>OU906953.1:10612500-11047500 GCA_918317495.1 Synanthedon vespiformis | reverse complement strand
TTTTTTTTTTTTTTTTTTTTTTTTTTTTTTTTTTGACGAGGAGAAATCCTTTTACAGATTTCCTGCCGCTGGCTAGACGGCAGGGGTATGTGGGGGTCGACCAGCGGTTCGCTATGCTAATCATAGCGATGCTGGCCCCTACCCACTAAAACTCCCCGGTGCCTCCTTGCCCTTTGAGCGGGGTGGACCGGGCTCTGCCGAAGCAACAACTCCGATCCACCCCAGGGCAGCCTAGCCATTGTTGGTTAGGCTAACGCCAACGGAGGATTGCCCGGAGACACCCAGGCAATCCCCAGACGGGGGGACCTTGTGCAGGCACACACAGTTAGCCAACCATGTGTGCAGGTCCCCAATGGACATTTAAAGGCGGGCTTGGAATGCCCGCCTTCTCCTGCCCAGCCGTCTGCGTCTGAGGGAAGCGAGACCAGCCGCTTCCTCTCGCTCCCTCTCAGCCTCCTCCTTCTGCGACATTACAGTACCGCAGAAGGAGGATACAGCTCTCCAAGTGGCCTCGCTGTCAAGCATGGCTTCGACCATACTTGACAGCGAGACGTCCCCACCACCCAGCGCCGCTCTTAACTCCCGGCGCTGGGGACCCCAGGCCGAGCATACCTGGAGCGTATGCTCGGCCGTGTCATCGGGATCGCCGCAGTGATGACACTGCGGCGAGTCCTCCCTTTGGATGCGGTGCAGATAATGACCGAAGCAGCCGTGCCCGGTCATTATCTGCACCATGTGGAAGGTGAGGCTGCCATGTCGACGCCTCACCCATTCCTCGAGTACCGGACGGATCGCAGTGATCGTCCGGTGACCGGCGGTAGGGTAGCGGAGTACCTCGTCCCAGTCGTCCAAGGCTCTCTCCTGCGCCTCTGCGCGGACCCGTTGCACGTCCTCGGCAACGGGTCTTCCTCCGAGGGCCCTAGCCGCGACCCGATGCCGATGCACCTGGGACAGAACCAGGGCATCGACATCCCACGGGAGGGTGCCTGCTAGCACGCAGGCAGCCCCGTGACTGACCGTGCGGTAGGCCCGCACGGCCCGGGTCGCCATGACCCTTTGAGGTTGTCGCAGGAGAGCCCGGGTGCGCGGGGCGAGACACTCCGCCCAGACCGGGGCTCCGTAAAGTGCCATCGACCTTATCACCCCGTGATAAAGCCGACGGCACGCCGAGTTTGGTCCTCCCTGATTTGGGAGGAGCCGTCCGAGTGCGGCCGCGGCTGCGATCAGCCGTGGAGCGAGGAGCTTGAAGTGCTCCTCGAAACTCCAGCGAGGGTCCAGTGTGAGGCCGAGGTACTTGAAGTGCCTCTCGACCTCGATCCGGACCCCCTCCACTCGGACGCGGAGCCCCGGAGGGATCCTGCGGCGTGGGGGGTGGAAACCCATGGCCCTAGTTTTATCTAGGGCCACCTCCAACCCGAGCAGCTGGATGCGCCGGACGACCAACGAGGTGCCGGCCGACGCTAAGTGAGCTGCCTTCTCCCACGTCTGCGCTCTTGCCGCGACTAAGGTGTCGTCGGCAAAGCAGGCAATCTCCATTTTGGGAAGGAGATTGCCTCGCAGGACCCAATTGTACCCCAAATTCCAGAGAAGAGGGCCGAGCACGGCCCCCTGAGGCACCCCTACCGCCATCGGTCTGTGGAGAACTCTCCCGTCCGCGCCCTCGTACAACACTACCCGCTCAGCGAGGTAGTCGTCGACGAGGGCGCAAAGGTAGGGCGGCACTCGATGGTATCGGAGTGCCGCCTTAATGCATTCGTGGGGGAGGCTGTTGAAGGCGTTGCGGATGTCAAGCGACACCGCAACAACAACCTCCCCCTTCGTGGCGGCCTCCTCGGTCCAGCTCTTGAGGAGGCCCACTGCGTCCATGGTGGACCGACCGGTGCGGAAGCCGAACTGGTGATCGTCCAGGTTCGGCCCCTCCGTCTCTAGATGCTCGACGATCCGACGGGCCATGATCCTTTCAAAGGCTTTGCCGGAATCGTCGAGCAAGACCACCGGTCGGTACCCCGCCGGGGAGTCGGCAGGGCGACCCTCCTTGCGGAGAAGACATAGCCGCCCCACCTTCCACCTCCCCGGGAATTTGCCCCGGGCGATGCACGCATCAAGTATCGCCCGGAACCTGACCTCCAGTGGCCCCAGCGCAATCGCCAGGGCCTTGGCTGGGACTCCGTCGGGCCCCGGGGCCGTCCTCTTCCTCCCGATCCGCTCCCTCACCGCCTCAAACTCGACGTCCGAGACGGGAGGGCCCTGTAGCGGCGCCTCCGGGAGTGGTCCTGGAGGCTCCATCAAGGGGGGCTCGAAAGGGCCGGGGTTTGGGAAAAGAGACCCCACGACCTTGTCGAGCAGCTGCGGATCGAGATTAGCCGTGGAGGGGGAGGTAGATGCGAACTTCCCCCTCACAGTCCTGTACGGACGGCCCCAGGGGTCAGCGTCCAGGAGGGCCAGGAAGCGCTCATGGGCCTCTTTTTTGGCCCTGCAGATACCCTTCTGCAGGGCTTTGTGAGCCTCCCTGTACGCCTGCCGAAGGAGGACCTCCTCGTCAGGCGTCCTCCTGGAACGCCTTCTCCGGCAACGAAGTAGCGCCCGTCTGGCCGCTAGGCACTCTGAGCGCAGGGAGGCGATCTCCTGCGCCCACCAGTACACCCTCCTCCAACGAGGAGGAGGGCGCCACAGTGGCATGGCCGCATTGCATACTTCGCGAAGGTCGTCTGCGAAGTAGTCGGCCATGCCGTCGGGATCCCCTGCGAGGTGAGGGGGAAGGGGAGACCAATCCCTCACCATCGCGGCCTCCTCCGCCACTTCCGGGCGGAGCTTGGCAAGTGCCCACCTGGGAAAGGCGGCACCTGCCGTGGCATCCCGACGCTGTGGGGCCCTAGCGGCCAGCGTGGAGACCTCGTATCGGACATAGAGGTGGTCCGATAGGGTCTCCACGTCTTCCTCTACCTTCCAGTCCCGGATTTGGGCAGCGAGGGCAGCGGTGGCGAAGGTTACGTCGACTATGGACGTGCCTTGCCACCGTACGCACGTGGGGGAGGTGCCCTGGTTGAGGACCTGAAGTCCCAGGCCCAACGCCCAAGCCTCCACCAACCTCCCCCTCACGTCCGTACTAGGGGACCCCCAAGCCGTGGATTTGGCATTTAGGTCCCCCGCCACCAAAACTGGGAGTGGGGCCGCACGCCTCACCACTCCTTCCACCGCAGCCAGGAAGACCTCAAAGTCCGCCCGACCGCGGTTAGGGGAGAAGTAAGTGGACACGACCACCATTCTCCCCCAGTTCGCTGCCACAAATCCGGAGCCTCTCTCTCTGAGCGAGAGAGGAGGAGCCTCACCGCCAGCCATCACCACAACGGCAGCGGAGCCATCCAGGTCCCCCAACCAGCGGTGGTTCTGGGGGACGTAATATGGCTCCGCCACCACCGCCAGATGAATTCCCCACTCCGCCATGGCCTGGCACAGAAGGTCTTGTGCCCCAGCGGAGTGGTTAACATTCACCTGGAGGAACTTTGTGGTGGGCTTACTGGACATTGGCGGTCTCCATTGGCTCCTCTCTTGCAACAGGGGTGACCCCTGTTTCAACGCCCTTGCGATCTGTTATAAGACGGCCCCTTACCGCAGGTGGGGAACAATTGAGGCCCCCCATGCGGTGACTGGCCGGGAGCCCGGCGTCCGTACAAACGGCGCATTTGTGAGCCGCCTCGCAGTTGGTGGCGGTATGCCCGTCTGAGCCGCAGCGGTAACAAAGACCGCTGCGGTCCTTTTTCGATGGGCATCGAGCCACTGGGTGACCCAGCCCCATACATCTGAAGCAGCGCATCGGCCGCTGCTCAATGAGGTGGACGGAGGCTGAGCTCCACCCCACCGTCAGCCGGCCGACCGCTGCCAGCTTTTTAGCTGCTTCGATCGGGCAGGAGGCGAAGGCCGAGCCCATGCCGCGGAGACCCGGGTGCACCCTACCCACCCTAAACAATTCGGCGGTGCAGCCTGTGCTGCGGGCCAGAGCTGCCTTTACATCTTCGGCCGACACCGAGTCATCGAGACCGTTGACTCGGATGTCGACCGACTTCGTTGGGCGGGTCACTTTTGCAGAGTCGCCCAGAACGGCACTAATTCTGGCTGCCAGAGTATCCGCTTGCGCAGCGGTGGTCTCCTTGGGGAGCTCGAGGATTCGAGCCCCCGTGACGCCAGTGCGGAATTTGGCAGCACCAATTCCCAGCTCCTCTAAGGACACCGAGGCCTTGGTCCGCGTGATCGCCTCATTGTATGTGGCGCCCTTCTTCAATGCCTCTGGCTTCAAGGCGACCACTACGGCCAGAGACTTGGGCTCCTTTGGGAGCTTGGGGGCGCTAGCTTTAGACGCCTTTGGTGCTGGGGCGACAGGGGGACGCTTCTTCCGCTTTACGACCTCGGTCCAGCCTCCGGTAGCTCCACCTGACTCAGCCGAGGGCCCGGCCTCCGGCACGGGAGTCTTGCTTGTTAGAGGCTTTGCCGCCTTCACCTCCCTCGCCTTTTTAGGCAGATTGGCCGGGGGAGTGAGGGTTGCCACCGAGCTCGATTGAGCGGCCGCAGAGCGACTCTTCGCTCTGCGATCCGCCATCAACGGTGGCCGAATCGGCTGCGCCGGGAGCAGCCTCCCGTCTACCTCTAACCCTTCTAGGCGCGCATTTACCATGCCGCCTATGTGACTCATGATCTCCGCTTGGAACGAAGAGAAGGCCTCAAGGAATTCTGCCCGAGACAGCGACTGGCTAGCAGCCACTGTTTCAGGCACCTCCCTCGGTGGTTGCGAGATAGCCATTTCTGTCTCGTCAGCAGAATGTTGTTGGGCCTTTTTCTTGCCGGGCTTTTCAGAGAAGGCCCTGCGGAGCGCCGTCACTTCCTCCGTGAGGGCGGCGACTAGGCCGCTGAGGCGTTTGTTGTCAGCCCGCAGTCGCCGAATTTCGCTCGACGACTTACGCTCTGCAACGGCCTCCATCAGATCGAGGATGGACTGGGTGTTCTCCTTTATCTCTTTTTGAGATGTGCCCTTTAGGTTGCCCGATTTGCGAACGACCTCAAAAATTGCCGTGGCATTAGCCTCCGCCTTTTTCGTAAGTTCCTCTAAGGAACCTGCCGACGATTTGGCCGACCTGAAAGACCTCACGGACACTACCGAGTCGGAGTCTGACATCTCCCGAAGCTCGCGACGAGCTCGCGAGATGCCAACGTCGTGACCGAACAGTTTTCCACCGCGGCCTTTTTTGAACTTCTGGACTTTTGGCGGGACCGCTGGTTCCACGTCCACATCCGCCTCCGAATCGGACACCAGTCCAAAATAACTACTTGAGAACTGAGAGGCCTCTGACAATGCCTGCCCGGTTGACTCCATAGTGGCGTGCCGCTTACGGGCCGCCGAACGAGTGAGGACGCTAGCTAACAGTTTGCGCCCCCCCGAATCCTCCCTTAGGCTGGTTCCGCTAGTTTCGGTGGAGTCCGACATGGCCAGTAGTGGCCCTGTCGGCCCCCCGCGGTAGTAATGAGTCCGTCACTACCGTATGGTAGCGGTACTAAAACAATAACAAGGGAAAATAAAGATTTTCCTATAAACTACAAATATAAACATAAACTACCGCTTAACGGCAAGTGCCACCGAAAAGTTGTCTGGAGCTGACTGAAAGAGCTTCCGAAGAGGCTTCTTCCGAGCCAGCCCGCGACAAAATCCGGAAGCAACCGCCGAAGTAAATAACAAAAACAACAATTTTTCTTAAAAAACTAACAACAAAAGCACTTATTACAACTAAACAACAAATGTCAGCAACAGCTGCTATGCGCTGACCGAAGGGTCCCCCGAAGGGGCAACTTTTGTCCAAAGCCCGCGACAAAATCCGTTCACACGGAAAAAAGTTATCGCGAGATTTGTGGTTTCAACTTCAGTGAGAAAAAACAAAAAACAACAACAAAAACTTAACCGTAAACAACAACAACAACTGGTATGGGCAGTTCGATAGAGCCTTCAAAAAGGCTACTAACAAGATGCACCACGCCGAGAAACTCCAACAGACACCGAAGATATCAGTCCTCAAAAATTCCGAAATTTCGATAAAATCGAGCACCAACCAACCTAACCTAACCTAACCTAACCTAACCTAACCTAACCTAACCTAACCTAACCTAACCTAACCTAACCTAACCTAACCTAACCTAACCTAACCTAACCTAACCTAACCTAACCTAACCTAACCTAACCTAACCTAACCTAACCTAACCTAACCTAACCTAACCTAACCTAACCTAACCTAACCTAACCTAACCTAACCTAACCTAACCTAACCTAACCTAACCTAACCTAACCTAACCTAACCTAACCTAACCTAACCTAACCTAACCTAACCTAACCTAACCTAACCTAACCTAACCTAACCTAACCTAACCTAACCTAACCTAACCTAACCTAACCTAACCTAACCTAACCTAACCTAACCTAACCTAACCTAACCTAACCTAACCTAACCTAACCTAACCTAACCTAACCTAACCTAACCTAACCTAACCTAACCTAACCTAACCTAACCTAACCTAACCTAACCTAACCTAACCTAACCTAACCTAACCTAACCTAACCTAACCTAACCTAACCTAACCTAACCTAACCTAACCTAACCTAACCTAACCTAACCTAACCTAACCTAACCTAACCTAACCTAACCTAACCTAACCTAACCTAACCTAACCTAACCTAACCTAACCTAACCTAACCTAACCTAACCCGGACCTAACCCGGACCTAACCCGGACCTAACCCGGACCTAACCCGGACCTAACCCGGACCTAACCCGGACCTAACCCGGACCTAACCCGGACCTAACCCGGACCTAACCCGGACCTAACCCGGACCTAACCCGGACCTAACCCGGACCTAACCCGGACCTAACCCGGACCTAACCCGGACCTAACCCGGACCTAACCCGGACCTAACCCGGACCTAACCCGGACCTAACCCGGACCTAACCCGGACCTAACCCGGACCTAACCCGGACCTAACCCGGACCTAACCCGGACCTAACCCGGACCTAACCCGGACCTAACCCGGACCTAACCCGGACCTAACCCGGACCTAACCCGGACCTAACCAGGACCTAACCCGGACCTAACCCGGACCTAACCCGGACAAGCCCAGGCAAGCTGGCAGGATCAACCAGGTGGCAATGTGCTGAACGTTTGCTGACAGTTTGCTTTCACATCACAGGGCTACATAATATAAGATTTTATAAAACAGTCTCTAATGCGGTATTTTTTCGGTAAACGAAACACCCGGGGACAGAGAGTATCAAAAGAAACCTCTGCTAAAGACACATCACACAACAAGTGCGGAAGTCTCCGATAAACTCAAAAGTATTTTGAGCGTTCGCGCTCTGTTATTACAGTAACAGAACATCAACCAGACAAACGATATCATTGCGTTTTCGAAAAACGAAACATTCTCTGCGTGGCACAGCACGATTGATTTATATTTTTATTTAAATTTAAATTTAAAACACGAACACGCCAGCCCCGAATCAAACCGGATCCACGAAGCGTGTCGTCATTTGTTCTGAATAGATAGCTTTTTTCGAAAACATATATACGGTTGTGGCGTACTGAGAATATAACTTTTTAGTTTCACCAAAATAAAATAAATGTAAGGAACAAAAAACTAAAGCAAAAGTGCGGATAATGCGCAGCCGCTGCCATGCCGCGCAGCGCGCACGCGCTACATTTAAAAAAAAAACACGAACATCAAAGACGACTACTGAGCCCCGATACAAACGACGCACGAAGCGTGTAGTCGTCGTCGCTTGTTTAGAACAGATAGTGCGCCACCGCTACCATGCTGCGCAGTCACACGCTCTATTTTAAAAACACGAACATCAAAGACGACTACTGAGCACGGATACAAACGACGCACGAAGCGTGTAGTCGTCGTCGCATGTTCAGAACAGATAGTGCGCAGCGCGCACACTGTACATTTTAAAAACACGAACATCAGAGACGACTACTGAGCCCCGATACGCACGAGCGCCTTCGATTGTGAACATATAGTTTGTTTCTTTATCAATATCAGTATGATATTATTTAATGAAACTATGCTTGTTTTGTGAACAAGTTTATAATATTTAATATAGTTTATTAATTCGGCTTTATAGTACTCTTAGGAAACAGAATTGAGATTGAAAATAAATAAAGAATGCTCCAGTCAATTTAAGATTTAATTACAATCAAAAACGTAATCATTAAGAGAAACTATTATTGACAACCGCACATAAGCAAGCTCAACGTCAAGTAATGAATATTAAGGCCTAACAACTCGATATACGCGAGAGCAAGGTCCGTCACGATCAAGAGCCTCCAACAGAAAGACAGAATAAACGCCGTCGAGCCGTCGTCTGTTCGCTGCGCAGCCTGTGCGCGCATCCAACACGGCGCGAGCGCGGTCACGCAACATTGTTGCACCCGAGTCCTCTAACAGTACATTATTAAGTTAGAGAAAAGAAATTTAACTTATTTTGTTAAAATAACAATTCCTATTTTTGTTAATAAAAAACAAAAAAAATTTGTTAATAAAATACTTTCGTATTATAATAAAAGCTGAAAGTTCTTCTATGTGCCTCTAGTACAGCTAAGAACGATCCCCACCCATGATACCTGGGTAGTGGTTCCTTTGGTAAGTAACCGGTAGCAAAGGTGTATAAAATTCTATCTTATATTTGTTTTTTTTTTTTAATCTATAAACCTCTATTTTTTTTATATTTTATTCGTAACAATGACTAACTATAACTAACTAACTTTTGACACGTTTTATAATTTAATTTATTCAAACAGCATACTCTCCATTTGTGAGAATTGTTCAGCTCAAACATATTAAACAGGTTTCATACATTTTGTATATTATATATTTATCAAAAATGTATCACATTTCTCGTATCTAAACACGAAAACGTCGACAATGACAACTTCGCCCGTTCAAAACGCGAACGTCATCAAAGGCGACTAGTGAGTCCCGACACAAACGACGCACTAAACGCTTTTTTGTGTTCCACAAGAAGGCGTATACTTGGGGTCATTTATGACGTTTCGCGGAGATGAATTCTTCCCCGGCAAAATTTCTGAAAATAATTTAAAAAAAAACTAGGAGATATTAGGTTAACTATACTATTAAAAATGCTTGATTTTAAAGCCTTGATTATAAACTGTGTTGAGCGTAGCTCTGTTACGTTTCGGTTACAGAAAGCAGCTGATTCTGAGGGGGTCAACTGTTCTTGGTATAATTTTGTTATGATCATAGTATTTGTGTTTACATAAGCTCAATTCACGTTTTGCTCCTTTGCGGCCGAAATGAGGCCGTAAATGAGGCCATATAATATATTCTGTTAACTTTCCTTTCAATATAAACCCAAAGTACTGGCGGCATCAGGTTATCAAGTTATCAAGTTATCAAGTTTATCAAGTACTGGCATTAGTTGTCGTGTGATGGGTTAATTTCTTTTGACCTCAAACAGACACATTCAATAATTTAATTTGAACAGCCACACTCACTCAATTTGAGCAAACTGGTTCAGCTCTCAGTCATATTAAGCGCATGTTGATGTTTGAACCGCATTCAGAAAAGTCGCCAGAGCCTCGTTAGTTTAATAGCAGGGAGCACCACGACGTCCTAAGAATAAGACGCCGCCGCTGTACAGCGCTGGCAGGTGAGGTTGACTTGGGCCGAATAACCAATATCCGTTTTGCCCTTACTCCCCATTTAGTGGTTCCCTTCTATTGAACTTAAAAAGTTTAAAAGTTATCTATTATAGATAAACAAAGTTTTTAAAATTGAAAAGACTAGATGGTGAGGACTTTTACCAATCTTTGAGTCTTAATATTTAACATGATGTGTAAACGTCTCCGTTAAAACACAAACACGTTGACAATTCTTTCGTAGGTTTTCCCACCGAAACCTTATTACGAAACTTTCTCTAAATGATCAAGATCGGTCAACTTCCCAACAACGCTGACAGCCGTGAAGCCACCACCACCGCGTTGTTGGTACAAAGACCTCGCTAAATCGTCGGTAGTACGAGGACATCAGTCGTTTGTACTACCACCACCATCATTTTGCAATTCATCAAATATTTCTACGAGTCACCCGAAACTGGAATCGTCGCCCTCCGAAAAGCACACGCATTTGTAACACGGCTCTGACAACAGACGACAACGTCTCTGGGCCTGGGACGCGTTATAAACGCATGTGAGATTCGTAATTTACTGTCCAACAGCCGGTCTTAGATCCAACAGTCTTCCATCGAATCTCGATTCAGCGGCCGTAGACAGATATCGAGCGGGCTGCGCGATCAATTACTAGGAGAAAAGAGCACGCCATCCGCGAGCGTCGACGCGGGCGAACATCGCGAAACGCCCTCGTTCGTACGCCGCGCAACAACAAATCTCATTCAGGTTTCGTAGGTTTACCCCTGATCGGTTTCACACTCAAGGCGACTCTTCCTCAAAGTTTTCAGATTTGAGGTCAACGAGCCAAGTAATCCTCCCGTCCAGGGTAATGTTCATCTTTAAGACAATAATTATTATTAAAAAGAATTACCGCTCTATGAATGGAAGACTCGATATGGTGCGGATTTTCACCAATCACGGCGTCTTAAAAATACTTACTAACGTACAACAAGTCAATGTACAAGTCGCGGTAAGACAACACAAACACGCTAATGATCTTTCCGTGGATTCCACGTACTTTTACTTCCTCTAAATGATTAAAAGTTAGATCAACATCCCAACATCGCCGACCGGCCGTGAAGCCGCCGCGTGTCGGTCCGAAGACCTAATCATTCAAACAGTTAAATGCGCACAAAAGTGCACAAATCCCGAAACCCAACAATGTCGGGCCTTGTTAGCGTTCTATTGTTTTTAAAGTAACAAGACGCAAACATCGGATAAGCGATACCAGTGTTATCGAAAGGTGCGATTCTTTGCACTGTGCGTAAGCCGCACTGCAAAACATGAACATTGACAAAGACGCAGGGAGCGCGCCGTTCGCAGTGTTCGTTTCGGTTTTGTCTTTTGTACTTTCGTCTTTTCTTTCGATACACATACGGTTGCAGCGTACTCATAATATAACTTTTTAGTTTCCCGAGCAATGCATAATTTGCATGAAGATGTTAGTATGAAAATATTGAGGTATATTAACAGTATATTATGTGTATAGTATATTATATGTATGTAATAAGTATTTGTATTATAGGCTGTAGAAATAAAATAACCGAAATGCGTTGCTCTGAAAGAGAATATTATATTTTTTCAATTAAACAAAACAATTTTACATTTTCAATTTTATACAATTCACAGTACTAAATATTAACCTTACCTGAAAGAGAAACAACATTTAAAGCTATTACTTCTATGTATTTGTTAATTATTTAAATGTTTTAAATTGTTTAGTATTTATTTACACGACTCGTTTTACAATCTGATTAATATTATACCTCCGTATTATTCCCGCGTTGTAGGTAGCCGCTTTCAAAACTATAAACAACTACCCACATACATACTAAAACTAACAACGCGGGAGAATTCAAATTAAATGAAGTGACATAAACTTCATTTACATCTCCCCCCCTGGAGTCACGATATTCCCAGAACTGGAACAAGTTTTGTTATGTGGAAAAGATTGGATTCGCATGTCTTATGTCCTGTATTTAATCTGTAAATTGAGTTTGAAACTTTTTCTAAAATTTTATATGGGCCAATTTTTAATTCGTCTAATTTTCTTCTGTTCAATCGATTTCCATTTTCCACATACACAAAGTCACCTTCCTTAAATATGCACTGTTTTCTATTTTTGTCATATTTATTATTTTTAAATCCTTTTCCTGATTTTGATATGGTTCTAATACAGGGTTTCTGCTCAAACTGTCTGCTTCTATATTGTATTTACCTGGAGAATATATCACTTCGAAATTAAATTGAGACAGGTAGTAGGTGAGGTCTCCGAGCTCTTCATCTGTTCTAGCTTTTATATTCATTTTTTCTAGAGGCTTATGATCAGAGAAAACCGTAAATTTTTTTCCCATTAGCCAATGTTGCCAATATTTTACTGCTTCTTTTATTGCTAAACACTCTAGATATATAGCTTTCTTCTTTTGTTGTGTACAGTTTAATTTTCTCGAAAAATAGGCACAAGGTTTCTCTTCGCCATTATGCTGTGGTTGTTTCAAAATGGCACCTATTCCTTGTAAACTAGCGTCTGTATAAATATGTATTGGTAGATCTGGATCAAATATTGCTAAAATAGGTTTTGAGCAGAGTAGTTTTTTTACTATTTCAAAAGATTCTTGACACTTTTCTGACCAAATAAAAGTTTGTCCTTTTCTTAATAAATTATGTAAGGGATCCAATATAATCGATAAATTCGGTACATATTTTCCGTAAAAATTTATTTTTCCTAAAAATTGTCGCACATTTTTTTGTGTTTTTGGTATTGGGAAGTCTTTTATAGCGACTAAATTATCCTTCAGTGGTGTAATTGTACCATTTTTTATTACATGGCCCAAATAAGTCACCGAATTTTGTGCAAAATTACATTTTGAGAACTTCAACCTAAAGCCTTCTTCTAAAATTGCTTCTAATAACAAAGATAAGTGTTTCATATGTTCTTCAAATGTTTGAGAGAAGATCAAAATATCATCTATATAATTTACAGTAAAATTTGACAGCTTATGTTTCCTTATAATGTTACATAAAATTCTTTGAAAAATTGCCGGAGACGTCTTCAAACCAAATGGCAAACAAGTCCACTGAAAGTGTCCTTCTTGAGTAACAAAGGCCGTCTTTGGTTTATCTTCAATTTTAAGAGGAATGGACCAGAAAGCAGAATTTATATCAAGCGTTGAAAAATAATTGCAGTTCCTCGTTTTAACCATTAAATCTTCAATTAATGGGAAGGGTTGTGATTGAGGAACTACAATTTTATTTAAATCGCGAAAATCTATGCATAATCTTGATTTTCTTCCTTCTTCTTTTTTATAAGCCAAAGTTACTGGGGCGGCAAAAGGACTATAGGATTCTTCGATTAGATTTTTTTGCAATAATTTCGATATTTGTTTTTCTATTTCTTGTTTGTCTTCAATAGTGCACCTGTATGGCCTTTTACTACAATATCTGTCAATTAATAAATCAATATGTGCTTCATAACCTTTCACCGTTCCAACATCATATTTATCTTTAGCGAAAAGGGATCTGTATTTGCATATCAATTTATCTATTTCAAATTTATTATAAGGGTCTTGTTTATTTATCGATATATTAAAGTTTTCAATTTCTATGTGTTCATTAAAGTTTACTTTATATTCTTTTTCAATTTTTTTTAAGACATCTTTCTTTTTCATGTTTTCGTTTTTTTGGTTTTGGGTATTCTGTGTAATTTTTAGTTTTTCGTTTTGAGCAAGTCGAAATTTTTCTATACAATCCAATCCAATTAAGACGTCGTAATCAAAATTTTCTTCTTCAATCACGAAAACATTAACATTTTTTTCGATATCATAGATCTTTATCTTTAAGTTTACCACACCGATGGATTTTTTCACGCCATTAATCGTTTTTAAATTTGCATTTGTATTACCATCATTAATTGGGTTTTTCTTCAAGGATAATAATTTTGAATTTATTAAAGAAACATTCGATCCTGAATCATAAATTCCCATCGTTTCAAAAGTATCATTTAGCAATAATGGAATTTTAATTAATGGCGGAATTACTAGTTTTTTGAATCTATTTCGTTTAAATCGGTTTCTAATTTTGAATTGTTAACATACCTTATATTATGATCAGTTTTTGATATACCCTTACTATTGTTATTGAACCAACACAAATGTTCAGGATGATACCGTTGTCCTTTGTTTCCTTTTTCACAAATTTTGCAAGGTCTGTATCTTCCATCTTTTCTATTAAATTTATTTTCATCATTTTCCATTCTTCTTACAAATTTATTTTTATTTACTAAGTATTCTAAGCCTCTGATATGGTTAAATAAATCTTCTGTTTCTTTTAAATCATTTCTATTAATGTTATCCGCTACAAAATTTGGCAGGCCTGTTGCGATTAGATCTATTAAAGTAGGTTTATCCATTGATTTATTTATTTCTAATAAAAGTTTTTCTTTTTTTAAAGCATATTCCATTAATGAACCCTGTCTATATTTGAACAAAATTGCATAT
The DNA here is from genome assembly GCA_918317495.1 of Synanthedon vespiformis. Classification (NCBI taxonomy): domain Eukaryota; kingdom Metazoa; phylum Arthropoda; class Insecta; order Lepidoptera; family Sesiidae; genus Synanthedon; species Synanthedon vespiformis. The sequence goes on along the minus strand of OU906953.1, from coordinate 11,033,282 downwards.
CTTACTGATGACCACCCTTTGTCTGCATAAGTTACACAAAAGCTTTCTTTCCATGTTGACCATCCTGAGTTTACTGTATGTTTTATGAGCATTGAACCATACCAATCAAGACAAGAGTCCTCCAAAAAAACTTTGAGAATTTCAATTTTATTACTGTCTTCTTTAATGCCCACACGATTACATTCTGCTTCAAAAATAGCCATCCATTGTGATACATTTGAGGTGGTTCGAGTAAATTTTTCTAATACCATTCTTTCTGCCAAATTGCTAACGTTAGGAAATTTTGGTTCTTTCTTCGTTTCAGCAAAATTCTCCAAAATTCTTGTAAGACCCTCTTCTGATATTCCACTAGAAGTAAAATTCTTCATTTCAGTAAAATTCTCCAAAATTCTTGTAAGAACCTCTTCTGAAATTCCACTAGAAGTACTTTGTTGATGAGTTTCTGGTATAATCTCCTCTAGCAAATATCCCATAAATTGCATATTTCCATCTGCATCAAGGTAAGTATTCTTTATATCTGAACTCATAGAAATCCATACTTTTCTTGTTTCGTGTCTCTTTTTAAGTGTAATTTTTACGTTTTCAAAAGTTTGCGTTGTTATAATTTTTTCATGTAGCCTTACCGGTTGGAGTTTTTCTGGTATCAAAAAGGTGTGGTTACTACTATCAGTTATTGAAGTTATGCAAATTACATTTGTTTTTGGGTCTTCACTCGTTTTCACCATAAATTCAAATCTTAATTTTTCCATTGTTAAAAAATAGCTACAGAAATGTTGTTTTGTAATAAGTATTTGTATTATAGGCTGTAGAAATAAAATAACCGAAATGCGTTGCTCTGAAAGAGAATATTATATTTTTTCAATTAAACAAAACAATTTTACATTTTCAATTTTATACAATTCACAGTACTAAATATTAACCTTACCTGAAAGAGAAACAACATTTAAAGCTATTACTTCTATGTATTTGTTAATTATTTAAATGTTTTAAATTGTTTAGTATTTATTTACACGACTCGTTTTACAATCTGATTAATATTATACCTCCGTATTATTCCCGCGTTGTAGGTAGCCGCTTTCAAAACTATAAACAACTACCCACATACATACTAAAACTAACAACGCGGGAGAATTCAAATTAAATGAAGTGACATAAACTTCATTTACATGTATATAAATATATGTATATTGTTACTAAGGTAATAGGCTTTTTTACTGTATTTGTGAACTGTTTACACGGTGTAAAGTTAGCTGGTAAATAAATACATAAAACGGATATCCGCTAACTATCCAATAGCGTATCCGGCCGGATACCGGATAGGAAATGCAAGGAAAGAAATTATATTTACTTTTTATTATTTTTATTTATTTAACATGTACTGTACCTACATAATCAACCTCGATTATGAAACTATTTTGTGCTGCATGCCGCCTATACGTATGTATTAGGATTAAAGATAAGGGAGTCCAAAGTTGACCCTGTCGGGAATCGAAGTAACTTTTTAATAAACAAATAAATAATAACTATTTTGTAGGTAATGATATTATCAATCATCAATCAATCAATCAATACTAATAATAAATCTGTAGGGGTCGGTCAAGGAGTAATTTACTTTGTTTTCAGAAATATCGTGTATATAGGCTCTATACATCATACTGAAACTAAATTGACGATTTTTAGAATTTTTTCTGTTTGTATGTATGTATGTATGTATGTATGTATGTATGTATGTTCCTCCATAACTCTTAAACGAATCAACTGAATTTCATGAAACTTGGTAGATAAACATTTAGAAGTACGGGACACGTGATAGGCTACTTTTTATCTTTTTTAACGCGGACGAAGTCGCGGGCAACAGCTAGTGTACTATAAACATGAACACAGTAGGTACATTTTTTTCGGGTATCAATAAATAGTTTTCGAAGAACACGCCAAATAATATTTTATTAGCGAATTTTTTATACATTTGGCCTTTTTAATAAAATACAGCCAATGTTTATAATAAAATAATTATTTTGCCTACTCAAAAATCAAATTATTTATTATATGTGAAAGAGATAAATAATAAGAGTACGGAAGGATAATTCTTACTATCCGTTGTCCTATTACTCGTTTTCCCGTAGGAATGAAGCATTTTCCCGCGGTATAAAGTATCCTATGTTCATCACGGACAATGTCACTTATATTAGTCATGAATTGTTATTAATGTTAGTGAAGCCACTAGAAAGCCACTTTAGCCACTATGAACCCAATATCATTGTTTGCAATATGAGTTTGTATTGTATAAATGAATGAAATAAATTCAAGTTCGTGGGAACTGGGAAACAATGAAATGAAACGAGAGTAAATGGAAAAAGATTCGTTTTATTAATTCCGTGTCTATCAAAAGAAATTCGACTCAATTTCGATCACTTGAATTCGTCGTATAAACTAGTTTAGGAGCTATGAGTATGTACAGGCGAGAATCGGCGAGGATCAGAGAGGAGGCGGGGGCGAGGGCCGAGGCTTGGCGGCCGCGTACGCGATCTCGGAGAGGCGCACGTCGATGGGCGCGCGCTCGTCGTACAGCGTCGGCGCCTGCAGGATGATGCCCGCCGACCCCACCACCACGGCCAGCGTGAAGATCCACAGGAACAGCCGGTCGAGCACCATCGCCACGTACTTCCAGTCCTCCTTCACCCGCGTCGACTCCTCCTCCTTGCGCGTCTGCTCCGCGATGTAGTTGATGCCGTCGATGGCCTTGTGCAGCTCGGGGCAGCGGTGCCACCGGCGCAGCGCGTCGCAGAGCGCGGGCGCGTCGTGCAGGCGACAGGCGGCCGTGGGGAGGGGCGCGGGGGAGTCGCCCTCCGCCCCGCACCAGCCCTCGCCCGCGCCCTCCTCCCAGTGCGCGCCCTCTGCGGTCGCGCTCGCGAGCCCCGCGAAGCGGCTGCGGTGCGGGTCGGGCCGGTAGTGGGGCCGGCGCATGACCAGCAGCCGCGGCAGCACGTGGATGAAGACGCGGCGCACCCACGGCGACATGGTGTGCGTCTGCGGCGACCGGAAGTGCACGTTGAGCACCACCACCGTCACGCAGATGCTGAACGTGTCCAGGATCATGGTGAAGAGCACGAACTTGCCCAGCAGCGGCACCACGAGCGACGTGGGCGGGATGATCTCGGCGAGCAGCAGGAAGAAGACGGTGAGCGAGAGCAGGATGGAGATGGAGAGCGACACCTTCTCGCCGCTGTCCGACGGCAGGTAGAACACCAGCACCGTGAGGAAGGAGATGCCCATGCACGGGATGATCAGGTTCACCGTGTAGAAGAGAGTCTTGCGTCGCATCGTGATGTTGAACGTGATGTCGAGGTAAGGTTCGTCGCAACACGTGTAGAACTTCTCGTTTCTGTAAAGTCACAACGAGTCTCCTTTGACATAAATTTATAGTACACTTCATAGGTTTCGATTATCTACTTTCATTACGTTTCTACTAATCCATTTCCATTAAATAAGTATAAAATACATTTATCGTAGAGAAAAGTTACTTTTTGCAAAGAAAATTATTGTCTTATTAACACTCAAATATAAGTACCTATCATAATTTGTTACCCGATCGCGGGATCGACTTTATCCGCTATTTAGGTACCCAGTTTTGTAGTGAAAATAATGTTCTCCCGTACTTCTATCTACATTAAGGTGTTAACGGAAAATATAAGTTTACGATCAAAATATACAACATTACTAGGTCTATGTTAAACAAAAAATCATTATCTAAACTTTAACTCAAGTTCTTCCATGGGACTCATTGACTCTATGAAATGGATTTTAAAGTTAATTAAGTTAATAATATTAGGTTATGTGCTATTTGGATACATTTTGCTATTTGATCGTTGGCGAAATGGCGAGGTAGGATTCTCGAGCGGTTATTGTACTTACCACCATTTATAGATAAACTAGCAGCGAAACCCAGCGTTGCCCGGGTTAAAATACGTCGCATGTTTAATGATATAAAAATATTTAAGGATCCATTTTTTAATGTAGATTTTATAGATTTCTATCTTATATATTGAGATATAGGCCTTAGTAAATGGAAAATTTATGTTTTATTTATTTACACAATTATTTACATATTATATTATACATATTACATATTATATTATACATTAATTTGATTAATATGCTTTCCCTTTAATCCCGCTTTGGTTTTTTTTTAGATCTGAACTCTTTGGTTTCTCAAGAAAGACTAACTCAAGTCGCCCAGAGAGCCCAAACCCCGAGAGTAGGTTCGAGTAGAAGAAAATCGTTTAATTTAGTAAAATTTATATCCAAATTAACTAAATTTAATATAAAAAATATTAAAGTTGGTCAAAATAAAAAGATTTAAATTCCGGAAGAAGGCCCAGAACATTCATGTCCGGTTCAGGCTTGATAGTTCTACTGGTCGTCGAGAGATGGCGCTGACAGCTCTCGGCGGTCAGTTTAAAGTTGATTATTATTATTATAGTTGTCGGTTTAAACAAACTTTTTAAAACATTTCTAGACTTTTCTAGAAAATTTTGAATGGATTTTGACAGTTGCACGCATTTTGGAACTTTCTAGACTAAATCATTCCAGAAATTTGTTCTGAAAATTTCAAGTTCACATGAGTTAGAAAAGGACAGTGTATATTTTTCACCCACCGCGACCAAACTCCCTTACTTTCACCAGGAGACCAAGGGGTATTTACCACCCCAACGGGAAGTTAATTGGAGTTGGTGGTTAGTGGTCATAGAGAAAACCCTATCTTCACGTACTAACATTAAGATTTTATATAATACTAGCTGTTGCACGCGACTTCGTCCGCGTAACTTTATAAAATATTTTAATACATTCGTGTCTGTGAAACCATGGAAATACATAAATGAAGCATTTTCCCGCCGTAAAAAGTAGCCTCTGTTCATCACGGATAATGTCAGTTTCGGAGCCTATTCAATACAAACAAACAAATCTTTCCTCTTAATAATATTAGTATAGAGTATATATATTAGATTAGATTATTCAAAATACGTAGTGGCACTAACGAAAATGCCTCTAAAGTCTAAACGTTCTAACTTTTGACAGTTAGACAGGCTGACTTTCAAAAACTTTGAGATTGACTTTGACAAGACACTCGGACGAGATGTCAATTGAAATATTTTTCTCAGATACAGAATATCAATTTATAATAATTGTGGATTCAATTCCACCTTTTACGATCTGCGTTTTAGAAGAGATTCATTTTGGCAACATTTTGATTAAATATTTAATTTATTATTCATTTATTTTCATTTATTCAACTAATCATTGTATGAGTATTTTGTTACCGTATAGAAGGCACACATCATTAAAGTGAATAAAAGTAAAAATCTATAAGTGGTATCAGCAGTTTTATAACAACCTCTGCATCAGGTGCGATAAAATATAAGAACTGTCCCAACATTGCGATTGAATTAATGGACAATAGCTGCAATTACACTTTAGTCCAGAAAAGAAACTATGCCTATGGGAGGAATGAATAGTCAGTATTATATATTTTGTCTACTTACAACGACTTTAAAAGTTACTTTAGCCATTTTGGGAAAAAATTACAATAATTTTTAAAGTAAGAAGGAAAGAAAGAAAAAAATATACTTTAATGTAGTTTATACCGAGTGGTAAGTTGGAAAGTGATTTAAACGAAATTCAATTTGCGGAAGTAATATAATATAGTTTTCATATTTTTTATAAAATATAAATTGCTGTTATTTTAGCAAAAATAAATTGAGATTTTTTTGTATTAATTTAAATAGGTATTATATTAATGATATAGAAGTACCTGACAGCGGGCACCTCGAGTATGTCCCATTCGACGGACGTGTAGAATTCTGACAAGTCGACGCCGATTTTGACGACGTTGGTGTCTCTCGCCTCGTCGATGTGTCGCAAATCCACCTTGAACAAGCGTCACATTAATGGCACTAGTACTAGTCGTACTCAAACCTGGAAACCTAGTCGTACACGAACCTGGAAGCCGTCGTAGGTCCAGGAGCCGAACTTCATGACGCAAGTCTGCTGGTCGAAGGGGAAGTACTCGACGTCGATCTCGCAGGAGGACTTGTAGATGGCCGGCGGCCTCCACTCGACGCGGCCCGTGTAGTTGAGCGTCGCCTTGGTGGCCAGCGTCACCTCGAAGTTGCCGTCGGCGTTGTTGTAGAGCACGATGTCCGGCCGCCAGATGTGATCGGAGGGAACGTGCAGCATCTCCACGCCGCCGTACTCTCGCGGCTCCCACGACAGCTTGTAGTCGTACCAACTCTGCGAACGGACGCTTCGGTCAGCGAGTGAACGCGGTCGCTGCGCTACTGCAAACTAAACATACCTGCTCCACCCAGAGATTGGTCGTCATGATCTGGTTCTTGAGGTTCTGGAAAGGGCACAAGTCGCGGTTGAGTGACAGCAAATAAATAAAGCAGCAAATAGGAAGCGAAAGGAGTTGCACAGACCACATCGATGAGCTGGCTCAGCTTGAGCTTGATGCGCACGGTGAGGGCGTCGCTCACGTTGAGCACGGGCCGCACGAGCTTGTTGTAGTTGCTGAGCAGGTCGTCGTAGAGCCGCTTGGCGTCGGGGTTCCCGGCGCAGCCGAGCGACAAGGAGGCGAGCAGCGCCATGAGGAGCAGAAGTCCCGCGGGCGCGGACGCTGCGCGGGAGCGCATGTCGGCGCACTCATGGCGTCAGCGCATCGCGCTCTGCGCTCCGACCTCTCGCTCTCGCCCCTCGCCGCACGCACTCTCGCTCTCTTTGTCCACCTGTCACAACACCTATATTCAACATCATTTCATTTATTCTATTCCCTATTAATTTCCCCAATTCCGATTGTCGCGTTATAAAAAGCTTTTACAACTCGGCAACCGGAATTCAGGACAGATTTTTCGTAAACAACGCGCTGGCAATGAAATTATCTTTATTTTGACATAAGTTTTATTTATTAAATGAAATTGGTTATGATAGGAATAAATTATAGTCAACCTAAATGTTTGCATATTCTTCTATAGACTTCATAATTTAGATTGGTAGTATGTAGATTGGTATGTAATTTGTCTATTAACAAACAAGTGCAAAGAATTAAAATTTTATTTGATCAAATCCTGGACTATATTTGAAGCTATCTATTCGCGATACATATATTATTTAATAATTATATTAAATTTGCTGTTCATCCATTAAACAGGCATTCAGATGGGTGAAGGTCGTCGTCCTATTCGGATCCTAAACATATTCAAATATGATTTAAATATCTTATGTTAAAACCTATTAATTATTATTTTCAAACTTTATAAATGGTTTCAAAACAGAAAAATTAATTATGTGATTTTGTTTTAATTGTATTTATGCATTTCTTACTTTTCTAAGTAAAACAAATGAAATTAAATTTTAAATAAAAAAAAAATTTGGACAAATAACAATTGCTGTTAAATTGTTAGTGAGTAATAGAGACTGTGAGCATAAATATTTAGCTACTTGTTTTTTGTTCAGATCTGTAATGGCCACAGATGGGCGCCGTATTTATTTAATCATTTAGCCGAAAATAGCTCCATCTCAGAGATAAGGATCGATCACAGTGCATTACTTAGATGTAAAGTAGCGGAGGTGTGACTTGCCTGCAGAGGTGTCTTGCATCCAGGTCGCGACACCGTCGATATTAAGTGGTCGGCGTAGGTAAGGTCATCCTTGAGAACACTGTCGAATAATAAAAAATATGCGAGTCTGTTGTGTTTATCACTAGGTTAATAAAACTGTTTGATACGTCTGGTTTGAACACGTCGTTGGCGGAGTGTCTGTGTCAGTGGCGCGTCGCTCACGTGTGCGCCGAACGTCGTCGGAGGCTGACGGAGATCGGGCGGAGATCGCGCGACATCCCGACGCGACTCGTGTTCGGATGAAGGAGCGCCGACGACTGAAAGCTGAAAGTGAAGTCGGCGAGGGGGCGAGGGAGCGAGGGCGGGGTGCATCCGTCGGCGCACGCACCTCGCTGCCACGCGACGGCGCGGTCACGCGGTGCGCCCCGCCCGCCGACATTTCCAACTTGATGTCGGTGCACTAGCAACGACCATTTTCACCCAATCTGGTGACCAAATCGCCAGCTTCCATCAAAGTAGAAAAGTAGCCCTTGAGTCCATTTTCATAGCATTACACTGGTCATGTTGGTTTCTTTGCGATATTAAGCATGATCTCGAACCGCCCACAAAACCGGAGCCGGCAGGCAGGCACAAGGCTGTTATGCCTCACACCATTTTCGCTACTAAAAAATTGTTTACTTTTGTCATTCGAAATGATCCATTCCTTCGCCCACTTGAGGTACCATGTCATAAAATAAATCATAACATAAAATAAATCTTTATAAATTGAAGCAAGTTGTATTTTACATCAATGTCAAAGTAGAGGACTTATTCTCTAGCTAAATGACCCTATTAAATACTTAAGACATTACTCGCCATTTATTATATGTAATCTAACTTGCTTAAATTGCTTAAATAAATAAAGTATAAGTATAGGATAGGATCTATAAGTATACTTAAATTATTGTTTCAATGTTTTGGGGTCCATACGCATCATTGCCCACTGCTTAAAACTCGTGTACTCGTATGTGTATGAGAGAACAAAAATTATCACTGTTTTTATTCTACTCCCAGTTTTTAATACTTTAGGTATAAATAATTCGCTTTGGGAATATTTCTCCCAGTTTGCATCTGAAACGGTGACAGCGTCTTAGTAATTTAATTAGAGTATGACACGCCGATACACTAACGAGCAGTTCCGGCGATGAGCCTCTCGGTAACCGCCACTCGTCTTCAGTTCATTTCCTTGTAGAGCGATCTCGGAATCGATTTATTTGCTTCGTCTCCGGCCTTACTCAATTATCTGTGGGTTGAAATTCCGATATGAATGCTAAACACGTCGGCCGAGTAACTAGAATGTATTCGGGGTACGCCAAACACCTATGTATCGGCTGATTAACATTTTACAGGATGTACGGAGAGGAAGCCGAGACGGCTGAGCCGGATGTCTTCGTCCCCCGCAGCCGACCCCTCAACCCCCTGCGCCTCGCTACGCGGCCCTGACCCATTTCGGGGCCGACTAGCGACTGTGCGTTACGACCACATTACACACCCCTCTTCGTAACGACTTTTTGTTCTTCCCTATACTCGGCTTCAGACACGTGAGAAACACTATGAATGGGTAGGACTTCACTACACGTAGCTCTTTAACTTTATTCATCAGTGTAACAAATTAAAAAGACATCTAAGAGGAGAACCCGGTTTGCACGTATAACAAAATCAACTTTTGTCATGAGTGAACTTCTCATACCTATACGAATTTTTCGCAGTTTTCAATATACACATACACATAGGCTATATATGTGAGTGTATATATATATATATATATATATATATATATATATATATATATATATATAAAGGAGAAAGTGAAAAACCATCTTAAAACCTTCTGATATTTTTTTAATTGTAATTTATTTATTTATTTATTATACAAAACCCCCAACGAGGCAGGCATCTAAATAAAACACAGTTCAAAGTAATAAGCTCAAGGCGGATGCCGCCGCAATTATAGGAAGCTCAACATGCTTAGGTATAAGTATATCCAAAATATTGTTTAACAAAACACTCACGAGGCTTAGGCAAGAGAACGTCTTCTTCTTTTCTCTTGCCTAAGCCTCGTAAGCGTCAAAAAGGATTTCTCACATAATCATACTGATTACGCACATGAACCGTTTCACTTCATTCTTATTTAATTTTAGAATATACAGGAAATTAAATACTTCTTTGCGTTTTGGTATAAATCATTTCAGTAAAAACTTATCCAAATAATTACGATAAGGTATGCCTTATTGCGACGCGATGCCTACAGTTTTCCGATCACAAAAACAAGAAACTTAGATTCTAAAACTGCCCGGAAATCTCAACGGGAAAGTCATCCTCGTCATCACGCTCGAGTGCCGCCCCCTTCGTATTGCGGTAGATACGTAGATACCCGTTCCGAAGTTGGGCAGAGAATACTAAACTTTGTACAATACGTAAAATACACAAGAGCTATTGTCTCGTAATATTTCGTATCTTTTGTAACCGAGAAAGTATTGTGAGGACATTGACGTGCCGCGTCTCGCCCTCATCCATGTCTTGTCTCGTGGCTGTCACACGACACGCGATTAAGCAGCCTCACTTATTTCCCCGGAGACACGCATCCTTTGTCATTTTCCAGGTGGAACTAGTGATTAGTGTCAAATGTGTCAAGGCCGATTCGATTGGCTGAGAGAGGAAAGGTCGGCCGAATCCGTTTCATATTATAATGAGTTAGCACTTGTACCGTTGCGGCGGCGGTGGAGTGGCGCTCGATGGGAGAGGAAGTGGGTGGGGGAGGAGTGCTCGCGATAAATAACCCTCTGGAAGGAAATGCCCCGTTTAAATAAACATTGCCGCAAAGTGGCCCCGTTAGGTGCGCAGCCTGTCGGCGGAACTTATACACTTTATAAATTTAAGAGTTTCAGAGCATGCATAACCACTAAGCATAACTGTTAATAGCGTGGTAAACTTTTGTATTTACACGATCCCGTTGCTAGTTCACTTCGCGTAGCCCGAAACGTATCCCGGTATTCGGAACGCGGTGAGCGTACAATTTTACTGTCATCGTTTTACGACGCAACGAGGACGCAACCTCTGAAGATCAGTCGTTATGCGCCCCGGTTAGACCTAATGACGAAATTAACATTGTAAACAAGCATCTGTCACCGGGTGGTAAATACAAATGCTAATATTTTAACGACAACTTGTGATCAAAAATGAGGACATTTTCATCATTGCTCTAAATAAAATAAATGACTTATCTTAATCAACAAACTATAGGAAGCAACCAATATCCATAAAATCACAATAAACTTAGATAAAACAAGTTACCTTTCGACCATTGAAAACTACCGTGCCGTGTAACACATCGGTAGAAAATTCGATACGTTCTTGAGGTATCGAATTTTATAACGAAATCGTTAAGTGGCCAACTACCATTTAACTACTGTGAGCATATAACTACATCGAGCCAACGTGATTGGTGATCAAGGGATCACTCTTTACGTAATTTTTACTTGTTTGGCGTCGACTCAAAATTACTTAGGTAAAATAATAAGATTATTTTATGTTTTTCAGTTTTTTCGGCTGTTTTATTTTTTGTTAAAAAGTTTTATTTTATATTTTTTGTGGCTATTATCTAATACTTACTACATCCTTAATTTTTCATTTTCCCACCCCATTTTCCCACCCTTAGGGTAGGAATTATTTTTCCAAATTTATACGAGACCAACTTCGAGGTATACCCTATCCATTAAAAAAGGAATTATCAAAATCGGACTACTCTGTAAAAATTATGCGGGGTTTACGCTACAATTCGCGAAAAACCAATTTTGGGTGCAATTTTTCCCAATTTTGGGCCACTTTGATGCGGATTTCGACGGGGCACGATCACGATTTTCGGTTATCTCGACCCCGAAAACATAAAGTAAGCCCTCAAGCGGAATCCTAATAGATTAAGTCAAGGTCGAGTAGGAAGCAGATCGTAGGGCCAACGGACTATAATGGAGATTGTAATAATTTTTATGCTATTATACATATTATGCACTTAATGGTGGAATGACCGATTCAATTTACAACGAACCCAATTACTTTTATTACAACAACTTTTTTTAATTCCGCTTTAAGGTTTAATTCCGAATGATTAATGAAAAACCTTAATAATGAAATAATTTAAAAATATTTACATTCGGTCGACCACAACATATTATGAGTTACCAGTAATCCTGTAGGTATATTGCATTTCATGGTAGCAGTAAATATGAAATAAACAAACAAATGTAATGGGGAGAAGCAGACACAACCCCCTCACTTGTTCACTTGTAACTTAATAAGATATGCAAACGTGTCTAGCGGAGCGTAGTCTCGTCGTAGGAAAAAGTGAATTATACATGACGAGACAAAGGTGTACTCGGGTGAATAAAAGACGAGATGGTAAGTGTCTCTTTCTATATTCTGCCAGTGGAAGGGTACGTCTTGATTACTCTTTGAATACCTCTTGATTGTTGGAACTTGTGAATTCAGCCGTCATTGAAAATCGCGTCGTGTAAGTCGCGGCCTGCATCTTAATTCTGTTGAAAAGAATTAGCATAAAGTTTTCAATCCTTTGCTAATTCAATCGCTGAATGGAGTTGATTGGGAGTGATTCAATTTAAGGGAGAATATCGGAATGTGTGCGACTGTTGGTTCATTGATTTCTATGTTAAATAGGGAAAGTGGGTCGCGCTTCTGACCGACTTTCGGTGCACTTAACGCGTCGGCGCCGATTCCCCTGCACCGCATTCGCATTCTTTGCAACTTTCACCGGCGCCATATAACGCCATAGTTCCTCTCACAAATGTACTACGCTCTTATCTCTTGTATTAGGTTACGTCGGTCGGACGGAAGCGGTGAGCGGAAGTTCCCGAAGGCTGATCCCGAGGAGAACCACCGATAAAAAGTCGCTTATGTATGCGAGCGAGAACCTCGCGTTATTGCCGATAAATCACTCGTGAACATTCACATCCATCCGACACGATAACTCGAAACCGCTTCCACCTCACACCTCACACCGCCTCCTTCGTAAACCGAATATATAAACGAGAAGAAACTTACCCCCATTGAAAATGGTATGTGTCGCTTATAATGGAGTCGGTGTAACGTGTATCCGGATATAACGCAACCGCGATTGGCGTGAAATCCGGTCGGTGCGGGATCAGTGTCGGTAATTGGTTCCGAGTGGATCGATGTTCGCGACAGCCGAAGGGGCAGTCTGTCTGGTCTACTCTAGTAAAGCTTCGTAGCGTCGTAGCAGCAGAGATTAGCCGCGTAGCACATTAGGGGTTACATGTGCGTAGCGTCGTAGCGTCATTACGAGAGAATGGTAGCATTTCGTTCCCGTCATTCGTCATTTACAATTTCAGTTTCGAACCTTGCCAAATTTTCATTTTACCTATGCTACGTACACATTAATGTACCTGTTCATACAAATCACGTCCAAAAATATGAGTTGTGACAACACGTCGTGAATCTACCGTTGGAGTTGGGATGCTTGCATAGGAGTTGCCGCTGCATAAGACCTGAGCAGTGCCAACTGCTAAGACCGATCAACATCTTCCTGAACATAATTAACTAGATGATGCCCGCGACTTTGTCCGCTTCCCTTTTTCTTGGATGTTGAAATTATATTTAGAATTATGTTTTATAGAAGTATGTTTTATTCAGAGAGAATATATTCTTATGTTTGCCCGTTGCTAACCATAACTCATGACTATGGATGACGCGACGGTTGCGCCGACACAAATTTATTCAATCTTTTTTATATTTGTGGATGATAACAGCTAGAAAAATAAACTGTACGGATAGAAGGACAGAGTTACTTTTACATTTATAACATTAGTATATAATGATCCTATATAAAGTATGAACAATACGGATTAGTACGGATTCGTGCATTATTAATTGCATTATAATTCGAAGTTAAAAATCGTTAGAAGTGCACTTCTAATAGAAGTGCATTATCAAATAACACACTTCACAATATAGAATAAATATAATACAGATCTATACAAAATACAGATTAGAAGCTATAAGATGTATATTTGTACATACGTGTATGACTGCATAAGCGTCACTTTTATCAGTAAATTTGGTATTGATCCACAAATAAAACAGAGAGAGCAATGAGCTCCCATCTTGCGCAGATTACTTTAGCCGTAAGGGGTATTAATCATTGGCTCCATTTATAAAGTGAGTAAAAGTCGACACACGTATACACTCGGGAGCGATTCCTTCGCCTCCGCCTCACGTACGCGGATCCTAATAAAAATATTATCAGGTAATACTTTTATCGGCGGCACATTATGTCTTCGTCGCCTCCCCTCAGTACCTCTGCTTCTCTCGCTCTCTAATATGATAATACCATTAATATGATAATGTTCATTTGGACGGAGACGACAAATTTTATACTTGACTCATAAATTGTATCTTACTTGGTGCAGTAAGGAAACGGTTTAACTAAATGTGCAATATTTTGTGTTTACAAATATTCAGGAAGACGAACAAAGCTTACAAAAGAAACAACATATCTTTAAATATACCTACGCGTATTATTCGCAGTAGGGTTTACTTTATTTTGAAAAAGAACAAACTTCGGTTCTTAAAGTAATTTCATGATTTGCGAGTTGTCTCATTAATCTATTACTAATCATTAATCTATGACTGACTACTTAGTCATAATTTATTTTATGCCATAATGTGGTGTGGCTGTGTACCTACCTTACGAATAATATTTTCTTTGAATGTATTATATTTGTATACAAAGAATTCGAATACAGGTACCATACTTTAAAAACATATTTGATCCTTTAACTATCGAATGGTGTAATTAAGTTTTGGATGTAAATAATGGATACATAATTATGTATGTAGTTCTAGCATCAAATTGTTACACTAATTACACTATAAAAGCGAATTTAAAGAAGTATTGACATAAAAAAAATATATATTAGCTATTGTGTGTGTATAAAAAACTAAAAAGATCAAGGTCGGATTTCAGATTGCCTCCTCTATTTCTTCACTTGGGTATCATGTTTCATGGTATTTGGTTCATGATATTGGACAATTTTTGTGTTTATTGGAGATAGTTTTAAATACACAAAGCAACCTCCAACCGCCCAACCTCCACCTCTCAACCACAGTGAACCGCCCAACCGGCCCACACAGCGCTGTGGCGTGAACACGGCCGTTTAAACCACTTTCCATGTTCCATCGCGAAATAATCCGCCGAAAGCATCTCACGTTACAATGCTCTTCTTAGGAATTCCTCAGCGTCATGTTGTTAAACGAACTAATACTTTTGCATCCCTCTGGCGATAGGTTTGCATCCTACCATCGAATGGACTGACATTACGGTACTCCGATTCACCCCAGTTTAAAGTGTTTCAATTCCGTAGGAGGAATAGTGGGCACATATTGCACAAAGTTGATTATTGTTTATTACCCGCATTGCGGACGCGATACAAAGGGACGCGGGGCAGAGAGGAGTGCGGGGTGCGGGAAAGTGTAGTCCGACTTCGGAGCCACTCGTAAACACTTGCCGAAGTCAGTGCGAGTACAAAGTAAAGCTCGCTCCTCGACACATCTGTTCGCAATAACGGCCCAACCGCAGGATCACCACAAACAGAGCTCGTGGTCTTGGATTGCCCTTGTGATATAGTACAATTGTCGTTTTACCAATCTTACTAGTAGGTAATCGAGCGGATATAGTCAAACGCCAGCAATGGTGTAGCGACAATCGGTGAAATGAATTATAAGAAAAGGTCTTCTTAATACCTAAGCGATAGGGCATCTCCGTAATCAGTATGATTGACGAGTTCCCTCCCGTCACCCGCTCACCCGCTCACCCCCTCACCCCCTCACCCCCTCACCCGTCCTTCAAGGCTCCGCCTTTGAAACTACAACACCACTAATGGAAATATAATGCAACTTTCCGTTTCGACCGTTTACATTTCGCTGACGTGTATCAAACGTGGCCATTATTCATAATTGGGTTCATTTTCACAAAATACTACTCCGTTAGTTTCTTAAACTTTCCCTAGCAGAAAAAGGAAAAGCCCCTTCTCATTTGCGTCAAACGAGATGAAAGTAAAATTGCCGTTTTATGATCGATGAATTAGAATCCCCGGTTGAGGTTGTTAGATGTAATCACGTAGACAGCAGAGGTCACCCCGGTGTTCCGGATCGCCTCAATTGGTCCGACACTCGATCGGAATGTAAATTGTGAATCGAATGAAATAGAATTTACTCTTTAATGAAATAGAAAGTCTTCTTTCGAATGAACTACAATTAAATTAATAAAGTTTATTAGGACTCACGCGGTGATATAAAGAGAGCAACATACAAAATTATTCTACGAGTTTGCCTCGACGCCGCCCCTGAACGGGCCCTTTCTCCGCTAAGTCACAATTTTTGTTTGAGCCTCAATTTAAATTTAAATAAAGGTTCTCGCACCGTAATTTAAATATGAAGAGAACCCTTTCTCTCCTGTCTCTTTTTCCGTCATGATGATGTCTCGCTTTAAGGTCATATGGTCCGCTTACAACCTAATCTATACCAAAGCCAGAATTTGTTTGATAATCTCTGAAATATTGATATAATTATTTTTATTACCGAAGTTCATTTTGCTAAATCAGACGCGAGTTGACCAATAACTCAGGTCATAAAACCTTTTATAACTAATGAACAGAACCTTGTGTAAACAATTTAAATAGGTAATTGGTAAAACCACATTTTACTAACATAAAAAAAAACTCCACACGTACCACATACATATTAAATGGCAATTAGTGATGGAAAGGAATAATTATGTACTACGGAATATCAAACCATACCGATCATATCATACCGATTGAGCTGAAATAAATATAAACACATATCACACTGTAGCTTAACCGTTTCTTTGCTTTTCTATAAGAGTATCCAATAGCTTCAATTGGTTTGCGCCAAAACGTACCTAACCACGAACGTTATGATAGCCGATTTTTCCGCTCGGCTGCTCCATAATATAAGACTCCAAGTGTTTCTCAAACAAATTGTTACAAGTGGAGTCCTTTTGGTCGAACACATGCAATTTCTCTAGGTAGTTAACATATAATTTTGTCATCTGAAGATATTTATAAAGCCCTCTCTGTAGATTGTTATCTGTTCTCACACTCACACAAGTTTGGTTACAACACTGGCAAATAAAAGCCTGCAGGCATAGTCTTGGAAAATATACAACTACTTACATGAGGTAAGTTTTTCAAAAACTCCTTTAAATCATAAAATAAATAGTTTATTTTTCCTTTTCTGTAATTAGTTAAGTGTACCATTATTACAATACACTTAACTCTGTGCCGCTTTCTGCAAAGCTTCCCGAATGCGAATAGTGTAGCATTGAAACCAGGGCAGCGAATGTGGATCATTTGAAAAGCCATTCGTCACTAGCGCGTATTCCCCGCGGAAGAGTCGCCAGTCAGTGTGAATGGATGTCGGCTTCCAACTATCGCCGAGAAGGTACCACTTCGGACTCTCCCTCGGGAAATGATCCTTCATTCGGCCCATATACTGAGGCCGTAAGCAATCTGTTTCCTGTTCTCATCGGATTTGGGATCTTTTTCTTTTTTTTACACTCGACTCAATTCAAAAATTATATAATTTATAAAAAATGATACCTTTCTGTTATTGTAATAGGTATATCTGCTGCACGAGATTGACTCAGTGCGAAGAGAACGCGGCTTGAGGCAAGGGCGGGGGGCGGGGGGCGGGGAGGTTCGATCATCCCCGCGTTTGAATGATAGATGAGTGATAAAAGCTTTTCCTTTTCCCCGTCCGCTCCGAGTCTAATTTCTCTTAAATCCAATTTGTGTTAGGCAATCTCTGCCTTAGACGAGTTGAGCTTAATTTAACTTGATTTTAATTAACCTTCAGAGCGAACGTCGGTCGCAATAACTCCGAGTACAGTCATTGCGAAAAGCATTCGCTTCGTGGGAAAAATACCAGGTTGCAGGTGATTTTGATATTACCCAATGGAAAATGAAATTGACGAAGCTCGATGCCAATGTAAGATGGATCATAATATATTCTCTATTTAGTCTTAGAACTCGAATTCGGCCCCAGTGTTTAGTTACACAATGTAGAGTTGAGCAAAGTTCGGCGTAATTAACATTTCAAAACACTTCTGGCGAGATTACACTCAATTACTGGCGTTATGTCTGGCTGTCAACCGCTGAGACAATTGGAATTGTTGTCGACGTCGGCTTCTAGATGTTTGCATAGTACCTGCGACCCCCTCGACCCCTCGACCCCCTCGACCCCCCTCGGCTCCAGCTTTGACACGCCTCTGACAACATCACAATCACCGAGTTCGCAAAGCCTCCGGATAAAGCCTACTTAAATGTTTAAGACTCTCGACTCACGACAATTTATCACGAAATTAAAGTTTTCAATACATAAAACTTTTGACGTGACTCTGCAAAGTGGCGTAACGTCTATGGAATATGTTCGCCTTTAATATTTATGCTGTGTCGTAAATTCTACCCGTGTAACATATAATATAACATATCGACTCGGGTCAATATCTCATCAAGGCCCAGTCTGTGCGGTCTTTGCTATCGAAACCTAAAAAATATTATTATCACAATTGTTTACTTCCTGAATTTTCTGAATCCACAAACAAATAAAATTAAATTAAATAATTAATCTATACTATTACTATATTAATATAATGACTATAATATTATAAAGAGGAAAGATTTGATTGTTTGTTTGTTTGTATAGAATGGGCTCCGAAACTACTGGACCGATTTGAAAAATTCTTTTAAAATTAGAAGCCTACATTATCTGTGATGAACATAGGATACTTTTTACCACGGGAAAATGCCTCATTCCTACGGGAAAACGGGTAAAAGGACAACGGTTAGTAAGAATTATCCTTCCATACTTAACTTCTTTTTCACATAATTTCTAAACGGCTGAACCGGTTGGGTTGAAATTTTATAATTTTATAAATATGAGTATTTCGATGGTTTCCTGGATGATTTAAAAATACAATTGGACCCGGTAGGTGGCGCTGCTGTCGGTGTGTCAACTACTAAACGGCTTGACCGATTGGGTTGAAATTTTGTATGTGTATTTCCATGGTTTCACAGATACGAATGTACTATATTTCATAAAGTTGCGCGGACGAAGTCGCGTGCAACAGCTTGTTTTCATTTCGATGAATTGATATCTCCATTTTTGTAAAGAAAAACGTGATACTTACCAATAAATGGAAAACATAACATTTGAATTTATTACCTATCCTCCATTCATTGCTTTTACAAATTTTTGTGGCAATCTTTGTTAAAAATTCTTGTGATATTCAAATTGGGTGAGAAAAGAGCCGCGAATCGCTGTGATAGTACCCAAAATCCTCTTAGGTGTAGTCGAATGTTTGTTTAGTCGATTTGATATGAAACGTTGTACCAATAAAAGATTCCTTTGGGAGCCAAGATAAGTAAAAAATACTCTAGGAACCCATGGTAGCCAAAAAGCAAAAGAATTATCCTAGAATCCCATGGGATCCTAGTCATGGGAGTCAAGTGGAGTGAGGCAGGCCGTCCACGTAGTTTTCGTACTAATCTACAAAGTCTCAAGGAAAGAATCAGCATATTATATTATGTACCTTATCAATATCTGTTCGGGAGATTTAACTGTTATATAACTAGTGATGGCACCACTAGTTAGCGTTAACACGCGCTAACGCTTCGTTTGTCGTCAAACCTACTTATTGAAAAAAGTGATCTTTGCTCTTTCTCATCTCATATACAATTTTAATTTTAAAATGAAGTGGTGCTGGTGGATGGGTGTCCCCACTTTATTAGACTGGGGAAAAGACTTACTTAATTACTAAAGGGCCACTGTCCACGGCACGGCAGCGTAGCTTCATAGACGCGTATTCGTCATTATACGCTTAGTGCGCCCCGGCGTACGGCGTATGACATTGCGGTACGGCAGGCATCATGACTGATCATGACGCCTGCATGCAGCGACGCGAGTGCGACGTTGCCGCTCCGTCGACAGAGAGTAGCACGGTTAGATTAGATTAGTTAGAATACTTTTAACTGTTTTTAAACATGTACCTTTACCGTCCGGAGCAAGGTCACAGCCAGAGTCGTTTGGCTTAGCGATGGATATTTTTACAGATACACAGAATATGTAAATTTATTTAAATGAAAACACAATATAAGTATTTTTCCCCTGTCTTTGCCTTTGCGCTTTTAAGCTAAATTAATAGATTAGGTTTAGGTTGAGTACAATTGGATGTTGGTTAGAGCTTTTACTAGTACAGGTGGTGCCTATAATTAAAAATTTAAAACAAGACGCAGCGGGTGACTAATGTGATCTAGCATTCCTAGATCACTGGGAGAGTTTTATAGGAGTGATCTCCTGTAATAAAGCAGGGATTACTAAATTATGTAGTTAAAAACACACCAAATAAAGAATAACATTCAGAACAAACAAACATATAAATTAAACGCCTCCTCCTCCAACATAGAGAAAACATATAGAAAACCGCAGTAACAAAAAACAAGAACAAAAACATATCCAACATATACATATATAAACTTTGAAGGAGGCCTTTACCCAACATGGGGGCCTAGCTTAATGCACTGTACTGTAATTAGGATTACTAGTAATAGACCATGTAGCTATACCATGTAGAATTAAATGAGAGAGAAATTTAGAATATAAGTTGAAAATGTAGCTCGATCAAATAAAGGCTTTTTTATTTTATTTGATCTCCTGTAAAGGGAAAGGCTGCTCAGTTTATAACCGCATTCCCATATTTATTTGTATTAAATTCCGTGATTTTAAAATATATTTATCGTTACTATGGTACTCGTGTTTATTAATTCGACGACACGTTTGGTCTTATAGCTAGTTAGTTACACCCAGCTGTTAACCAAACGGTCGCGGGTTCGAATCACGCTATGGGCAAATGTATAGTGTTAACACTGTACCTTTGTACCTCAGTCATTAATGTTTTGTATTTATAATATATATGTATGTATTTACAAAAAAGTACCTAATACAAGCATCATTTGCTTACTTTGGAACTAGATGGTGCTGTGTGAAATGTGTAAAGATATTTATTTATTTATCCGCCTAGTTTGTGTTTTTTAAATGGGCGAGCGACATCTATAATCCTAGCGACGTTCACTTTTAAACTCTAGTGACATTAGCGACATCTAGGAGCACGGCTGAGCCTGAGCCGCCAACAACATCCTTTTCTCGAATCTCGAAGCGACTCACTTGGACTCTTGGCACTTTTGAGTCCACTGTAACATCGTTGCGGATAAATTGAAATTGACATAAAAACTAACTAAAATAGCTCAAACTTGGTTTACTATGTAGTTAATAAACTGGCCAGAATGTATCATTGGTGAATTTGGTTGGATATTTATTTAGTTAATGGTATCGCGAAAAATCGCGACCGAAGATGGACATTGCAGGCAACAAAATGGCCAGGCCCGACAGGAAAATGACTTAGAGGCAGACCAAGGAAACGGTGGATGGACGAAATTGTTGCGTTCGCTGGAAGTGACTGGATGCAGTTGGCTAAAGACAAAGAAATGGAGAGGGCTGGAGGAGGTTTTTACCCAGAAGGGGTCCATGGTTTAATAAAAGAAAATAAATCTTGTATAATGTATATATTGTATTTGTAATTTGTTAGTTATAGGCTATGGAAATAAAAAAGCTTTATTATTATTATTATTATTTAGTTAATGAAACCAACGTAAATAAAATATTACTACAGCGCCTTATATTTGATAATGGCTGACCGACACTTTCTCAATTACTCATATACACAATTACACAACACACACAGTGGGTCCTGACTCCCGAGGAGGATAGAAGGTAAGGAGCACAAAATAAATAGTAGATACTAAGTAAGGAGAACCATCTCTGTGTATCTAAAAGTGTCCGTTGAAAGTCGTTAAATAAGGGTCATAAGAGTAGCGCTAGTGTAGCAAGAGTGTAAATTTTAAAGAAATCACAACAAAATTAAATCACTAAAGGGTATTTCGTATCGTACATGGTCCACACGACCACGACCACTCTGACAAGACTAATTATAACGTTATTTCACTGCAGCTTTTTATAGGTTATATTTTCTAAACTATTTAAGACTAGGTAAATAGTTGAGGTTTTAAATACTGTGGTTTCATTAAGTACTATAGACAGCAAAAATTAAGGAGGGTAGAGATAAGGAGCGCAATCTTACATGGGTGTTAAACTGAAAAAGTGGCAACTAAAAGCGATAAATCGAGATGGCGCTAGTGTGTACAGAGAGAGAGTATGGAGTATGGAATGAAGCAGTAGTTGACGGAGTGAAGTGCGCCGAGTTGAATTGTTTACTGTTACTAGCGCCATCAATTTATCGTCTTTCGACGGACCCTTAATACTCAGATTACCCTCCTTATCTCTATCCTCCTTATCAAAAATAATACAAATATATTTCATACACTCTTGCTCCACTAGCGCCACTCTGGTCAATTTATGAATCACTATTTAATGCTTTTAGCTTGCGATTTTTCAGTTTAACACCCATGTAAGTTGGTCCTCTTTACCACTATCATCCTTGGTGGGACCCACGGATTCCTTGTTGCAGTTTATTGACTGCTACCAATAAACTTGAAGAGACACTTTTGTCTATGTTGTACTACAATGTGTTTGGTCTGTGACGGTAACTGTATGATTGGTAATCATATTCTATATCAATTACCACCTGTACCAACAGTCAACAGTATTTCTTATTTCTGTTCTTAATATAATAACATGGCAAACATCTAGATGTATGTTGTTAATTAACATTAATTGTAAACAAAAGATATCTGAAACAAATTTTCATTCTGTTCTTCAGAACTTTAAAAACATGCGTCTTAAAACAAACACTTTAAAAAACAAAAATCTTTGACAATTTGAATTTGACATTCACTTTCGCGGCATAAAGATAAGACTCATCTTCATCCAATATCCATCCATTATTGAAAAAGTGTTGAATTGTGACATTTAGAAGGAATTATTAACAGTTTTGAAAGAATTCATAATTCATTTTTGTTGTGAAGTGATTTGTTTGTGCTACAAAAACTTAACCTATTTATTCAAAATATCGTTATGTGAAGAATATCCACTTCCGCTTTAACAGGAAAAGGAAGTGGGTTCGTTTAATGGTAACTATTTTCACTCTATATCTATATATCCTGTTGTTTGTATTCTATTCAGATTTCGGATTCAGTTTTATAAGCAGAAATAAGTAAAAGCTATAATAATGAATGATTGCGAATCTACTAATCTAGTTTTGTTATTACCCGTGAGCGTAAATATCTACCAACAAAATCAAACGAATCAAAATCATGATTCTAAAGGAATTATGAAATGACTATCTCTTCGTAAATGTCCCACTTTAACGTAAGGAGCTAGTGGGAATAATCCGTATTTAGATAGTTAGATACTAGATGTCTCATATAAAAATTAAATAACCCATTGCGAACAGATAGTAATGTGTTACGGGCTTTCGTATTAAACATTTTATTTTTACTGTATTCAAGACAGAAATTTTGACTTTTCTTTACTTGGCATTTTTAATAATGTATAAATTGGTCGTTTAGAAACACTTGATTTTTCTATTGGTATGTACCTCCTTGGCGGTTACTACATTAATACCTGCCTAGGAGGTCACAAAACCCGCCAAAGGAGGATGTATGTATCTACTATTGAATGCAAAACTTGAGAGGTTTGAGATAAAGGTGGCTATGGGTATCATATAAGTAGTTGTACAGCTTAAGCCTTGCTTAGCTTTGGGCAGACAGTTGGCATCGTCTGCCATGTTGGTAGTGTCCGACTCCATGTGAGGAAAGATTATTCCTTCCTTCAATTTTTTTTTTTTTTTTTTTTTATAGTATAGAGGTGGCAGACAGGCAGGCGGCTCACTTGATGGTAGGTGGTTACCGCCGCCTAGGGACACCAGCAACACCAAGGGGAGTGCTAGTGCGCTGCCTACCCTGCAGAAGTTTATTAACAGCTCGCTTGAAGTAGCCCAATACAAATTCATTCCAGTAAAAAGAAATGCATTGTCTTTTGATATAGGTCGACTTCAGTAGACGCCTATTATAGGTCATAATAGGTAATAAAGAAGGCTATTTGCTTTGTGTTGTCTAGTGCACACCCATTCTACTACTCTGACATTTTGGTGCAAATGCTGGTATGTGATAATGTTGGCTATTAACTGACACATTCACATTCATGTAAAGAAATAAAAGTAGCGATGAAACGGATACCTAGCTGTTTAGCCAGATACCAAATATTAGGCCTAGTTTAAAGCTGCTTATTGATCGCAAGTTCTCATAGATGGCTCTCAAACGATCTTGCAGGCTCAAATAAGTTCAGCTCTTATCATTCATGAGTGAAGTTAGTGTATCACAATCGTTGCCCTATATTTGTTGGTCAGGAACTTCACAAGAATTGCCAGAACATGTCTTTCAGCATGCACCAGCGTCTGAAGCTTAATGAGGAGAAATTGCTATTCATTTGCACTAATGCAATATGAGTACTAATTGGTTATTGTTGTAAAATAAAATAAAGTATCTAAATTTGATACTTAGTTATTTGTTTTTTTTTTTTATACTCTCTTTTATTTCACTGTGTACTTCTATAAGGGACATCTGTTGGGCTGCCCAAGTAATTGCAAAAGACGGTGTGCCCTGCCACCACATTCCACCGGTGACCCATTGAAAAGTTGACAAGACTTTATCCAGTATCCACTCATTCAATGGCTCTTCACAAATTAAAATTTCATTCAAAAGTTAATTAATCATATTTTAAGTTACTCAAAATATATTTTTGTTTCTAATGAACAAACTCAAAAACTACTAAACCAATTTAGAAAAAAAAAATACCTATAGAAAGCTACGCCTACATTAATAAAATAGGCCAAGCCTCAACCTCCTCACTGTTGACTATTAGGTCTACGTGAGAGATGGAGTCGGCGGCGGGCGGGTCGCGCGTGACGGCGTCGTTGGCGGCGGTGGAGCTGGGCCGGCGGCTGCTGGTGGCGGCGCGCGGCGGTGACTCGCAGGGCGTGCTGCAGCTGATGGCCAAGGGCGCCTACTTCACCTCCGACTGGCTGGGCACGTCGCCGCTCCACATGGCAGCCATGAACGGCCACGCCGACACGTGCGTCGTGCTACTTCGCGCCGGCGTGTCGCGCGACGCGCGCACCAAGGTGGAGCGCACACCGCTCCACTTGGCGGCGTACGGCGGCCACTGCGACGCCGCGCGCGTGCTGCTGGCGGCCGGCGCGCGCATCGACAGCCGCGACATGCTGGCCATGACGCCGCTGCACTGGGCGGCCGCCAGAGGGCACGCGCCGCTAGCCGCGTTGCTGCTGGAGCGCGGCGCCGACCCGCTGGCGCGCTCCAAGTTCCACAAGACGCCCCGCGACCTCGCCGACGCTGATCTGCGGGCCGCCATCGACGACGCACTGCGCCGCCGCGAAGCCGCCGCGCGACTACCGCCGACGCCGCCGCCGCCGCCGCAGCCGCAGCCGCAGCCGCCGCCACAGGCCGAGGCGAGCACGGAGGCGGGGTCGGGGGCGGAGGCGGAGGGCGCGCGGCTGCTGCGGCGCTTCGGCATCACGATGCTGCCGACGGACGACGGCGGGACGGTGCTGAGCGCGCTGCGCAGCGGCCGCACCGTCGTCCTCTCCGATGCGGGGAAGCTGATGCTGAAGGAGAGCGGCGCCCCTCCGCCGGCGGTGGCGACGGACGCCGCGCGCAAGGTGGTGACGCTGAGCAAGAAGGCGGCCGTCAAGACGAGGGCCAAGGCAAAGCCTGCCGTCGTGAAGATCCTCATCAACAAGGGCAACCTGAGCAAGCTGATGGCGGGCGCCGGGGCAGGCGCGGAGGCGGCGGCGGGGGCGGGCGCGGGGGAGGACAGCGTGGTGTGCGTGCCGGAGCAGTTCGTGCGCAGCTCGTCGGTGGAGTACCTGCGCGTGCAGCTGCTGGCGACGCACGCGGCGCTCGCCAACGTGTCCGCCGAGCTGCGCGCCACCAAGGCCCGCCTCAAACGCTACGAGCCCGACTAATGAGGGAAAGAGCTCTCCCTCTTCTTTAAATAACTTTTCTAACATAAATAATAAAATTAAGTTGGTTCTGTCTTAATTAAAATTGTTATACAGCGCCGTCGATTTTCATATCCAAATTATAATTGTAAATATATAATAGTTATTTTGTTGATTTATGGTCATAATAATTATTACGTTATATTTGAATAATTGAAATCATCTAATTTGTTAGAAATAAGTTGTAAATGGTGATGCCTGTACATAGAGTTATTGAATGGAGACAATATACGGCCTACGGGGGTGGCTAACCCCTGGAGGAAAACTATTAAAAAAGCCTACCTGAGGTTGTGGAGGACGCAGAGGCTACCAATCTGTACTAATATTATAAAAAGGAAAGATTTGTTTGTTTGTATTGAATAGAGTACTGAAGCGATTTGAAAAATTCTTTCGCTGTTGGGAAGCTATATTACCAGGGGGTAACATCCTTACTTATATTATAAATGCGAAAGTTTGTATTAATGTTTGTTACTCTTTCACGCAAAAACGACTGAACTGATCACCATTCACCATAAAAATTGTGCGGGCAGGGCACAACCTAGTAGGCTATATTTTACATCCAGTTTAAAAAAATGTGGTTCAATTAAATTTTTAGGCAAGACCTATTACATCAAAGAGAGTGAATTAGCCTTGTGAATAATTAATAAAATTTTATACATATGCATAGTTAATGTAATTTCTTTTTATGATACGTAATAAAGAACATTAAATTCATAATAAAACACTAGAACGTGAGTCTCTTATAAATAAAGTTTGGATATAAAAAATGTGTTTGCTGAAATTTCATTATTTTCAAGCTTCCTCAACATATTTTTTAGTCTTCTATTTGTTCAACTTCTAAAATTGCTCAGTTATATTAACTTTTGGATAAGAACAAATGAAAAGGTTTTTCACCTGCAATGCCACTTCACTTCCGAGTGGTCGTTGGCCTTAAATTATTTCAAATTATTATCATTGTAGGCTACTTAAATCAAAGAGAGTTGTAAAAAATAAAGATTTGTATTATATATGTTTAATTAGTATCAATCTGATTTGTTATAAGTTAAAATTAGTCCCTCCTGGTCCTGTTCCGCAAGACGTCCCGGAACTGTGCAAGGATGGCGTTCTCACGTTTGGCGCGCTCCTCCTTGCTGAAGGCCGCCAGCGCCCTCTTCTCGTCCGCCGAATAGATCTGGTTCTCCTTGCGTATGCGCACCGCCTCCATGCGCCGGTGACGGCTGCCGCTCATCACGTAACCCACCGACTCGTACGAGGCGATCTCGTCCGACGTGAGCCCTATTTCGCCTCGCCGCGGGATGCGCTTGCCCTCCGCCACGTAGGCCGCCATCGCCGCCCCCTCGCCCGGCAGCAGCGCGCGCCCAAAGTCCTTGTGGCCCAACGAGGGCCCCGTGCGCGGACACGGGCCGTAAACTTCCCCGCCTTCCTCCCCGTCTCCCGCGGTCGACTTCGCTGCGGCCGCCGAGACCTGTGTCGGCTCCGATCCCTTCTCCACCCACACTTCCTCCTCGCTGCTCGACTCTGACTCGTCGCTGCAACTCTTAGACTTCTTTTTCTTCGCTTTCTTTCTCTCCTTCTTCACTTTCTTCAGTTTCTTCTTCAATTTCTTCAGTTTTCGTTTGGTGTCATCCTTGTCTTTAGACTTCTTACTCTTCTTTTTGTCTTTACTTTTTTCACAATTTTCCTGTTTGCTAGGCTCCTCGTCTGAACTAGACAGAGAGAATAACAAAGGTATAATGTGACAATCTAGTCATTCATATTATGTTTCATGTATATATTGTACACTAATATTAGAGGAAAGATTTTATTTTTTGTATATTATTTGTAATGGATTGATTCAAAAACTACTTAACCGATTAGTAAATTACATAGGCTATATTTAATTTTTTTTAAATACAAATTTTTTAGACATCCCCACCAAAATTTCAATAATATAGCACAAGGTATCAGAAATTGCCTTAGATAAGTCTTTATTAACCGTAATAACTAAAATTATTTCATTCTAAGCCTTTTTATATTAACTTTATTATATTATTCTTTTTAAACTGCATGCATTCCTAACTTTATAATTTTTAAATAGTAAAAACAAAAGCTTTTATTAATGTCAAACTAAGTATTATATATTAAATATACAGCACCTGGGTAAACCATAAATAACCTAAAGATTCATCATACCTTGTAATTTTTGCAACACTATTGAGATAATTTATTATTAACTACTAATTAGTTATAAAATATAGTTACTCTGGCCTTTGTGGTGATTTTCCCCACACCGATGACACTCCCAACTGCCCTATCCTCTCACGCTCTTCTCTCCTTGCGTCTAGAAATTCTTCTTCCTGTGGTTTATTATATCTGCGAAATCCCTGGCCGCCACTCCCGCTGCCCAGGCCTCCGTTCATGTCTCTGTGAGAAGCTGCGCGGTCTTTGTACCTGTCGCGATCTCTACTCCTTTCTCTGTGCCGAGCGCTGCTCCTGTCGACGCGATGCATCTTATGACGATCCTGACTTCTACTTCGATGTCTTTGGCTACTTCTGCTTCTACTCCGGCCTCGAGGTCGACTGCGCATCGGTAAGGAATCATTCCCCATGACAACAGTTATTTCTTTTGTGAAATTCAATTAAAATTCACTTCTCTAGTCTCTACTCTAATCACTAATCTGAACTGAATCTCCGTACTCCGTAACTCCTCTCCTTGGTAACTCCAACTCCGTAATACTCCGTATTATACTCTTTGCTCCGTATTCATAATCAAAACACATCACAATCACATCCATCATTCACAATCACATTCATTCATATGCCACAGACTGATGTGATGATAATATTATGATCATAAAGGTATAATTCCAACAACCATTATTTTTCTATGATTATGATCAATTATGATTGTCACATTTGTCACTGTCAATTTAAACAGAGCATTAATTAAAAATATACTTTCTAAAGGTGCAAAGTTAGTGCAAATAAACTACGGGACGTGAACGACTCAAAGCGTATAGTAATATATATATATTTATTTATTTATTTTTCTTAATATATAGGAACGACCTTGCACTGCACTGGCCGCGCCCAGTCAAGTCTATGCAGTGCCGTTAGTATCTACTATATAGTTTGTGGTGCTATGGAGTATTAACTGGCAGTTGGCTTAAAGGTCTAGTATTCAGGCCACAAAATTCCGAGAAAAAAATAATGGTTTTTGGCATTTCGCACTTTCGCAGATATTTCATGAAAAATCAAAGTCAAAGTTTCAACCAAGTTTCAACATTTTCAACTTATTTTTTTTAACACATGCTATAAAAGAAAGACGTACGTAACATAACATATAAATATTCAATTTACAGAGTTTAAACAATGTGATAAGAAACATATATTTTAATAATAATTTCCACAATCACTGATTATCACTAACAAGGAGGATTGTTTGTATTTAGGATTTAAATCAGACTTAAATATGGGTGGTAAAACAAAACAAAGTCAAAGAACCAAGAATAATGTCAAAGTACGTATTACTTTTCATGTTTACTTACTATTTATTATCGCGTTTACTATTATATTATTTACCTGTATAATGTATATATATTTTTCGTTTTGGGAAAACAATTTACTCAAATATAGGTATAAACTGTGTATACTGTTTTCCAGCCATCCAGCAGTAGCCGTAGTGCAGCATTACTAAAAAACACGGCGGAAGGAATCCAATGTCCAAATTTATTTCTGAACTCTGTGCCGCCCGTTGACAACACTCTGAACAGTGAATTCCTGTTATGTTTTAAGAGGATTAACAAAAAGGATCCAATAACCAAAACAAAGGTCACTTCATTCAACTATTTCATTTATCCTAGTAATATTATAAATTCGAAGTTTACAATAAAAGCAGCTAAACAGATTTGGATGAAATTTAACACCTGTGATGCTTTTTATCCCGAAAAAGTGTTGGTTCTGTGGGATTTTCAAAAAACTAATTACAGGGCATAAGGAGTTGGGGTTCTTGTGAAAATCTTACTCCTGCAGCTCCTGCTTTACTTCTTGCTTTTCAAAGGACCCATAATATATTAACTAATGAAACTTTCTTATTTTTCCTCAACATAAATTTATTCTTCCATTGTATATAGCTATGTATAATTATCGGCTATAAATATATTAAATACTAGCTGTGCGTTGCCGCTACACCAGCGTATACACCGCGTCCGCGTAGAAAAGTATAAGAATGCCATCTACCGTATTTTGGATAGATGGCGCTATCTCCCGAGCCAAGCCGCTAGTATTTACTTTTATTTTAGATTTCCTGTAGAAATGAAGCATTTTCAAAAAGTATGCTATGTTCATCACGGATAATGTCGGCTTTTAATTGTAAAAGAATTTTTCAAATCAGTCCAGCAGTTTCGGAGCCTATTCTATACAACAAACAAACAAACAATCAAATCTTTCCTCTTTATAATATTAGTATAGACAATCTCTAACAACTTCTCTTCTTAAAAAAAACTTAAAAACAAAAATAAATTTCCTTCTTTTCTCTATTTAAAAACTATTATATTTTTAATCAGCCATTATCCAAATAATGCTTTACATTGAATGATTTCACATTTTTCTAAATGCTTAAATTTTTGCTTGACAGCAAAACATATTTTAACTAGTAGTGTATAGGTGATTTACTTGATTTTAATAAATTTAGACATTTAGTGAGTTTAACTTGTAGTCATTACTTTTTAAATGCACTATAGTGATGCACTATGTTTGGTATCTTTGTCTTTACCTAAGTCAGAAAGTCTGTTAAAGTGTACTAACTCTGTTGATAGAACTTTTAATCATCAATATTTTAAAGAAGAAACATTTATAAAGAAGCAGGTAGATTTGATTCTTTATTTAATATTGTTTGATACATTATATTTTGCAGGCACTGCAAGATCTGGCGGTAGCGGTGGAGGCGAGCGAGGCGGAGGAGGCGGCGAGACTGCTGCCGAGCTGGGCGCAGTGGTACAGGAGCGCGGCCGCCGAGCCCGAGCACAAAGTGCGCGAGTGTGCGCAGCTGTGCCACGGCGCACTCATGCGCAAGTGCGGTCGTCGCGCGGCGCCACAGCTGCGCACGGTGACGCCAGCGTGGCTGCTAGCCTGCCACGACGAGTTCGCGCCCGCCGCCGCCGCCGCCGACGGTGCGCTGTGCGAGACCTTCCCCGGTCGCAAATTGCGCGAGGTCATTTTGTTCTGCAAGTCTGAGATAATGGAGTACCTCACTGCCAACGTCGTGGCATACGCGGATCGAGCGATGACGGGGAGCGAGCGCGTGGCGGCTTGCAGCCTGCTGGCGTTGGGACGCGTGGCGCGCGAGGCGTGCGAAGGGGGAGAGGGGGGCTTGGGGGCGGAGGTGGGAGCGCTGCTGCGGCACGAGTCGTTCTGGCGGCTGGCGTCGCAGGGCGAAGGCCGGTTGCGCGGCGCGTGGTTCGCGTGCGCGGCGGAGACAGCGAGTCGCGTGGACTGGGCCGAGCGCGCGGCCAGTCGCGTGGCGCGCGCTGCACTCGAATCGCGCGCACTCGACTGGTCCGCGTGGCTCTGTCTGTTCGATCTGATGCGGCGCGTGCCGGTACCTCTGTTTATATTCCATTCCACCGTAACATTTCTACATCCATTATTTATAGTAATAGACTCGATTGAATACACTGATGTGGTGCCATTTCTAAAAACTCAAGTCATATTGAATGTCATTATCGTTTATAATAGATTTTGTTACCTTTGTGAGTGTGACTAGACATAAAATAACCATTACCCTCTGAAATAATGAATATTGTAGTATAATAGATTCATGCTTTTTTTAATTCTTCATTTTTCCACTAGAGTCACTATTTAAACTGTCGAATGAGACGGGAGACTTGCGACAGCTTAATTTTTGTTAAATTGCATTTCAGAAGTGGCACGAGTGGCTCGAGGATAAGGAGCTTTTGGTCGAGCGACTGGTGACGTCCATAGAGAACGGTAAGTGGTGCGGTGGGCGACCAGCGGGCGAGTATCGCGCGGCTGATGGTGTGCGCTGTTGCAGGCGGGTGGGGCGATGCGCGGCGCCTGATGGACGCGCTGCCGATGTTCACCGAGGGCTCAGACGCCCCCTCGTCCCGGCCGGTGTTAGTTCGAGCGCTGCTCAAGGGGCTGCGCACTAAGGCTGTGCTGAGCTCCAAGAGTGAGCGGAACGCTTTCGTCGACGGCGTCGTCGACCGCTTGCGCGACGCGTCGCCCGACGAGTTGCGGGCCGTCGGAGGGTGCGGCTCCTTGTTCTCGATGGCGCTCGAGTCGTCCGAAGCGCCGCACCGAGAGGACTTCGTGCGATACGTCGCCGAGCGCTCGGCAGCGCTTCTGCGCCATTGGTTGCGAAGTGACCGAGCCTCCGACGTCGCCGACTTCTGCGCCGACATTGTTATTTCGACGAAGGAGCAGCTCGAGAGGGTGTCGGATTCGAGTGATTCGGATCTGCCGGTCGACGGGCAAGTGCTGTTTTTGCGCACTTTGAGAGCGCCGACCGCAGCGGTCGACGCGAAGCGGCGAAGCGTCAAATTCGAAAACGACCCACGGCCCAAAGAGAGTGAGTCGACCGTGGCGGGGTCGGATCCGTCGCTGGAGAGGAGGTACAAGTCGTCGGTGGAGGAGGCGGGCGTGGGGGTGTTCGGCGAGTATGTGGCACTGGTGGATTCAGGCGCGAGTGCGAGAGGTCGTCGGGAGGCGGCGAAGGGTGCGAAGGCGCTGCTGCAGCTGTTCGACAGAGAGCGGCTAGTGCGCGCGGCGATGCGTCGCGTGGGTGCGGAGTCGGCGTCGGTGCTGGGGGTGCGCGCGCTGCGCGAGTGGGCGCTGGGCGCGGAGGGCGTGGAACTAGCGTTCGCGGCGTTGGGGCTCGCGAGCACCGACGAGCGAGAGGCGCTCGTGCGGCTGGCGGGCGAGACGTCGCCGGAGCGCTGCCTGCGCTGCTGTCTGCCGCTGGCCCGTGCGGACGCAGACTCGGCGGCGGCGCGCTGGCTGCGTGAGCCGGCGTGCGCGAGCGTGCTGAGCGCGCTGTGCGCTCGCGCGTTGCGCGATACGACTCCGTCGGAGGATTACGAGCTGCTGATGGACGCGCTCTCTCAACCCGGTATTTACACCTACTTACATAATATTGATAAAAGTGGCCATACACGTACCTGCACCCAGGGGCAATATTGGGGCAGTGGTGGGGAGCCCCCTAGATCACTCCGTAGATTGCATCGTGTGTGGGCAAATTGTAAACATAATTATTATTATTATTCCGACTTCGAAATCGTATCGGGCGAGCTCACAACTCAACTTCAATTTATCGTCAAGTGAGCATTGACGCACTGGTGTGTGGTGATGTTGGGGCAATTTCACCGCAATGTGCCTGCGAGAGCAGCGCGGTCAAGACGTCAAGTCGACGGCATTTTAATAGACAAGCGCTTTGTTGCATGGTCGGATTCGCACTAAGTGGCAGGCTAACAGGGACGTGTGTGGAGTAGGGCCGATTTTACCCCCACTACCACCCTCTCAATATTGCCCCTGCGTGCAGGGACTTGTATGGCCACTTTAACGCAGCCAATGAGTAGGCTCATAGATCCATTACAATGTTATTTATTTATTTACCAAAAGATAGACCGACAGCATTTCATTTATTGTATAAATTTAAAGGAAAAATTAATTGCAATCGCAGTGACTTTGCAATCACTACAAATAAACAAATCGTTTAAAAGTTTATCTACTTGTAGTCCGCGAGAGACAAATGAGCACATTCGTGTAGCTACTGTTCTATAACTTCCAAAATAAAAAGCGAAGGCACTATAGGTAAGCGATCTGCGAACTTTATATGCATGGTATGTTAAGAAATAAGGTTATTTTTTGTATAGCGAGCGTGGTGAGCGAGGCGACGGCGTCGGAGGTGGTGCGGGAAGTGGTCGCCGCGGGGGCGGAGGGCGCGTCCGTCGCTGAGCGAATGTGCGCCGCACTAAGCGAGCGGCCTTCGGCGCAGGACGCCCTACTGCGCCATTTGGTCGCGCTCGCCTTCACGCGCCCAGACGCACCGTGGCGCTGCGCGACGCAACTGAATTCGCTGCCAACCGCGCGCCGCGAGTCGCTGATGCGAATGGCGGCCGAGTGCGCCGAGAGCGCCGCCCGAGCCGCGTCCAACCCGCCCGCCATGGAGCGCGTGGCGGACGCGTGCGCGCAACTGCTCGCCGCCAGCGACGCCGCGCAGGTGGCGTCGTTCTCGCGCGCGCTACTCGTGCCGCCCGAGAGCGACGCTCCGCTGTGGCAGTTCGCGCTGCGGCAGGACTGCATCGCCGGCGAGCTGCACTGCCCTTTGGACGAGGACGCGCCGCCGGAGTGCGGCGAGCTGTCGCGGGCCGAGCTGGTGCGGCAGGCGGACGCGATGTTGTTTCGCGCGATCTACCTGCGGCGTTTGGGCGCTCTGGTGCCGCTAGCGGACTCGCATGTGCGGCGCTGGTTCCTGGAGTCGGTGCACGACTTCGCGGTCGTTCATTCGCTGCATGAAACGTACGGATTCGTAAGTCGCCTCATTCTCTATTCGTTGATAATTCAATACTTTAGGCGACGTTAATTAAATGTGGAGGTTCATATTTTATTTTATTTTTAATTTATAAGAAACATCTTAAATACCGTGCGACGCTTTCACTGGCACAGACAAAACACAACAGCATCCTTATATCACCTTCACCATACCATATTAACCATACGTTAAAATTCCAGTGGGAGCATTACGGGCTCATCGAGGAGTACCACTCGCGACTGCGAAGCGTACTCGCGGACGTTGTGGCGCGCTCCTCGCGGGAGGACAGTCGGGCCGTCTTTGGCGCTGCGATAGAGCTGGCGACCGACAAAGGCTACTACTGGTCCTACGCCGCCCGACATCTGTGCGATCTGATACCCTCGGAACTCGTGGATTCCGACAAGCTGCATAGCGCCGTCGGCGGCAACGGATACTTCCACAACCTGCAGGCGCTTACCAGAGGCAGCGCCGACGAGGAGCAGGCGCTGGAGGTCCGACTGGCGCTCATGACGAACAGCCTTAAGCTGATGGCGCTCGAGCCGGCGCCGGCGGTAGCTCAGTTGCGTGGCGAATGGCGCACGCTGTCGTGGGCGTCCTGCGCGTGCTGCGCGAGCACGCTGCGTGCCGCCGCCACTTCGGTGAACGCGCACGGCTGGCAGCTGTCGGCGCAGAAATGGGACTTCGTGACGGTGTCGTTGACGGACGCCCTGCAGGCGGCGGAGCGGCAAGCTCAGTGCCGCGTAGACGCTAAGGCGGCGATGCTGTGGGTCGCGACCGAGGAGCTGCTGGGGGCGGTGGTACGCTTTGTGCGCGCCGCGCCGCGCGAGTGCGAGCGACGCGTGCCGCCCGCGCAAGTGGTGCAGCTGCTAGAGGAGTGGCCGGTCGTGTTCGAGGCGGCCGTTCGAGCCGCCGTGCTGAGCGTGGTGACGCAGTGGCTGCGATCGGACGCAGCCGGAGCCGCGGCTGCCGCGTTCGCGTGGGCCACGGTGCGCGCAACTCGCTGGGTGCGCGTGACGGATGAGAAGGAGGCGTGGGTGCTGGCCGCGGCGGCCACGGCCGCCCTGGAGCGCAGTTCATCCCGCGCGACGCTGTATTTGGCCTACGGCGCCCTCTCGATATCGACGGACGCGTTGGTGCGACGAGACGGTATTGTTTCTTTGATTATTTTTTAGTATGAAAGTAGCGCTCTTAAACTTTTACGTTGAATTCTTTAAATGTGTAAGATAAATAATATTTTTAAAAAACAATTTAGAAGAAATAGGTGCAGTGTAAGACATAAACATCAATTTAAAAAAGATACAAAATGAAAAATATGACATCACAGTCTTAACATTTCTCCCTGAGATACAAATGGTACAATGTTTGTAAATACAAGACTTGTCTATTTGATGTCGCATTTCAGTCAAAACAAATATAAATCCAATTAATGCAATGATCATTTATTGTATTTTAATTTGCTTAATCTAAACATAATATAAATTTGTCTATGGCCATCGGTGTGTTTTGCGGCTCTAGGGCCTTGTATCACTATCTTGTAGGGTCCAGCGTACGGCGGTTCTAGAGAACTTCTGACGTGGTCTTGACGAATGAAGACGTGTGTAAGATGTATGCAGGTCTCGGGGTATGTAGAATGGTGAATTGTTGTGCCATGTGGTGGGTTGTGGAGTCAGCTTCGCCATGTAGGAGCGAAGTCGGTTTGCGTAGTCGGTGACATCTCTAGAGTTGCAGATGCTCCGGAATGATGCAAACCATGGATAATGTCGAAAACTTGTCTTCGTAGTTGAGGAGTGATGTACGGTTGAGGAAAAATAGAAGTGTCACCGTAGACAGGTAAGTATATTGAGTTCCTCTTCTGCAGCTTCAGTGCTGAACCGTTTAGTAGAAGGTCTTGCAGTTCAGGATCTGATTCCTGAAATCGTGCAAGTTCCTCGTAGTCAATTGCAGTTGCAATCTCTTCCTCTCGTGACGGTGCGTGCGTCAGCGACAATGTTTTCTTTCCCAGGCAAGTACCCGGGGATCACCAGTAGGTGGTGACGTAGTATGGTCAGCAAGGACCACATGGTTGTTTACATTTTCAATTCATTTGTCTAAAGCTTTTGCTCACTTATTTGAACACTTGTGTAGCACGGCTATGTGGGTATTTATTCAAAGTATGACTTGCAACTTTGCACTTTTCCATTTGGTGTCGGGTTTTGGAGCGCACATCAAAGCGTTCAAAGTTCAACCAGTGCGCGCCTGCTACACTTGCACTGCTCCCAAGAGTTATTTTCATAATAACTCTTTTTTAGCTTAATAATAAAAAATTATATAGAAAATATATTTATACCAAGTAGTGTCTAATGGTCACGTTTGGTGCAGAGGAGAAGTTCGCGCAGTGGAAGGGACGCAGGATCGACGCGTGCGCGCGCGGCGATAGCGGGGAGGAGGCGGCGCCGGCGCCGGAGTGGTGGGAGGCGTACGAGGCGCCGCTGCGGCGCCTTCACGAGTTGGCCGAGGGTGCGCTGGCCGAGCTGCGCGTGGGCGAGCAGACGGGCGAGATGGCGCCGCACCACGACTCGCATCGCGTGACGCTCGCCTACCTGCTGGCGGCGCGCGCTGCGCTCGCCACACTTGCCGCGGTGGCCGAGCGCTGCGAGCGCGGCGAGCGTGACCTGCTCGCGCACCACTCTCGCCGCGTCGCGGACGCGGGCTTCGCGGACGGTTTGTTGTCCGTGTGCCTGCGTCTGCTGCCGGCGGACGTGTTCGAGTGCGCGGGGGCGCTTCCGCCCGACAGGGAGGCTCTCTTCGACGCGAACCAGGTCAGACTTCATCGTCCATTACTTGGTCTCTCTTAGTGCACATTTTTTTATTTATCTATGCTCACACAGAGAGAGGAGCCGGCCGCGGCTGCGTCGGCTGCGGAGGTGGGTTCGCTGGCGTGCCGCTGCGTGGGCGCGGCTGTGGGCGGCGCGTTGGCGGGCGCCGTGCGGTCGTGGCGCGCGGTGGCGCCGGAGCGCGCGGGGCGTGCGCTATCGCGTGTGGTGCGCGGCGCGCTGTCTGCGCGGCTGGTACGCGAGCAGCTGGCTGAGGTGCGACGGCTAGCAGACGCGGAAGTGACGGTGGACGAGGCGGCGCGCGAGGTGCGCTGCGCGGCGGAGGAGGGCGCGCTGTGCGTGCGCTTCGCCCGCGAGCACCCGCTGGTAGCGCCGCGCGTGGAGGGCCCGGCGGCGCTGGCGCTGGCGACGCGCGCGGCGGAGCTGCATCTTGCGGCGGGCGGGCGCGTGCGGGGGGCACTGCGCGTGTGGCGCTCGGCGGCGGCGTCGCCTGCGGGCGCATCGTGCTACGTGTGCTACTGTCGCGTGCACCCGCAGTCGGGGCTGGAACCGCAGTCTCAATGCCGTCAGTGCCGCAGTCCGTTCCACGGCCAGTGCCTCAGTGCCTGGTTCCTATCCACCTCAAAGTGTTCGTGCCCTGTCTGCAGGATCACCTTCTAAATAAAAGCCACTAATTTGTTCGTACTTTTATTTAATTATATTTAATACTTATCAGATTTGGGCCGTGTGGAATTTAACTTAGAAAGTGAAGTGTTTGCATACTTTTGTGCTGCACTGCTTTTATTGGGACAAAAAAGTGTATTGGCCACATATTACAAGTCAGTGGTATTGGCTAATTGATTAACGCTCAGAATGTAAATAGATTTCAGTGTAATGTAGAAATACATTATTTGAAAAACCAAAATGTTTTTTTAATTAATCACTATAATGATCAACTTGTTGCAAGTATACACCAACTAAATATAAAATTATAAATGAAGGTTTATATGAATATTTATAAGAGAAAAATATAATGACGGTTGAATATGTGGACATTATTTATTTAATCTACAACAACTTATGTAACTATATTCTGCAAATAAATTATTTTGAATTTGAATGACTTGTAGATCATTTGGTCTGCGGGTGTTTGTTTAAAAATAAAACTTCAATGAAATGGACTTGTTTTATTCAAATCTTCCAGCCAAGTTATTGGCCGTACATAATATTTTAACAATCTGTTGTACTTGCCAATATAATATTTTGTAGCTTTCTTATAAATAATAGCTAATTAGCACTAGAAAGCTAACTTTTTTGCAGAATGGTAAGTTTTTGTTGAGGAATTTTCAATATACTATTCCAATACCATTGATGCAATAACAATTAATAAGATCTCCTTTGACTTGTCTTCTATTTGTTTTTAACCCTTTAGCTGCCAGAGTTGGATTTATACGACAAATTACTTGTATAATGTTTATTTTTAAATCAATTGAGTTGCTTTCTGTAAAAAAAAAATTACGAGTGGCGCTAGGGACACGACAACTCCTACAAAAGCAAGCGGTTAAAGGAAAAGTGACTAGCATGGTTCATAATGACTAGAATAATAAGTTCATTGGTTGTCCAACTGTTGGTTGATCCAGTCCAGGTCTTCGTAGAAGCGAGGGTCGCTCACGCGCAGCGCAGTTCGTTTGTACATGAAGTAGTACCACGGAGACACTGCAAAGGAGGTTGTTTTAACTCCCTTCCTCTATGAATGTGGGGGTTTCTTTCTCTATGAATAAACAGTGGACTTACTGCATCGCTGCACAGTGAAGAGCAGAATGAGGAGAGGAGTGGAGACAGCCTCCGGGTCCGCCCACTTCTGAAGGAGCCAAACGGCGTGAAGGGCGACGCTGGTGGCGACGTACGCCACACACACTGACGCCGCTGTTCGGAATTTGCGCACCAACACCTCCACTAGTCCCGCCTGATCACAAATCATTATTATTTATTACATTACACAAGCCTGGCGACATTTTTATTTAGGTAAAACTAGCTGCTGCCAGCTCAACATATAATAAAACCTTCCTCGTGAACCACTCTATCCATTGGACAGACACGGCAGAGGATTTGTGTTCAAACTAATGAACAAACCAACAGATTATTACAAGCGGAACACTAAACATCTTCGAGGTTCTTACCTGAAATAAGTATGTTGAAAAAAAGGTCATCAGCATCATTGTGATTGAAAAAACAAGAAATAAATCTTGAAATCTAAAAAGTACAAAATAATAAGATTGGTATACATATAGTTTAATATAAGATTCAATAATTTTATGCCATCATAATACACAATTATACTGACATAAATAATACAAGTAATCCATCGCGGCTTTTCGGAAATAAACTTGCGCAATTAAAAATTATATCACAAAATACAAACAGAAGTTGCAAAAGCAAGCAGAAGGTATATCTAGGAGTTGATAGCTTCATATCAATTCAATTTCAATCAACAGTGTTAACCAAAATATTTATTTACATTTTTTTAAACATGTTTATTTATTTTCAAGGTTTCACAAACTATCATATTGATTGACATTTGTTTGACATCAACCACAACAACAGAACACAGAATGTCACAGAAGACTTCAACTACTCCTTTCATAGAAAATGACATAGATAACTTTTATTCTATTGACATAGTGAAAACAGCCACAGAGTATAACTTTACTTTTTATTTTTTTCTTTTTGGTTTTTTACTACACGTAAAATACGTTACGTAGTCATAGTAAGTTACTTTTGAATAATGTCAATTTAACTTGAAAATGCATGATAAATTTATGCATGAGCCTGTGATACTGGATTTGTTTTCTTTCTGTTTCTGTCATTGTTTAAAATTTCAATCATTAACTGGCGATCATCGACATTCCACCCAAAGGTGGAAGGTCGATGCTGGCGCGATCTATTCTAAAACAAACTTACTCATATTGCTGTTTCTATAACTAATATTTTCAAGGATGATTTTAAAAAGTAGGTGACTACTTATTAGGTTTATTATGTACGTTCACAAAAAATTAAGGATAAGATATAAGGAAGGGATGAGATATGGGACTGGCATCCTTTATTCACTCACCGAAACACAACAGCACATAAATGCTATTATTTCATGTGTTCATGTGAAACGCAGTGGCAAGGCGCCACTGCTTTCCAAATCCTGACCAAAGTCAACTTTGAAAAGTTAATTTCCATGTCAACTTTGCCGGGAATCGAACCCGGTGCCCCCGAGACGTTTGACTAATATTCTTACCACTCCTTCCAAGGTTTTAAAGGAACTTCCTAGCGGGGGCTTAGTCTTGGCTAGGTACTATGACTGTCGCGAACTGCATGATTTTAGGACTGTTTAATCAAGCAGTAGCGAAATACTAATATGATTATTTACCTATACATATCGTACACACGTATCTGCTTCGCTGATTTACTGGTAGTACCGCTTTACACAAGCGAACCATCCTGATATTTGTTGATCCACTGATCAACTGATGTCTGAATAGGCGAGTCCGAAGACAAGCTCAACTGATAACTGAATAGGCGAGTCCTCAGACAAGCTCAACTGATAACTGAATAGGCGAGTCCACAGACAAGCTCAACTGATAACTGAATAGGCAAGTCCACCCACAAGCTCAACTGAATTGACGGGTCCACGGACCCTGTAAAAAAGGCCTCCAACCTCCCCTTATAGCCTTCCCAGTCCTCTCAACATAGTCTGATTTCTGGTACTGATTTCTGATACTGATTTCTGATACTGATTTCTGATACTGATTTCTGATACTGATTTCTGATTTCTGATACTGATTTCTGATACTGATTTCTGACACTGATTTCTGATACTGATTTCTGATACTGATCCTGATTTCTGACACTGATTTCTGATACTGATTTCTGATACTGATTTCTGATACTGATTTCTGATACGGATTTCTGATACGGATTTCTGATACTGCTTTCTGACACTGATTTATTTATTTATTTATTTGGTAAAACAGCGACAGCCTAGCACACTTAACATTAACATTCATCGTTCTACATCAGGGTCCAGTGTGCAAGCCAATTACAGCTGAGTACGTAATTCAATTTGGTACATCAAAAACAAAAACAAAATAATAAAAGAAAAAAAAAATATACAAAATCAAAACAAAATAGAAAGTAAATATCATAGTCCAAAAATAAAATTAGTTACAAACAAAGAAATTACAATGTATGTCAAATTATGTCAAATTTTAAGAAGAAGAATGTCAAAAAAGTAAAATAAGTAAAATATCAAAAAAGTAAAATATAAAAATAATCAAAAAGTCAATTGTTAAAAATTACTCAAAAATACATATAGCAATCAAGTGTGTGACGAAATGGCAGCGAGAATCTTTTTTTTGTATTTATTTATGTGATCAAAGTGAACATCTAGGTTTGCGCTGTAAAATATTTTGTTATAGCTCTGAAGCATTCTAGGGACCGAGGAGTGCCTCATTTGATTTGTCCTATATACAGGCACTTGAAAGGGGCTATAAGTCTTCCGTCTCGAATTTAGACGTGGCACTGAGTAGGATACACTCGACATTACATCCGGACAGTCAATACCTCCACGCAACAGCTTAAAAAGGAAGAGGTGGTCATGAATGCACCTACGATTCGACAGTGTGTCCAACTTAAAATGTTCAAGGCGACGCTGGTAACCATATCTGTGACTAATACTTGGGTCTCTGAAAGCCAGATGTCTCGTGAATGCCCTTTGGATGCGTTCAATATTATTTATGTGCACCTGATAAGAGGGATTCCACACGACGCTTGCAAATTCCAGACAACTACGCACAACAGAACCGTACAAGGAAAGCAGTGATTTTATTGTTTTGAAATTTGTGGTATTTCTCTTAAGAAAACCCAACATTTTAAAGCCCTGTGTTGCGACATGCTCATAGTGAGCTATAAAACTAAGTTTGTTGTCCAGAATTACGCCCAGGTCGCGAATCCGATTAACCTCTGCCACCAACGTCCCACCAATGCAATAAGAAGAAGCCATTATATTCCTGTTTCTACTAAATTTTATATGATAACATTTGTTGACTTTAAGCTCCATACAGTTACTGTCGCACCAGGCCCCAATACGATCCAGATCAGCCTGCAATTCCCCGACATCGTGTGCTGAACTTATTGATTTAAACACTTTCATGTCGTCAGCAAACAAAGAAAATTCACAACAGTGTATGTGGTCAGCGATGTCGTTTATGAATATAAGAAATAAAACAGGACCAAGGTGTGATCCCTGGGGTACACCGGAAGCTGCCTCATACGGTTTTGACGAATAACCATTAGCCACAACGGTTAATTGCCGATTTCTTAAGTAAGATTCAAACCATTTAAGCAAGGAGCCACTGATACCGAAAATTGCTAGCTTTTTCAACAGTAGATTGTGGTTTACTCTGTCAAACGCACTGCTGAAATCAGTATAAATCGCATCCACCTGAACCCTCCCATCCAGTCCTTGTGAGATCGAATGAACAAAAGTAACCAGATTCGTCGACACCGACCTACGACGTTGGAAACCATGTTGGAATCTACTGATCATAGATTCAGTATGGCTGGTTATAATAGGACAAAGCAGGGACTTGAATAATTTAGAAAAGACATTTAATATTGAAATAGGCCTATAGTTTTTTATGTTGTCGTTATCACCTTTCTTATGTATGGGAAAAATTCGAGCTTCCTTCCACAGCCCAGGGAAAACTCCAGTACTGAGAGATGAGTTAAAAATTAGTGTCAGAGGCAGGGCAAGAACGGTCGCACATCTTTTAACAAAAAGAGAGGGCCCCGCTCCCTTGGATGGATCGATTTTTTTTTAAAGCCCTTAAGACAGAAATTTCCCGCAGCTCAATTGTGAGAAGCAGTGTATCAGACTTTATGAAATGAGCATCTACCACTTCCGGAGGGGCAGTAGACGAGGCAGAAAAGATGGAGGAAAAGTGATCGGCAAACAGATTTACTATGTCCGCTCCAGTTGAAGCTGTCACTCCGTCACGCTTCATTTCTGCGGGAAGCTCATTTGAATCCTTTCGCCTAGCCTTAATATATTTCCAGAAAAATTTTGGATTGCTTGAGATAGAAGACTCAGTCTTTTGGATGTAATTTGAGTAACATTCGGAGAAGAGCTTGTCGCAGCGTTTACGTAGGATCTGATACTCAAGTTGGTCTCGGGGATTCCGATACCTACGAAATTGTCTTCGTAATTTGTCTTTTTCCTTGAACAGATTTATAAGGTTACGTGTGAACCAGGGAGGATATTTTTTTAGCATTGGCTTTGTTTTAGGAGTGAACTGTCCTATCACACGATATAATATTTTATAAAATAACGCTGTCATGTCGTCTACACCACTCACCCCAAGAAACTCGAGCGGCCAGTTGACTTGTTTTAGTTCATTTAAAATTTTGCCATAATCCGCTTTATAATAATTAAAGGAACTATAAGACATTTTATTCAACGATGGAATTTTACGATCTATAGTTATCAACAGTTGAGGATGGTGTGGATCAAGTTTACTAATTAAATCAACAGGTCGCCCGAGCGCTACCCTCGATGTGTTAGTAAGAACTAAGTCAAGTTTTCTATTGTTAATGTTATCAATGTCATTTAATTGTTTAAGACCGTTGAGGTGCATGAAGTCGACCAATGCATTACCCATCTCGTTCAAACAATTGCCAGGTACAAGGTCAACTGTAGTGTTATCTCGAGTCCATGTGATCTTCGGTAGGTTGAAGTCGCCAACGATAATCACCTCATCCAAAGACTCAATCGCCGCGGCAGCCTTGCCAAAAAAGCGAGTGAGTATATCTGCGGTTGGATATGGAAAGTAGCAGCAACAGATACCAAACCTCGCGTTTCTTTTGTGTTGGTCGTCTTTTACATCTATTGCCAACCATATATCCTCGTAATCAGACTCCCAGACATTGACTCTCGCAGACGAAATTTTTTTCTTGACGGCAATGAGTACACCTCCACCGCCATCAGTAGGTGAACGATCCCTACGGTAAACACTGTATTGAGTCTGTTTTCGTTCGCATTCCCCTGATATTCTGATTACTGATTACTGATACTGATTACTGATACTGTTTACTGATACTGATTACTGATACTGATTCTGATTACTGATTCTGATTCAGATTACTGATACTGATTACTGATACTGACACTGATTACTGATACGGATTTCTGATACTGATTTCTGACACTGATTTCTGATTAATGATTACTGATTTCTGATTACTTATACTGATTACTGATACTGATTTCTGATACTGATTTCTGATACTGATTTCTGACACTGATTTCTGATACTGATTTCTGATTAATGATTACTGATTTCTGATTACTTATACTGATTACTGATACTGATTACTGATACTGATTACTGATACTGATTACTGATAATGATTACTGATACTGTTTACTGATACTGTTTACTGATACTGATTACTGATACTGATTACTGATACTGATCCTGATTTCTGACACTGATTTCTGATACTGATTTCTGATACTGACTTCTGATACGGATTTCTGATTTCTGATACTGATTACTGATACTGTTTACTGATACTGATTACTGATAC
The DNA here is from genome assembly GCA_918317495.1 of Synanthedon vespiformis. Classification (NCBI taxonomy): domain Eukaryota; kingdom Metazoa; phylum Arthropoda; class Insecta; order Lepidoptera; family Sesiidae; genus Synanthedon; species Synanthedon vespiformis. Next base: position 10,988,528 of record OU906953.1, on the reverse strand, counting down.
TGATTCTGATTCTGATTACTGATACTGGTTACTGATACTGATTACTGATACTGATTACTGATACTGATCCTGATTTCTGATACTGATTTCTGATACTGATTACTGATACGGATTACAGATACTGATTACTGTTACTGATTTCTGATACTGATTTCTGATACTGATTTCTGATACTGATTACTGATACTGATTACTGATACTGATTACTGATACGGATTACAGATACTGATTTCTGACACTGATTTCTGATTACTTATACTGATTACTGATACTGATTTTTGATACTGATTTCTGATTAATAATTACTGATTTCTGATTACTTATACTGATTACTGATACTGATTACTGATAATGATTACTGATAATGATTACTGATACTGTTTACTGATACTGATTACTGATACTGTTTACTGATACTGATACTGATTACTGATACTGATCCTGATTTCTGACACTGATTTCTGATACTGATTTCTGATACTGACTTCTGATACGGATTTCTGATTTCTGATACTGATTACTGATACTGTTTACTGATACTGATACTGATTACTGATACTGATTCTGATTACTGATTCTGATTACTGATTCTGATTACTGATACTGATTACTGATACTGATTACTGATACTGATTACTGATACTGATTGCTGATACTGATTTCTGATACTGATTTCTGACACTGATTTCTGATTAATGATTACTGATTTCTGATTACTTATACTGATTACTGATACTGATTACTGATACTGATTACTGATACTGATTACTTATACTGATTACTGATAATGATTACTGATACTGTTTACTGATACTGATACTGATTACAGATTACTGATACTGATTACTGATACTGATTTCTGATACTGATTTCTGATACTGATTACTGATACGGATTACAGATACTGATTTCTGACACTGATTTCTGATTACTTATACTGATTACTGATACTGATTTTTGATACTGATTTCTGATTAATGATTACTGATTTCTGATTACTGATACTGATTACTGATAATGATTACTGATACTGTTTACTGATACTGATTACTGATACTGTTTACTGATACTGATACTGATTACTGATCCTGATTTCTGACACTGATTTCTGATACTGATTTCTGATACTGATTTCTGATACTGACTTCTGATACGGATTTCTGATTTCTGATACTGATTACTGATACTGTTTACTGATACTGATACTGATTACTGATACTGATTCTGATTACTGATTCTGATTACTGATACTGATTACTGATACTGATTACTGATTCTGATTACTGATACTGATTACTAATACCGATTACTGATACTGATATTTAACTGATATTGTGCCTGAGCCGAACTGAATTGATACTGATCTGATTTTGAACTGATATTCAACTGATATTGTGCCTGAGCAGAACTGAATTGATACTGATCTGATACTGAACTGATATTCAACTGATATTGTGCCTGAGCAGAACTGAATTGATACTGATCTGATATTAAACTGATATTCAACTGATAATGTGCCTGAGCCGAACTGAATTGATACTGATCTGATACTGAACTGATATTCAACTGATATTAAACTGGTATTGTGCCTGAGCCAAACAGAATTGATACTGATCTGTGTCTGAGCCGGAACATGTGCCTGATTCTGATTCTGATTTTTGATAAGCAACAACAACGATTGTTCGCTATTCTTTCGGTTCCACTCTAAAGTTCCGGTTTCAGATCTCCGGCGCCGCTGCCTCCGCAGCGATCATTACACATGGCCTTATATAGTATTATAAAAACACTTACCAGTATACACACACAAAGAGGCACAATAAATTAAGCTGAATATGGCAAATCACCCACCAAATTTAGTCAAACACTCACTGAATAAATATACGTCTGTTTGGTTCGGCCGCACTAAGCAAAGAGAAATGAAACTCGATAAAATTGCATCGGCTCTAATTTTTAATATTTGTAACTTTGGGTAGGCTCAATCCATACCTCACAAATTTGAGTCTTATTATCGCGTAGGTAAAACGCGATACGTTTAAAATGAATTGCGGAGGCTTTTTATAATTTTCAATACATTGCAAACCTACCCAACTTCAACTATCACATTTGACTTTGAATTGTGACTTTGACAGTTTAATTTGTTTGAATTGTGGACGTTTTAATAAATTTCATTACATTGTATCCTGTCAGTCCTTCAATCCGCACACTCACGAATTTGACTCTTATCGTGTACTTAATATGCGATACGTTTGAATGAATTTGACTCTTCGCGTACGTAATACGCGACAATGACTATCATAACGATTTCATCATCATCTGGCACTAGCTGAAAGCCTTCCTCGATAAATGGACTATCCAACACAAAAGAATTTTTCAATTCGAACCAGTACCTAGTTCCTGAGATTAACCAAGAGTAACGCCTTCAATAAACTCTTCAGTTTTATATTAACTAGTATGGATTCTGTATTGACACTTTTGTTGTATACTTCTTCTTTTTTTTGAAATATTACCTATTTTAGTTGAATTTGAAGATTTGTAGAATAGATACTGAAAGGAATGGTTACTTATACAGATACTGACAATGTGCGTACCGTTGACGTCGATGAACCATTACGAGAGTCGAGACCTTTCTCATCTCATCTCTCTCACTTATTACGCGATTAGTCACGTTACAATTATGTTTCTATACAAGGCGTTATGAATATTTAATAATTACTAATGTTGTGAATGTAAATGTTTGTTTATTTCACGCAAAAACTACTGAATCGATCACCATGAAATTTTGCATACACGTCGTCTGAGACACCAGAAAGAACATAACTTTCATAAAGAAAAAGGGACTTCTCGAGGGATCATCTAAAATAAAATAAAAAAAACTAACGCCTGGCCAAAGTGTTATAGCAACGAGTGTTCAACGCGGACGAAGTCGCGGGCATCAGCTAGTGTTTAATAATGTAGGGGTGTAAGCAATTAAAAATCATGTTAGCATTGAAATGTCAATATATATATTTTTTAATATTTATAAATTTAATATACATCGTAATATCAAGTAAAATGAATTACTATATTTTTATATAATATAATATTTTAACACATGTTAATCTATGGGTAGGTTTAACAATCTAGAAGTTTCTTAAGAATAAGGAGCCGTTGCACATTTTGGCTGCGGACACCGAACAACATCCAACAAACACTATTTATGGCAAATTGGCAATAGGAATCCGATCGGCACTTCACTCACACCTTAGTACATAATGCCATCTTAACTTTACGTAAAACAATTTATTCCTTAACTAGAGTAAAGTCGACGGGACTCGTAAGGCTATATGAAACAGGCAGACCCGTCGAGTGTCGGCTTAACTAATCTTTGGTTCGTCTAGCCCACCAGGTCATTCAGAGAAACCTATCCTACGACCACAACGAAACGAAACACAATACTGGATCCTGCGATCTTCACTTTGTAGGTAATTCGTTGCACGGAAACCTTTAAAATTAATTTAACTACCTATATAATAAAATATAAAAATGATTATTATCTTAAAATGTATTTTGGCTTAGGAACTCTCCGTTCTAATATACTGATTCGATAAAATGTAAACGATGCTATATCTAAATACGAGTTGAATATCTCGCGACAATGAGCTTCTTATGACAGACCGTAAAACCTCCTATATCTTGAACCTAATTCCATTTGAAATAGTTAAATCTCGAATGTTAGTTAAGTACAAGTAAATTCGTAATTGGCATACTTAGCAGATTAGGGGAAATTTGGAAATGCACGAAGAATACAGGATTTGGAAAAATTTGTCCATTGTAATATTTGTAATACGCAAAATCCTTATCGTAGGAATACCTATTAATATTATATCATTTATTACATAAACCAACAACGCAGTGCAAATAAGACATTGATTTATTGTCACCATATCCATTCATCAGAAATTCAGTTATAATTACACGGCTAGAATATAATAATATCTATAACAATTTATAATTATTATTATATATGTACAGATGACGAAAAATGTATAGATAATTTGAATGTATTTACAGTAATGCTATTATTATAAGTATTTACAGCCCTTAAGCTAAATACCATTTGAAAGTTCGTTAACACAGTAGAGATCCCACATTAGTACATCATGGAATGCTTTCAATTAAAGTAATCTAAGCTATCGTAAAATACATGCAAAAGCACGGCCAAGTTCGCATTAGGTAAAATTTAAGAGTATCAAACCGAAATACTGATACGAGTTATACCTAATTCAACTCAACGGTAATTAGTTATTACTTAACAACTAATTAATAATGTAAACACTAACGTATTGTCATCACAATCGATCGTAGAGTGGAGTGAATCGAATTTGGCTTCGCGGAGTATTACGTTACAGGTACTGCGTTCGGGTTCGCCTTAAACTAACTTATCTAACCTTAACTAGTCTTACATTTGGTTCAGTTACATACACTTTATATGGCACGTCGTCTTTGGCTTACGTTTGGCACTGCGAGTGTAAATTAGTCCCTGTAGGGCTTGCAGATGGCGAACCTGTGGTTCATGTGCTGGCTGTAGGAGCCCGAGTGGGAGAACTTCTTGAGGCACTTGCAGCACTGGAAAGGCTTCTCTCCCGTGTGCAGGCGCTTGTGCTCCGTCAGGTGGTGTTTGTGCTTGAACGCCTTCGGGCACTCCACGCACTTGTACGGACGCTCCCCTGAAACACGACACGACCCCGATTAGAACCTTTGCCGAAACATAGACAAACCTATCTACATTCACCCGACGCGACACTCACCCGAATGCTCGTATTTGTGCCTCTTGAGGGAACTCTGCTTGACGAACGTCTTGTCGCACTGGACGCACACGAACTGCCCTTCGCCCTCCTTCGAGTCGGGTTCGAGTTTCACTTTGGCCTTCTTGAGTACTCTGTCGTCCAGATCGACGGCCGGCGGCGCGTCGTCGCCCCACGACGCCCGCTCGTAGAACGGGCTCAACCTCTGTCGGTTCATGTCGTTCGACATGTGCACGTTGAGGAGTGGCGATCGCGCCATCTCGTTGTACTGCAGCATCCTGTCCACGGGCATCGGATGGCTGGGAGGTTTCTGCGACAGCGGAGACAGAGGGAAGTCCGTGAAGGACGATGACGAGCAGTTGGAGTGCGGGTACGCGCCGGCGTAGCTCGGCCGCTGCGGCGTCGTGCTGCGCGACGACTTCTGGCTCAGGTTGACCGCCTCCTCCGAGTCGGAGTGCGTCACGGAGACGCTGCACGTCGGCGACGGCGATGGACTCGACGTCACCGACGGATTCGACCTCTTCGTGGACAAGTCCAGCGGTTGATCGGACGTCGGCATCGTCTGCGTCATTCTGCGCACCCTGGCTCGGTTGTTCTGAAACCAGACCTGCACCACTCTGTTGTCGAGACCGATCTGTTGCGCTATTTTCTTAAATTCGTCCCGATTCGGTCTCGGATTGACGGCGTAGTGCTCCTTCAGTATCGTCTGCTGCTCCTCGTTTAGAGCAGTGCGTACTCTAATTTTTCTATCGGTGTCGTTGATGGATTTTTCGTCGCGATCATCTCTGCCGAAGTCTTCGTCCTCGCTCGCGCTCACCCCGCTCTGTATCGAAGCTCGCATCTCGGCTTCCAACCTGTTCAGAGCTACGGTCTCCGCGACTTGAGCGGCCAGTCCTTCGTGCTTACGGAAAATGTTTCCTCCGCAAACGACTTTTTCGTGGTCCAATAGATCGCTTTTATTGTTAAAGATCGCACTGCACTTGGCACATCTGTGAGTTTCGACGGATCGTTCTCGGAGGCGCTGAGCGGGAGGCGACTCTACGCTCGGGCATATGTTGCCGGAGACCGGCGATAACTTGTCTACGTTCGTCGTGAAGAAGTGTTTAGTGACCGAGGCGTTGACCGACTCTAATATCGTGTTGAAGCCGGCGTGTTTGTCATCGCTTAGTCTACTGCTCAACGGGACGGAGTCGTAATGACGAACGGGGGATTCCAAATCTACGTGTCGCTCCTCCCGCTCCTTCTTTATGGACACGGCCTCCTCGTCCTCTATGTCCATCACGAGTTCGGCGCTGCCTTCCGACCGTCTGTCCTCCTCTTCCGTGACCTCTTCGATTAAGTCTTCCGGGTCCGCCGGAGCCGGGCTGTTTAGTTTTGGACTTATGGGCGTGTCCATTTTCCTGTACTGTGATGAGGCTAGATGTTCAAACAGTTGCGTCAGCGAGGCGGGGAAACTGTACGGAGCTATTCCACTCGCCGGACTGATCGGCATGCCCGAGGGCAGATAGAACGGATTCAGTCCCGGTTGTCCCAACGGCGGACGATGGAAGTTATTTTCCTGAGCCGACATGGAGGCGAAAAACGCAGCGGCCTCGTTGTACTTGGGCAGAATGGGAATGAAGGAACCTCCATTGGGGGCGATGTTGTTGTTCAACTGCGAGGCCGCGATGGCGCTGGCTCTTTTCCGGGACGGGCTTCGGTCGGGGTTGAGCGCGGGGTTGTTCGGTTTGATCCTTCCCATCTTGATGTTCATCACTAGACACTTCTTGGACGTCATGTGACTGGAGTAGGAGCCCGAGTGGGAGAACTTCTTGCCGCAGTTAGCGCACTCGAAGGGCTTTTCGCCGCTGTGTATTCGCAGATGCTCCTTCAGGTGATGCTTGAACTTGAAAGCTTTGTCGCAATCGTTGCACTTGAACTTACGCAGAAGGGCGCTTTCGTCGTGGCTTATCATGTGCCTCTGGAGTCTGTACACGTTCGCAAAATTCTTGTGGCATATCTTGCAAGTCTGCGGACAAAACGAATTCGTTGTAATTATTCACGGTGTCATCGCAAGCGTTGTACGAAAAGGGAGTTTTCTACGGCTTGTACGTTTAATGGTGGTTCGTAAGAGAAGAGATGAGCAGACGAAGGCAAAGAAATGGTGAGGTAATCTTATTGATATTACAAACAGAACTGACATATTTTTTGGAAGTATCCACCTGTGTGTTGGGCGAGTGGAGTGTTTCGTGGCGCTCGAGCTGTTCCCGCGTGGGATAAGCGCCTCGGCATTGGCCGCAGGAGAAAGGCCCTCCGGGGCCCAGAGGCGACCCTCCTCGTTCCTCCTCCTCCTCGCCGGCCTTCCCTTCCGCTGCGCCTGACGCCAGCGGACGAACTGTAACGTAAAAACACATTCTCCCTGAACCACTTGTGTCCTTTTGCCTAATAGGCAAATGATCAATAGTAGTCTTATGTGAGGGTGTTCAGGTGCACTGACAATGGCTTCTGTTAAACGACGCATACAAATTTTAATGTAGGTGTTATGTAGCGGGTTGGAATCGTTTACGCTCGCTCATATTTGTAAACAATTAAATTTGAAATGTGTTATTTGGGTAATAACGGCTGTTCGCCGCGTAATATCGTTTTGAAAGGCGGCGCACTAAATCAAATATAATAAAGAGTAAAACAACGACGCGACGTATTAATTAGTGCGATCGCCCACCGTTATGACTGGCCAGTCTGGCCACCGGCCGCGGGCCCACCGACTCTAATTTGGAATTTTAGAAAATTACGACATCGTAAACAGAAATGGGAGCGAGTCAGCTTTTTACATTTTAGGTTTACACTTTTACAGAGATACTATAGGTACATTACATTCCTATAGTAGGTAACTTAGTTCCACTAAATTATGAACTAAGACTTTTTTATTTGGAAGCCACATTTTGTTATGTTTGTAAGCGCCTCTTTCACCAACGTCATGTAAAGTGCTGATTAGTTACTTTTAGAAATCATTTTCTGTTTTATTGAATTATGCACTCGTTTTACTGCATCATTCGATAGGCGAATTTTTTTTATTATTTCCTATTTAATATTTAGGACGTTTACCGTACAAATAAAGGTATATCAGCTCCATTATTCCCGGTTACCGGTGACTTTAAATGACAGTTTGGTCTAATTGACGTTTGTGAAAGAGGCGCTAAGTAAATTAAGTATGCACTGAATTGTAATTTTGAAATAAAATCATATTTTCTGATATCCACATTACACATTATTGAGATAATAATGTACCTAGTACCTACTACGTACGTTCTAACAGTTCTGGCTGACTGAAACTCCGTATAATAATCTAATAACATATGAAACAGTTGCAATGTTCAGCTTTACCGAAGTTAAACCACTTTTCGTCTAGAACATACTTATTTAGAGAATCTACGCAAAAGTTGGACTGTAAAAAAGTTAATGCGTCAGAAAAAATACATGTAAATAGAATGGAAATATCCAAAAATAGGTTATTAAAGTCCCGTTTAATCTAGAGTTTAAATAAATAATTTAAATAGTTAGTTATTTAACCGCAGAAAATAGAAAACTTTAGTTACATACCTAACAGCTTTTTACTATATTTTTTGTGCAGTCAAATAATTTTGTTAAACTACTTAGGTATAGGCACTTATAGTACCTATAAATGTTGCCACGTAAATAATACCTTATTTATTAGTATTTACAATTTGAGTTTAGAATTATGTTACGCAAAGAGTTCGGTCATTTAAAGTCGCAACAATTCTACAATTTTGTAAAAAATGTTGTGACTAGTCACATTTATTTGTAATGTTACAAAAAATACTAAGTTATTTTTTAATGTTATAGTACGTATTAATCTACTCGACGACAGATGGCGCTAAGCGTACGAAAACGTTCGGTACGCCAGTTATTCTAAAAATACACTGGGAACATAATTAATATTGTGTCTTCGCGTTATGGCAATCGAGATAGCGTCCTTGATTAATTTCTTATTTATAATTACTTAAGTTTTATACTTGTCAAAACGTTAGCTCAAAACATCGTAAACTTAATCGCGTGTATTAGAATAAGGCACAAATTAGCATTTTAAAAACGAATAAATATTATATCTTATATTAATTGCACATTATTGGAATGTTTAGTCTATTATTGCGCAGGTGACATATTAAAATGATGCATGGTTTTTGTTCGCAATGTAGAGAGCGGATGAATACGCCTACACGCCACGGAGCAGAGTGCGTCCGTTAACCGCTGATAAAAAAGCGACAATTATCAGCACACGCACACACGCGCACGCGAGGTGTCCAGATAAGAGGTGCAGCACACAGCCGCGCCGACTGCTGATTGGTCGCACCTGTGTGTTCAGTCGGAACTAAGGCGCGGGGGGACCCGAGGGGAAACATATGTTTTTGGCCACTTCACAATAGCCAAAACCAAAATAACAAAGAATAGTCTATGTGTCACATTTAAAAACCCATTTCGGATGCATAGACCTAGGCATCAGCAACTTATAGTACCTACCTTATGTATCTCGCCCTGTACGGAGCCAGAGTGAGTCGCTAGTATGTAATAGTTAGGTAGGTACCTAAATTCATCTAACATTTAGGTGTTGTAGAAGTTATATAACTAAAAATAATACGTAATTACCTATATAAGTAATAAGTAATTGTCGTTCCTGACTTTGTTATGGCGGATATAGGTATATATGGTATATCGAGTAAGACGTATCCTGTTTATTTATGTTATTCCAATAGCGAAACATTATATAGTATATCAATAGGTATTCTATAATTTTTGTAAAAGCAATTAAGTTCGACTTTTTTTTACAAAATAATTTATTTATTTAGTTAATATACCTATCATAATAAAATAGTCCTTACATAATTATAAAACAAAGTCATCCACCGCGTCGGTCTATTCGCGATAAACTCAAAAACTACTGCACCGATTTTTATGCTGTTTTCACCAATGGATAGAGTGGTCCTAGAGGAAGTATATATTTTAGTATATAATTTACAAAGTTAGGCGGGCGAAGTCGCTAGTAGGTAATGAATAATTGTGTAATAATTCTGTAATGGAAAAATAGTTAGTGCCCGTTATTCAAATATTTGTAGGAAAGTTTCTTTATTTGAGTTATGAATATCCGATAGGTACACCTTATATATATAGTTAGAGTATCGTATGCCCGTTGGTATTTTACTACAAGATAGGAGGCCATTGAACATTATTAATGAAACTTACATTTCGCAAAGTTCACCTAACAGATAAACTTTGATTCACAAGAAACTGCTTGACATGTTCCAAATACTTAACTATTGTATGAAAATATTTTATTCTTCATCAAAAATTATGTATAATTAAGGTTTATTCTATATTTTTTCTTTTCGCCTACAATGAATAATTTTCATTTGACAAACAACTCCTAACGATCCAAACAGATAACTGCTTATGATAAATTATTCCAAATTCGTAAATATTTCAGATACAATTTCCTGTTTAGAATTGCTATTGGTTTCGGGTTTATCAAAAGTTATCTATACTAATATTATAAAGCGGAAAGATTTGTTTGTTTGAATTGAATAGGCTCCGAAACTACTGGACTGATTTTAAAAATTCTTTCACTTTTGGGAAGCTACATTGTCAGGGAGTAACATAGGCTATAAATCAATCAATCTTCTAATAATAAATCTGTAAGTGTAGGTATTGTACGTATGTATGTTCCTCCATAACTCTTAAACAAATTAACTGATTTTTATGAAACTTGGTAGATAAACATTTAGACGTACAGGACACAGGATAGGCTACTTTCTTTTTCAACGCGGACGAAGTCGCGGGCACTAGCTAGTATGTATAATGTATATAAAAATACAAGAATTAATTCAAACTATAGTTGGTTGCTGACCAAAACTTCGTACGCGCTGTAGTTAAGTTTTTGACATTTAAAAAAAAATACAGTTTTTGACACACAGTCACCCGACATTCTTAAAAGGATAGGTACATAAAAATAGTGTCTATATTTTAATGCACCAATGTCACCCAATGTTCAATACATCAATGAAAAACACATTCAAATCGGTTCAGCAGAGATTAGTTTTCAAAAACGTACAGACAAACAGACAAAAATTCTAAAAAATATTTTTTGACTTCGGTAACATAGTTAAGTGTGTACAAATTGTTTTTTTTTTTTTTTTGAGGATACAGAAGACCTAGTCGTGGCGTTGATTTGTTCAAAAGTAGGTAATAAGAGTCGCGATAAATCATAGCCTAACTATCACGTGTCCCGTACTTCTAAATGTTTATGTACCAAGTTTCATGAAAATCGGTTAATTCGTTTAAGAGTTATGGAGGAACATACATACATACAGAAAAAATTCTAAAAATCGTCAATTCAGTTTCAGTATCTATCATGTATAGAGCCTATATACACGATATTTCTGAAATCAAAGTAAATTACTCCATGATCGACCGCTACAGATTTATTATTCTACATAGGATTATATACATCCTAAATGATATTTTGAACAATTTAATCAATTCAGTTTAATATTTTTTTCCCCTCTTGGTACCTACCTATATTATGCACTATAGCGATCTGTAATTTCTTTGACTGACTTTCTTCTGATTAAAGTATTGGTCAGAGTTTATAGTGTTAAACTATGCGATGATAGTTTAATAATAACCTACAAATTGTATTGACCAGACTTTGGCATAATTAGTAGAAAACTTTTGCCATTAATCAACCATTGGTAACTTAGTCAACATTATTTCAGTAGGTAGATATTAAGTAGGTAATAAAAAAATTTAATAGGTATTAAGAAGGAGATAACGTTGGATGCCATATGTACGTTTTTAATGGCGAGTGACAATATTTTACATTTTCAAAAATTTCAATTAAAATAAAAAATAAAGTCAAAATACACGAGTGAACTTTGGGTTACATAATTATTAAAATGAATTTTCATATCCAATCGATAACTGGCTACCGTTCACCATTTGTTACCACTAATAGGTACTTTTCGTTATCGATACCAGGAAATCTTTGTCAACATAATAGTTAATATGTACAATAGTTCGTTATGTATAATAATATATGATACAAAGTACATATATCTACTTACTTATGTACCTACTTATTTACTAAGTGCTACTTTATGTAACTAATACCTACTAGCTGTTGCACGCGACTTCGTCCGCGTAACTTTTTAAAATAGCTTCCCAAAAGTGAAAGAATTTTTCAAATTAGTCCAGTAGTTTCGAAGATTAACTATTCAATGCAAACAAACAAGTAAACAATCAAATCTTTCATTAAAATATAACTATAAGTAGGTATTAAAATAAGCCTATTTTACTTGCTGATAATATAACGAAAAAAATAATTTAAATCGGTCTTATTACTTTCGGAGCTTATTCAATTCAAACAAACATACAAATCTTTCCTCTTTATAATATTAGTAGGTATAGATATATAGTAAGTACCTAAGTAATTTGTATATAGTTATAGTATAACTAGTTAGATAAGATATCTGTGTAATTTGTATCGGTAGAGGTAATCAGGGTCATTTTGATCTCTTGAGTCTCAAATGCTCACAATTGATTTCAAATTCAGAAAAAAAATTAACTACAGTTGTTTATTGTTGCAAACATCGACAAAGTTCGTTGTGTAGTTTACAAGAAATTTTTTTAAATTGTAATTTTAACATTAAATTTTTCACATACTTATAAAGTTGCCATTATAGGTGTGTTATACCTAGATAGGTAAGTATTACATACTTATCAGTATGTTATAGGTACATGTAGTGTTACTTATTTTATTTGTTAATAATAATAAAAAAATTGAGATTGAGGAATGAAATAAATGTGAATCAATTGTTGATTCTCGTTCTCTGAATATATATTACACATATTATGTAAAGTATCTACTATTACCTACTATTATTGTAAAGACGTATTTTTCAAATTAATTTTTGACTTTCTGTAATAAGAAAATCCATATTTGGTATTATATTTATAGGTAAAAAAAATTAGTTGTAATAATATATTAGTATATAATAAATGGTTGATCAATGTCAAAAAGTTAATTTGTAATAGACTTTATGTTATGTTAAAATATAACCTGATATAGGTATTTGTACCTACTTTATATTAGACGAATTGGAGTCACCTTGAATTTCATATTTCTATGTTCGTAAATTGGCGATGGCCCGAATCGCGAAATCACATTAAAACAAATTAAAACTAGGTACTCACTCAAATATTTTTTTGGTAAAGGAATCCTAGATTAGTAATAACATGGTCATAACATATCCTAGCTAATTTAGATATAAGAATTTTCCTGTGGTGAGGTTTGAGGTAGCGATGTAATTTAGTGAAGGTAAACATGTCCCTACGCAGTAATCCACTCCCAGACAGGCGGCACTCGAAGGAAAAGAGACAGAAAGGAAAGAAAGATAAAACAAAGCAAAAAATGAAAATAACACAAATGAGGGATTCGCGGGAGGATTCCGAGCGCGCGTTACCTGTTCCCGATTGGGGAGCCACGGCGGTTATTTTGATCGGCCGAGGTGCACTGCACTCTGCACTCTGCACTCGCGAGGGGTAAATAATAAGGAAGGCAAACAAAAGCAAAAGAAAGGAAGCTTACTCGAGGAGCCGAGCCGCCTGGCGGAGGTGGTGGACGTGGGGACCTGCTTTATCCTCATGTCCGCGAGCCAACCGAGCGGCGAGCGATCGAACAGACCGCCCGCTCCCATGGGCGGCCTGTGCACTTTCATCGACGCACTCACACCGACCGACTAGCACTCACTTCGGCAGGCGCCCCACACGTTGGCCAGGCTCCACAGGCGGTACGAGTAGCTGTCACCATAGCACCCGAACATGCTCTCATCGGTTCTCGCGACCATGGCCCGCTCGGGCGGACTGACGTGCGACTGGCGGCGCGTCGCGCGGTGGAATGAAGCGCTGGACCGCCTCTGGCCCCGCCCCTCCGCGCGCCCTCCCGCGCCACCCCGCGCCGCCCCGCGCCACCCCTCGCCCGCCCCACCTTTCCTTTACTTCGTCCACCGTCCACCGTCCACCGTCTCTATACTCAGTCAATGAATTTGTATAGTTTAAAAGTTCTGTTTTCAAATAAATTAATACTATTTGTGACTTTTAGATCAGTAAAATAAATAACAGCTATGAGGCAACTTTGCTACGCGGTTCATATAATATCATCTAGATTCATAGATAGATAGGTATACTATTAAGAAAGTATTATATTAATTGAAATATTTATTAAATTATACGAATTCATTAATTTGCGCATAATTATGTTTACATATTGAAATAATTGAACTGATGGATTGAGTTTGCAAATGGCTTGCACCGATGCATTTTCTAGTACCGCTTTCTATCACGGGATGGCGCCGCCTGTCCTTTGGAGAGATCTCGCTTTGACTCATTCAATACTAATAAGTTCAGAAAAGTTATAAGTCATCGACTTTCGAAACCAAAGTAAATTTACCTATTATAAATTATAGTTTACCCAAATTCTATAGCTTTCAAGAAATAAAATAAACCTTTTTTGGTTTGTACAAAATGCGAGCAGGTAGGTAAGGCCCAGTGAACGCAAGTGCGGCGCACGTGTGCGAAAGGTACTACAGCTATTGTTCTAAATGCGCAAAGGTTATAAAACACAATTAATTGTAAGCGGTTCGTTCATTCCACAGCAGTTATGGTGTAGATGATAGAGTTCAGAATCGCTGTGAGTAGTTGTTACCGTTGAGAGAGATATATGACGGTAGCATAATACCTCTTGTGATGGTCGCTATTGTTGTATCTATAAAAGATTTGTTGCATTTTGTTTTATAAAACGTCAGATTAAATGAAAAGAGAAAAGAAGTATTGAGGCACAACTAATAAAATAATAATAAAACAGAGTAAAAAAGTAGGCATTTACTTAATCTAAGCATTTAAGGCGCTAGAAAAGTATACTTACTTATTCGTGTTCTATTGAAATGCAAATTATAAATATTAAATTAGGTAAATACGTAGGTCTGTATCTACGTGTTTTACGTATTTACCTAATTTAATATTTATACTTACTGACATGGCACTAATTATTTGACTATTTGACTACTTACTCAAGTTGGAATATAAAATTTGGTTTTATAATCGTTAAGCAATACTGCTAAAAAAAAAAGTAAGTTTTTTGGCAGTATTTTACTTTATATTTTATATATTATATTACATTTTATTTTATATTTTTTTAATTTTTTTAGTATATTTTGGCAATTTTTTTTTAAATTTAAAAAAAAAATATTTTTAATTAATTTAAAAATTATATTAATTTTTAATTTAATTATTTTAAATATTTTTATAAAAGTTTTTTTTTTTTTTTCTCAAAAAATGGATTTTTTTTTGTAAATCTGCCCGATTCAAACTTTTTCCATATAGTCTATTATGCACTGTATTTTTATCTAACTTGTAATTTTAGTTTAAGAAGTCAAACTAGGCGACGAAAATAACGCTTTTCTGCTAAGTCCTCGATCGCCTTAAAAGACATATATAGTCGTAAGACTCGCAAACATTATTACCTACCAAAACAAAGCGTAGTTATATAAATAATTATCTATTAGGTATGCAAAATGCAGCATTTGTCGCGTTGAACAATAATTGCTCGTGGTGATAATAAATTTTACAACAGTTGGGACATCTGCGTTATTACGCCTACCTGCAGCCTCACTCTTATTTCATAACTATTGCAATGCCGATATTTATCTTCAATCGATAAGCCAGCAAATACATTTTCTGTTGACCCGTATATTTTTTCTTGAATTGGAGCAACCCCAATCAGTTCCTGGGATTTCAGAAACGGTTCTAAAATCACAATAAAGTAAAGTCGGCCCCTATCATTTTCTCTGTCCGTCTGATGTGTGCGTTGTGAACGAATAGAGCGATAATATTTCTAAGGTTTTTGTAAGTATATATGAATAGGTAAATCTTATTTAAATTGCGCGAGTTTTAGTGAAAGAAGTCGATAAAATTTCATTTTATTAATTTCAAATAATAAAAGCGTTGATTAAAATCTTTAAAATTGATAAATATTTACATCAGAAGGTAATAAAACTAATAATTTATTTGTTAGGTGGGCAAACCAGCGGAGAAAAGCCAGTAAATTTTTACTCCAGTCTTTCTTTGTTTCCTTTCTATGTTTGAAGAATAAGGTTTACGAATTACATGAATATAACCGCAGTGAAATTAAATAGCTGTAACATGTCATTTAAATTTTGAATAGCGTTTTATCTATCCATCAGTTGTGTATCTAGTTTTTAATCTGTCAAAATGTTTTATCTCTGTGAACGGTTAGCTTTATCAGTGAAGCGAGACCGAGCAAGGGAGTAGGTGCCTCCCATTATGTAAAAAAAACCAAGATAATAAGCTTCTCTATGAGGTTATCTGCTCGGGTGCGGAGTCACATAACGACGCGTTCAAAACTATGGGAACTCGGTTAAAAATTGTAATTTATTTAGCCACGATCGCCAACTATTTGAGTAGGTACATGTAGAAAACAAAGGTTGGAGTAAGGCATTGTGCGTTAGAAGCGCACATGTGCCGGTGACAGGCGAAGACCTGTCCCACGGCTGGTCCTAAACAATCAAAAAATGCGCACGTGATGTCCACAGGGCTTTGTTCTTCGCGCTGCAGGCGTGAAATTTCGAATGGATATTTAAGGTATAAATGACGATGCGAACAATTCGGTTGTGCTGTGCTGTTATTGCAGTCCGATGCCAGATGTTGTTGCAAGTGTCAAAAGGCCGTACGCGAAGTACACTCGTCGACACAAGTCATTGCAATGCTTACTCAGTGTGGAAATAAAACTATTATATGGGAAGACTTCACCTATAGCATATTTTACTATGAGGAAATATTTATTTCTTTTAAGAATAAGATTTAAATTCAAATATTATTGCTAAATAAACCACCAGAGACTGATATTTGATATTTATTTATAAAGCTTTTAAAACTATATAAGTACTAATATATAGAAATCGTGAAGCACGATAAAATTAAATTATCATCCATAATAGCAAACCAACCTCAGTAATTGCTTTCTTGAAATAAATCTTCAATTAATATAAAAATCACCCTTATTTTGTATCATTCCTTTAAAATCAATTAACCTTAAAATTTATATTAACCTTTAAAATCAAATTTCACAATTGAGATATTTGATTTTAAAGGTTAATTTGTCTACAACGGTTGCGTTAGTAGGTATTCATAAAATGAATGATACAAAATACCCTTATTTTAGGTTTACATTAATAAATATAACATTAAAATACATTAATATAATCATTCCGCATTTTAATCAACAAGTGTTTTACTAGGCTTTTATAGTCACGGTGCAACATTTACTAACTTATTGCAGTAGTTTTGACATTGAAACTTTCGTTGGCGTCTGTACGAATATCCTGCGTTGACTTTTGTTCGTCACGTAAAAAATAATACAAATGATAATTTAACGTCCTATTTTATCTATCGACATTTGTATGACGAAACACGTGTACGACTATCTTTATAACTTTTCCAAGTAATTACGTATTAATTGCTAGACAAACAGAGCCATCGTAGGCCCAAACAGAGCGTCAGACTTAGTATAATTTAAATAACTTTTTCTGTATAGATTTTAATTTATTATTTTTGATCCAAATTTCAATTTTATTTTAAATTTTCTGTATTGCCGCCGATACCTTGGATTCATAGAATATCACTTGCAAATTAACCCTATGCTCTGAAATAGTCTCATTTCAGTGCCGCATAGAAGTTAGTGGTAGCGGAGGCGTCTACTGGCGTCTGGAAAGGCCAAACGCGAATCCGATGCCAAGCTTTAAATTGAGTCGGTAATTTTTGTGAGTTAATGTGCGTAAGCATAAAACATGGCCTCTCCCGATGCCACTTGAACGCCACCGTTAAAGTGGCTTTATGCGAGGCCTTTGTTTAAACTCATTCCGGATCGTAAAAAGTGGGGTAGCACTATTGTTATTATTTGTTCATTAATTAAATCCAAGGGTGTCGTGACCAACTTTTTGCTTAGGTACTTTGCTTATACGTTGGTGACTTGTGGAATTTATTAAAAGCCTGATAATGTAATAGTTGCGTAGCAGTTGGCACGCGCGTCCGTATAAAGTAGCGCGAAGAAGTGCGGGGTGTAGGTGTGCAATTAAGGAGACAAGGCGCGACAAGAGTTGGCGCGACAGCGGCTTCCGTCGCCCGATCCTCCGGCCTATCAACATAAAAACAATGCGCCAATGGGACCTTTATTGCGACAGGTTTCCGCCATCGACGCCGCGCGCTCTCCCATTTCTTGGGCGTCGTTTTCTTTTCGCTTCCGCTCTGGGAGAACATTAAGCTCACGGAATTTGGCGCTGCGTGAATCGGTGCATCGGTGCATGCTACACTTCCAAACAACTCTCTCGCTGTTTTATTTGCGGATCCGTTGCTCTTTTAATTCGTTTATTTCGTTGCTTTGTTTCGGCTTTCGCGCTTCTTTATGGAAACGTAGCTAGAGTGCGTTGGCGTCCGTCCAACTGTGCCAAAGGTGAGACAGGGAGCGATAAATCAGGCATCCTTCGTAGAAGATGGTGTTGCGTGGCCGATCCTTCACCTCTGCGCCCTGCAGCCGTTATCGCCGCGATAACGCTCCCACAAATAGGCTACCGATTGACGTCACACTTCGACTGCGCACCACCTCGGCCCGACAGCGGCCTCATTACTACCATTACCACTCAATATTACCTACCAGCTTAAAGAGCGTACATTCTGAAAGACATTCAAATTTATCAACTATTTAATGAGTCAAGCCCAAAAGAGGTCAGGGGTCCCGGAGTTTGTTAATATATCAAATTCTGTACATGAATCAATACACAGTTCCATTTTAAATGGTTTCCGTTCGTAAATATAATAAAAGAATACAGAAAGCGAGACCTTATTTTTAATTTTTTTGAAAATAAAACTAGTTTTACATCTCAGATTAGTAAAAAAGATATGCATTTACTAATCTCAGTTTTGCATATCTACTTATGTAATTATTAGCGTTAAAGTAGATTGTAAATTTTATTTTTCTGTCTTTATGAGACAAAAAATATAACCTGTGTAATCGCTTTACTACGCGTAATAACTACGAGTAGACTTTTACAACTTTTATGACTTTGACCATGAAGTCGTATTTCATTTTTTTTTTGAGTTCCTTTGTTTCCTTAGGTATCCATTCATACTAAGGACACGTACACACAGAGTATCAGTAAAACAGATGTTTCCTAGCAGACATCTGTTTTAATTGTAAGATGTTAAGGTAAAAACGAGGCAAGAATGAAATTTATAATCGGTAAAAAAATTACTAGGTATTCAAATACCTTTAGGTACCTGAAGATAGCTACATTAAACGTGCCATGTCTCTACGACTGTAGCGGTTAATCCCCCGAAATTTATTTCTTCCAGTATTTTAATTTCCATTCGTTTTACATTAGTAAAAAAAATGGTTTTCAGAATTATTCTCTGTTTGTCTGTGCGGCTTTTGAATCTTACTTGATAATGTTTGTTTATGAAAAAATAGTATAAGATTGTACTTATGAGCCAATTTAACTTCAAAGACGTCATACGCGTATGAGAATAGAAGTAAAAACATTTAGAGTAGGTATTGGGTCGATGGAGAGGCGATAAGCAGCGCCGAGTCGATCACAGCGTGACTCGCTCTTATCGCGGTTAACCTTAAATAACATTAATAACACAAATAAGGTAAAAACAAAGCTTCACAAACAGATAGTCCGACATCCGTCCGCCAACGTTATCAGCGGCCGCCGCGCCGTGTGTGCGTTGCGTTTGCGCATCCATTCATCAATTCCATTCAACTTCTTACTTTAGGAAACTTATTAACCGCTAATAAGCGTATACGCAACATATTTGTAAAACGGCAATCACACCATGCAATTTGAACGTTTCCTATTTAGGAATCTAAGTAGAGAGCTCGTGATCACACTACGCTAAATTGATTTCTAAATCGAAGATATAGAGTTGAAAATGGATAAACTCTCAATTGAATCCAATCTGTTCTAACTGCGATCACACCTTTTGATTTCCTAAATTGGATACGTTCAAATTGTATGGTGTGGTAGCCCTTTTAACTTCAAAATAACTTGTAAAATAACACAAGCTTTCCACAAGGTATGGACATTTATCACAATCAAATGAAAACCTTCCTAAACTTATTTGAAAATTCTTGGTATACCAGAAGAACTTAGATAGGACTTATCTTTTAAAACGTAGTCGTCTAGTCCAGCACTGTTAATTGAACTAGTTTAGACTACTCGCTTACATTTATCTCATGTTTTATTTTACCTATTATTTCAGTAGACAACTCTACTCTACTACAGTAGACTTCTAACTACTAGAAGTAAGAAATTACGCTACAAAGCAAGCCCTTCTTAGAATAAATACATTATAAACACTCATACCAGGTTTCGTACACGCATACGAACACGTGCACACGATACATAATGTAATATACACTATTTAATTATGCAAATAACGTGACCTTACAATTTATATTATAATAGCAATTTTATGAACTATGTTGTTTAAAGTTGTTTACAATATAATAATAAAAAACCGTACCCATGTTACAGTCCAAATTTATACTTAACGCTGTAGTAGGAAAGTATTATAATAAGTAATCCTAAATAGATAGGTGATATATTTTTTTTGTTAATAAAAAAAGATTCATTGAAACCGATTTTCTGAACAGAATTTCAAATATAGTGATATAAAAGTTATTCAAAAGCAATTTGAGTCATTCTAAATTCTAAAGGTCTGACTTATAAGTACTGATGCGGTAGCTGTCAGTTTTCGCGTTATCTTCTTCCTCATGGAGTGTTTACTTCTCTTGCTTCCAATTGCGCACAATATTTATTTATGTATATATTAAAACAAACAGATAAAAGAAGATACGTATTATATACCATTGTGTACTTTTTGGTACAAAATATACCAATACAATAAATGCTTGACTAATCATTTCTTAGGTATCACAAATAGGTATGTGGATATGTGTTTTCCTGTATCCCTGATAACGTATGTATCGGTTATTTAAAATAAAACTAAAAATGTGGCTATTGGACCCATGTTTTTATAATATAGGGAATATTTTGACATTAAGTTGTATTTTGCAATTGATACGATAATTTTTTTATTTTATTTATTTCTTTTTTAATAATATATTATTATAAAGGTAATAAAAGTATTTTACAATATTTACAAATTAATATTTAAAGTGTATAAAAAAGAAGGTATGTATATAAATAAATGAATAAGGGTAAAAAAGTAGTTTGGTATAGAAACTAAAGTTTATTTATATCTTGATCAGGTTACCTAAATAAGTAAGTAGATGTTGTTTGTAAATTGTGATTTTACACGCTACACGTGGCAGTACATGAGGTTGCATATTCAAACTATGTAATAAGAAGTGGCCCACATTGACCCATGTTACTTGTAAATAAATGATTTGAATTTGAGTAGAGGTAACGGAGAGTTGGCGAAGGTGTTGTCCGGCGAGTAAAGGAGTGAAGTGTCGCAGTACGGAGATGCGTAGTGCGTTTACGCCTTGGCCCCTGACCGCGCTATCGCACCAACGTCCATTTCTGCCTATACGATATCTCCTCTGACGTATGGCGCGTTTACTGTCCATGTGTGACAGCGTGCCTGTGTTTGTATACATTATACAGCATACAGCTCTCCACGTGTAAATAAATCCACATTGTACTCTTTCACGCAAAAACTACTCAGGGGTTTTATGAAAATATATATCAGAATCACATGAAGGCTAATCTTAACGAGGAATTCTTGTATACCACGACGATCTCGCAAACGGCTCTAAGGATTTCAACGAAAATCTAGGGTTACGGGATTTTTACGTCTAGAAATCGATCTGTCAGGGTGTTATTTTCGTGAAAATTCGTTTTAGGTAAGTAGTTTTTTTAATGAAACAGTTACAAAAGTAATACCGCTTGTCCGTTTTATAATATTTTGAATTATTATTAATTCAAGTATTATTATTGAACTTTGTTTCTATAATGTTTCATAGACTTTCTTTCTTACATGTAAAAAAACTTTAAAACTGTCATTAGCCCGAGTGAAACTCGGTCACTCAGTCTAGTTTTATAAAGATACAAGGAAAAAATATACTTACCTAATAATTTCTATTATGTAAGTATTAGATACACGAACTTATTTAGCAGGTAATTACTTAATTGCAAGTGTATATTTTGAGTATTTGAACGAGATAAGAGAAGTAAGTTAAACATTTAGTAACTCAGTCAATGACACTATTTATTATCTTAATAGGTATAATAATAAAAATCACGCGCCACGAAGTGCGTTCACGCTAATCACCGAAACCGCCCAACCGATTTCAATGAAATTTTAATATATTAAGGCGTAATATACTTGTATTTCGTAAAGAATTATTGCTAACGAAGTGCAATCAAAAGTTGGTAAATAAATAAATATTGACTTAAGAGTGGAAAAATTCTCTCCTAGACCCGAATACTGAATGGAATAAATACATACAAAAATATAGGTTAAGAAGTGCAGAATATGTAGGTAATATTTAGTATACTGCTAAAAAATTTAATTGATTTAAATATTAAAACTAAATCAGTTTCTATACAAATGAATTAGTCAATTAAATCAAATTAATTGAGATGATGGGATCATGATTCTGTCATGATAGTAAAAAAGATCGCAAAGAAACCCGACGTTTGTTTGCAATTTATTGGATTAGGTTCTAGTGGCAAATTAAATTAGAAATTGATATAATTACCTAATTAGTATGAGAATGACAAAGTATTCCCCCAACCCGCGCCGGGGTCGTCGTGTGTCAGCGAATTCTTCCAATCTGTGTAACGTCTGGTAATTCGCGTTCCACTTATTATCGTACCGTGAGCATTTGCATAAGAATAACAAGGAGGATTATTGATGTCGGGCCCCCTCCGACCCGCCACCCGCTGCCCACCGCCCCGCGGAATCGTAGCAGCGCGTCCAGTGCAAGTGTAGAGACCGCTTCCATTTTCCCCACTGGAGTCCGCGGCGCATTTGCATCCCAGCATCGCCTACAAGTCATGTCTCCGCACGACATTCACTAATGCCCACCCTTAAAGCCATCTCGACGAAAGAACCCACACACGAGAAAGGCAACAGTTAGACGATGGAAATCGCTAGCGCTCATGACCGGCGCCCCGTCGTAATGCTTAATTTTGTTCTCTTTTCATGTTTGCTCTGTATACATTTCGTCTAAAATGGAATGGAATAATTTGACGTAACGCCGCCATCGACGTGGGCCGATTGGATGCTTCACTTTTATGTCGAGCGTTGTTCCTTTTCCTTTATCGATATTGTATGCAAATGTACTCCGTCAATGTTCTCAGTTATTGCAATAAATTATGGATTATTTGCGTGTGCTTAGCGATTGTTTCCTATCGAATTAGTCGCCGAGGCCTTCGATGTAAATGAGGTTGTATACTCGCGAAGGTCGGTGCTGTAAATCACGACTTTAGCACTCGTTCAATAAATCTGAAACGTGATTGCTCTGGATAGTTGTATTTAATTTCTAAGTGAAAAGTTTAGAGCCGAAGCGAAGTTGCGAACTTAAAGCACCTTTCATCGACCAGCGTAATTCAATTAACAACCTCCGTAGAACGTGACGCTACACAGCTCTACGCGGCTACGAGACTACGTCCGGGCGATTTTCTAACGATTAGCTTCCATTTTGGTATCTCTATTTTATTTTATGTTAAAACGTGAGAGGCAGTTTGATTGGTATCAGTCATCAATTGGTATTTGATGGTGGAAGCATTGGCAACCTTGATAGGATAAAAGAAGATAAACAAGGTTTCGATAAATAAATGGCTCCTGGCATAATTTACCATCCACCTTGGTGATCTTCTTGAACTTCAATGTTCAAACTACTAATATAACATTACAATATCTTTGTGACCCGTAGTCGGAAGCAAATCACAATAACGGATGTTAAATAAACTGGATGAGGCATCGAGTCAGAGTGGGCGCGCACATGTGCGTTCCCACGATTAAAATTCCAAGTTCCCTTTTTGCCGGCAATTTCCACCGGCCGAGGTAAACGGACAATGGGGCCGGACAGACCCTAAATCACGGAAGGCGAAACGCGGGTGCAATTTCGACCGGACTTACTTAATTCAATCATGATAACTGCGGTCCCGGCCAGGCGCAAGAAATAAATTGACCAATGACTCCGTCGCCCGACTCGCTTCACTCTCAGTGTTCAGGGTTCACACATTATTTGTTCTATGAAACAATATCATATCTATTAAATTTACATCTACTGTGTTTCAGCCCTTTGTGGTAAAGCAAAAGTAAGGAAATTGAAATATAATCAGGGGACTCGAGTCGTAGTAATTGAATGATATCTTGATATTTTCGACGATTAATAAAATCTACAAAGCCAAGTACTTTCATTAAAGATTGTTGTTCTCTTAAAACCTTTTTTTTTCTATTTTGGTAATTACCTACATAACCAACAGCTCTGTATTATATGTTCCAAAAATATAATAATGGGAAAAAATAAATATTCTGGAACGGATCAAATATAACATTTATTGCAATCATCTATCTGAGACAGTCTGTTGGTAAATTGAAAAGTATTGTGAGTAAGTAAAAAAGTAGTGAGTGAGTAAGGGATGCCAGAGCCCATTACCCCATCCCTCCCTTATCCCTTATCCTTAATCCTTCTATGGTCGGCAGCGCACTTGTAGCACTTATGGCGTTGCTTGTGTTATAGGCGACGGTAGCCACCTACCATCAAGTGGACCGTCAGCCTGTCTGTCGACCTTAACATAAAAAAAAAAAAAAAAAATTGTAGGTCTTTCAGCAATATTTTATTTTGATTAGGAGGTGGCAACCCTATTGTAAAGAAAGGGCTATGTGTACCTGTGAAGGGTAGCGGGGCGGAGTGGCGACCTTGCAGCGGCAGATAACAATTGAAGCCGCTTGGGCGCCGCAAATTCAATATCCAGAGGTGTCGTCGCCTGCCTTTGCTTCCCGCCACTGTCCGCACTCCACTGCCCGCCTCCCACCACCCTCGGTTCACCTTACGACGGGTACTTAGGGTTTGAATTTAAAGATGTCACGTGGCGTATGATTCGTGCTTTATCAGTGAGTGCTGTTGAGCAATATATCAGTCGTAAGATAGTCGGGTGGTGGGTCGCGATAGGCCTGCCCGGTCCGGCCGGCATATTAAACGCCGATTAACCCACCGGCCGCTCGCGCCGCACTGATTTATGGGAACTATTAAAATGTACGAAGGCACAGAATTAATTGCACTACTTCGCGTCGGCTGCCTTATTAATTGGGACCGAGTCGCCTCTTGTTTATGGACATTTCCCTTCAGTCGGAGGCGGTGGGCGCCCTTATCGTGACCCGGGCCGCACCAATTTGTCCACTCACGTTTCTGTTCATTTTCAATGGCCGTTAAGGGCAAATACCTATGTTTCTTCCTCTCTACACATCTCTGCAGACATATAGCGTTATATTAGGAGAGACGGACCGGAAGAAAGAACTATCGCGTTAAGTAATCTCCAATTCAAAATAATATATTAGGGGCAACCGGGAAAATTTACAAGTTGGTCGACAGAAAATTATGTATGTGAATGGTAGTCGTCAAAACTCGGGGCGAAATGAAAACTTTGCCCATTTGCATTTAAATGTGAACACGTTAATATATTATCACCTTTGGTCGGCAAACGTTCGGATCAGACTACGGGCTGGTGACCTATACCAGTAACTCTTATTTAATCTGAGCCTATATGTATACTAACAATCTTTTTTTCATTTCACAATAATTGACAGGCAACGTTTTTAGGTAATACACATCTTGACTTGACTTTTTACAATGTGGGTGTTTTTTTACAATCAATACACATTTTTATTTTCATTTCAATAACGAGTATCTTTTTTGGTTATTCCAAGTCAAGGTCACATATGCAGTCACTTGACAACTTACATTCATATTTCATTTCACATTCACACTCATGCATTGAGTAGGTTTGTTACACATTAGAATTTGTTTTCAATTTCTTTATTTTTCTGCATTATATTGGAAATGGTGGCAGGCAGGCCGACGGTCCACTTGAGGGTAGGTAGCAAGCGTGGCAAAAAACATCACCAGGAGTAAAGAATTTTGAAAATTTCAACTCCGTGCAAAGCCGGAGGCGGGTCGATAGTTTGTCATAAAATAAATGAATTGGCGCATACGAGTATGTCCGTGGGCAGACACGCTTCAAGGTGATTCCGAAGTGAAGCAATATAAAACCGTTCGTCCCCAAGGTAAAGAGGTCCGTTATCGAGGACCGTTGGGGAGCGATTGCTTGGATCCCTCTATAAAATGGAAGCCGACAATTTAGATCATCTCAGCTGTCTCCGCGTGTCGTCACATTTTTCAACGAACCGACGTAATCTCGATTCTCTGGGCGATGAAAAACCTACCCTATTTCAAAGGCTATAAAGACACCGAGGACTGCAAAGTTACACGTGCGGTGTAGTGTATCTCTAAGGTAGTATAATAAGAAGAACGCGATAAGGTTTATTCGTAGCGTGACAGCAGCTTTTGCGTGTACATGTGTGTGTTTGTACGTGAAATCAGTACACGAAGAAGAGGAATATCATACGTCATAGTAATCGTAATATTTCTAAGTTTTTCAAACTGCATAGTGGTCGTCCTCTGTAGATGTTGAAAGAACCGAGAATGGTCGTTCACAAATTTAATGATTCAGCCAGATGGGAAAACCATTTATCACTCCACGTATAAATAAGTATTTACCTCAGTTAAATACAACAACTTCCTTAAGACGTTGGTCAAATAAATTACCCAATTATTTCTTTATCGAATGTTTAATAAAAACTGAATATTCCGTAAAGTTAGTATAAATTGTCGTTACCACAAACTGATTGGATTCGAATCGCGACGTGTAGTAATTTTTTCAGATCTACAATTTCAGAATTTTCTATAATATCTATAATTTTCTAGACGAATGTAAAGGTAAAAGTAAAATAAGATATTTTGTAAAATAATTTCTAATTTTCAAACTTTTTTTAAGAATACAAACATACGAAGAAAAATACGCACAGTAAGACATAAAAAAGTGTCCTGAAGGACAGTTAGATTTTCAAGATTATTTGGTCGGGTGAAAGCGATTTGGAAAAAATCCGGTGACAGCGAAATTTTGAAACGTAGCCTTGGGTGCGGGGCGCGATGCGGGATGCGGGATGAGAACATAAAATGCGAGAGTTGAACGGTCGCCGCGAGGTGTGTCGTTACACAAAAACTCAATCTTATCGCCACCACTTTACGAATACGAATACCTACCACACATTCGCCGAATGCTCTTATCATCCAACTGGAATTTCATTGCGATCCCTCTATATCTACTAGCTGGATATGTTTACTCAATTTGAAATATTTTTTCAATATTAATAGTATTACTATTGATATTATGGTTTAGTAGTTACTAACTTAATATAGCTCTAACTAGCATATTATAGTTAGAGCTATATGAACTTACACTAACTAAGATTACAGCAGCAGATTAGTGTATAGTGGACTGGTTTGAGAGTTGTACGAGCACATTATAACTCCTCAAGTCTCAAGTAAATGATTAAAGGAATTCTCATGAAATAGCTCATTAACGGATAATAAGAATCTAAAAGGATTAGATTTAGATCAAAAATTAGAAGTTAGATTTAGAAAGTCTCCAACATTTACATAGAGGAGTCTGTGTTATCTTTTTCTACGACTTTCGTTACTGCTTACTCGTGTAGCAGATAAGATTTTTAATAATAATAAAATAAGGTCTGATAGGTTCGACGCATAAGAGTGGTGTGCCACTCGGGGGTGAAAATACCTCAACAACATAATATGGCTTATTTTGAAACTTTTCTTTTATACATTGTTAGGTAGAGTGTCGCCAAAAGGACAGTCGAAGTGATTATAATGACGGGATTGAATTCAATCGAGATCTGAGCTCCGCTAATATAATTATAGGATCGGTTCCGCCGTCTCTTTGTGGTTGTAGAGTGCGGAATGCGGACCTTCCGCGGACTACACTTTGTTTATTTTCTTTTGCGTCGCGAGCTGATATATATTTTTTAATATTCCTTTTTTCTCGCGGAGTTTCCGAGCGCTCAAAGGCGGACTCGAGTTATGAAATTGTTCAAGCGTTAATTGTAGACGTCCAGCGGCGAATATTAAAGTGGTCCGTGTGCAGCGAGCCTTATATTACTAGTTAGCCACAGCGTACATGACCGTCGTACTAATAGCACCGCGGGGCTATAGGCGCACCGCGCACCGCCACTTTGAAACGTTTCAGAGGAAAAATACATATTTACATTTGCAAAGTTGATCCTGTGTGGTATCAAAGTGTTTTTTTCCTATCCGTAAATATACTTCCACAAGTGATAAACTTCTTCACCTGCGATTTTTGTCGGACGCTGCGCGGTCGGTGGTCTTTAACGACACTTTTCGCGCCATTGCCCATCGACTGTAAAAAACAAAAGCTCTCTCTGTCCTAATGACTTCGGCGATTACCAATCACTGGAAAAAATAGATATCGACGAGTTAGCCTGCGGTGTGCCGTCTTGCTCTGAGATAATAGCTAAAAATGTGCTAAGATTTATTTATATTTCACACTCTCCAAAACAAAAAATATTTGTCGATCTAATAACAATGTTTTCTTATAAATTTCCCGATCGGACGATTTTTTCCAAGTGTTTCCCAGATAGGCTTATAATCACCTATTTTTTATGTAAAGGCCGTTATCAGTTATCAGTTCTGTTATCGTTTATCAGTAACTTGTTAAGTATATTTTATTTAAATGTGGTTATCAATGAAATATAAATAATAGAAAAAGTTGAAAGTAATAAAATGCGGCTGCGTGGGGCAGCGACGGGACCTTTCGCAAGAGTTCGCAAGTACGCGCGGCGCGGACCGGCCATTATTTCATTACTTGGCCCAATAAAACGTATTAAAACCTAATTAGACGCCGCGATTTTTGAACATTAAAAGAGGGGCGGAATTAATTAGTGGAGGGCAGAAGCAATGATTCCAGTTCGGCGGGTTCAAACATAAATCGACCGACTTAGAACAAAAGAGATTCGCGATTTCTTCCCTTGCTATAGAGCACTCAAACATATCACTAACTAAACTAGCCTTGTAATATCTTTATGTATTTTGGTCATAGGCCATGACCCTTTTATACGATTTTTACTATGTGTTTGGACGTCCTTGTCCATAACTTAAGAACCATTCTTTAAATCTTATTTTGATTTGCATTCCAAAATAATTGATTAGTAAAATTTTAAAATGCATAGAATATGTGATGTGATGGGAACACATAATATTTCAGTTTAAATTTAATAGTTTAATAGAATTTAATAGTTTAAATTCTACACAATGAAACCCTGTAATTGGCAATGTATGTATGTATGTAGTAATAATGTGTCTATTGTATGTTATTTTGTTTTGCTGTTGGGTTTATGTTGAAAATAAATAAATGGAGTTGAGTAGCATCCAATGCTTGCGTAGTTTGTGGAATATAATGGTTGCACAGCAACTTGGGCTGCATCCTTAGGCGTACAGGGAAAAAAGCGATGGTGTGAGGGACGGAGGATTTTCTTTGAAGGGTGAAGAAAATTTTATTGAATCAACGGATGAATTATTCTGTTTGTCAGACTTTGAGCGTCTGCTTTCGGTTTTCCTTGAGGTTTAATTGTTTGGATTGTTAAGAGGATGGCGTCTACCCGCTTACCTGTGTTCATATATTCAATTGTTCTGCAAAAATGTAAATCGGTCGCCATCGCGCCGTTTTGCCATAAAACGCCATAAATCCGAACATTCTGCAAACAATTAAGGAAGCCTTCATTAATTTTGGGAAATGAAATCAAGTTTCGTTCTATTATCGGCCCCCGTTCCATAAACACCTTAATTCTCATTAACCGCCGGTCATTTGGAGGAAAACAAATTAACCGGAGACGGAGGCTTTCGCTTCCGAGTGCCATTTGTTTAATGGCCGCCGAGTCGCGGAAACTTTGACAGCTCCGATGAAATGTCGCGCGATTTTTACTAATTAAAGCGACCTGCAAACCCTTCACTCCCTTACCGTTCGCAGAGGGACTCCCATCGACACTTAGTTCATTTTAATAACGCAGTATTGAACTACAATTAAACTTCATCAGAACTAAGTTTATTAGAACTAAGTACCTACAATAAGTATAGCTCAAGTTCTAAGTGCAGTTACAGAGACTTGTGGGCAGGTCTTCTAGTGGCAGTAACTATGTTGCAACCATAGATCTAGTATTACTACCGTTCGATCTTTGGTTGCAATAAATACTGCTTATATTTGTAAATCCTATTATATCTTAACACCTGTATTATGGGTTGCCTATACCATAAACGTTACATGAATTTCTTAGAAATATTTTTCTATTAAAAAAGGAACTCTTAATTACAGGTGGTCGTACACGATGTTTATAAATTGCCACAGTACGTGAAGTTATATATATTTTCCCCCCTTTGGTTGGTGGCTAGCTCCCGCCGCCCCTTTCTGCAAGGAATTCCTTTTCTAATTCGACCCACAATCAAACTGCGCCAATCTCGACAAATTAGTTTTGATATTTAAATAAGTCCTCCCGGCGGCGATTGCTCCAACTCATTTTATACTGTCAGATTTTACCAAATTTTTGAACATAGGCCTTTTTAATTGGTCCTCCGTTCACTTGAGGTCATCGTGGCCTCAATTCCAAGACTCTTTTATCCAACGCCCATCTTAGCTATTCCCACATCGACTCGAATCTTTGGACGACGCAAAAACGGGGTGTATCTATGTATATGTCCGTAACTTCTAAACCGATAGACCGGGTTTGATAAGGTTTTTTGTTTGTAAGCAGACGTGATCGGAATGGTTCTTAGCTAATATTTATGTGGATCTGTTCAGGCATTTGAAGGCCAATTTCCTACTTGACAAGAGATTTCACAAACTTCCATGCGATCGATTAGTAGTCTGCGGGGTAACCAACTCCTCGGCAACTTACAGCAGATATAGCGTGTTTGGACTTTCGGGGGTTAGTTTAATGATAATAGCTTGTTGTCTCATTCAGTTGTTAGTGCAATGCTGTAATTTGATTGATAAACAAAACTATGCATTGTATCGTAAAGATATCGTGCGATGTAAATGTCCCCACTCCCACAGGTTTGTTTGAAAGATTGATTTCTCTTTCTTAAGCGAGTCTAACTACAAGACCCCCCACTACCCCCGCGCAACCCCTCGCTCGCCTTTGCCCCTTTGATCGCCTTATTTCGTAGATAAGTCCGTTAATTGCCCTTACAGTCAGGTTGCTCATTCTATTTCCGACTATATTGATCTCGTTCAAAGTTTTTTGATTGGCTTCACAGTCAGTGTTCTACAGTTAAATGGTTACCTACGTATGATTTGAAAACATAACAAATAATTCTCGTTTTAAATTTGTTATTATATTGGAAACAAACCGAGTTGAGTTTAATTCTTAGATAATTTAATTACAATAGAACACAATCTTTGTCAGTTCTAAACCGGGATTTGTATTGAGTGAAAATTGAAAAAGTTTTCTCGTTTATAACTGATTATATCGAAAGGAGGACGAAATCTTTTGCAAATATTTATACGTAGAGAGGCCGAGGACGAATGTCGAATCGTTGCTCCCACTCTAGCACACCTGCCGGTGCTTAGGGGAGAGAGGGAGCGAGCGAGGCCATATCGAAGTTTGTAGTGAGATCATAAGAATAGGGCCTCGCGACCGTTCTTGTTTTTAATTAATTAATTTTATTATTTTTCAAGCGGAACGCCGTCTTGCCTTTATTGGCGGAATTTCTCGAGTAATTAGTCTTTTATTATTATATAATTTTTGCAGGAAGGGTTGAGTTGAGGTGGATCCGGCAGATGGTACGCGGACGCTGTTATTAAATGCAGATTTGTATCGCCTACCTAAGTACACCCACCGCGCACTCCATTAAGGTAATTGGTAGTTGTTATTGTGTTAACTTATACTTACTTACTTCCTCACTTAATTGCCTAAAGTGGACCTTCGTCTCACAATATTACCTTCCTGTTTCCCTACTCTACTTAATCACTTAATAAGTTAGGTACCTTTACTAAATTTTTTTTAAATTATTCAGTTATAGGTATTGATTTTTGTTCTTGTCGATAATGGCGTCTTTCTTATTTATTTCTTGAAGTGATTATTAAAAAAATATCAAATCAAAATCAAATAATAAAACACTCAATATAAAATTATGTATAATAAATATGTATGGTATTTTATCCAAGAGTTTATTATTGATAAATAAATTGTATGAGATAAGCTTACCACTTATTGCTCTTCGTGCAGAAAAAAAATAAAAAAATAAAATTAAATAATTAACTTAATTTATTTCAATTTTTTAAATTAATAAAATTCAGACAGTTAAATAGTTCGTACAGTATAAAAAAAGAATAAAAATGTTTACCTACTTAGCCAATGTATAGATATTATTAGACTTAACAAATTTGAACATAATACTTACTAGAATACCGACAAAAATATTCATAGGTATATTGAAAAATAAAGACTACCTTATACTTAAGTACCTACAGATCATTAAAACCTATATAAAAAAGGTAAAACCTGTAATGAATAAGTATCCAAAAGGAATTACGTATAAATGCAATGACTTATTGCAATGATTTTCTTAAACCAAGTCTTAAAAACAATGAGTCCTGAGAGGGAGTGGATGGTGCGCTGGGCGTGGTGTACAGGTGGGGCCAGGTGGGGCAGGTGGGGCCAGGTGAGGCCAGGTGGAGCAGGTAGCCACGCCCTCACCTGGTGCGCGCGCCAGGTGGGCGTCCGACAAACACGCCCACTCATACACCTGCCTCGACAACTGCTCGCTTATAGAAAAACACAAATATTGTCATTTAATTTACTCGACTAACTGACGAATAATTATTAGGTAATATAAAAATCAACAAAGTTACTTATGTACTTGTAACTAGACTACAAAATTAACTAGGCGTTACACTTATTTCTTGTTGCATAGGCTATATAAGTATTTTGTGAAAAATGATGATAATGTAACCTCAAATCTTTATACACAAAAGTAAAGAAGTGTGCAATATATAATATACAGTAGTTAATAACAGCACATTAACGTATAAAATACAAAATGTCTATTTATAACGACTAATATAACAACTTAAAATATTGTAGTATAGTACCTACATGATAAACCTTCATTCGAAACTATAATAACTTCGTAACACAAAAATGCCTTAACGCGCCGGAATAAAGTAGATAAGTATAACTTGAAAAGTAATAAAATTTTGTAGGAATATCCAATATTGCGATACAAGTTTAGTAGTTGGTGCGGTGTCACCTTTGGTGGGTCGATAAATTTTTTGCTCACTTAACCCTGCGACCGCTACGAAAAAGACACGAAAGAGGAGGTGCCGTCTTTGGGCACGCGTCGCTGAAGGGTTGACCTCTTTGTGCTGACATCAGCTCTCCATGGCTAAACCATCGGCTTCTTTCCACGCACTCTTTATTTCCTATTTTTACATTATTCAAAAAGGGCATTACAATATAAAAACATTTTATACGCTATATATATTCCTATTAGTGCTTTCTGTCCAAATTATGTTAGCTGATTTTTTAATTTCTTCAACACAACTATATTACATTGTATTGTGTATTGCATTGCATGCATAAAATATAGACTTTGTATACAGCCTTTTAACAACTTTAAAGTGATGCATAAATTTGCGATTATGCATCTAAGGCACTCTTTCACCAATTACAAGTAAAGTGTTGATTAGTTACTTTGAGAAATAATTTTATGTTTTGTTAAATTATGTACTCAATTAACTTCATCTTTCGATTCATTCAATGTTTTGGAATATTACCATACAAACAAAGGTACCTATCGATATCAGCTCCATTATCCCCGGTTACCGGTGACTTTAAATGATGGTTAGCCTACTTGACAGATGGTGAAAGAGGCCCTAAGTATAATAATATGTATATTAATTTGGCGTCTTCCCTCGAATCGTACTCTCTTTAACAATGAGAATTGAGTTTATTTAGCTAATGTTTAATTACTAATTAGAGACCAGTCTTTGACAGACGTCGACGCTGGTTTTACAGCGAAGTAAGTATATTAACCGACAAGAAGTTAATGTTGAATCGATATCGTCGTCGTAGAGGGAATGAGAGAGAAACGCGTTCGTCGTAAAGCAAACAAAACGCGGAGATAAATAAATAAATATCGGCGGTGTAGTGTTTGCCAACTAATCGCGTTGCTAGTGTTCGCGGCTCACGGCTCGACGCGAATGTAATTGAAATTTTAATGGAAGCAGGTGTGCTTAAGTTGCACATGTGCGGGAGAGATTCGCCATTGTGTGAGCGATTGAGTTTCTGCGACCATTAACTGTTCTCTATTGTCGTGTACACATTTCAAAATGTAATTTGACATCACTCCGTATGTAATTCATGTGGGTGATTGTAATATCCAATTGTGTTCAATTAATTACATAAATATTTAGAAATTAATAATATATATAATATATTTAAAAAAATTAAAATACAAGAGATTTATGAGAATACCTATGTCACGAGCAAGCAAATCAATTGTGCTGTACGTTACAAGAAATAGTTCTGTAAGTCTTGCCATAAAAATGTAAGATGGAGCGCAAAAGCAATTAACGTGCATTTTCAGCGATTTAGTTTTATGAAGATTTTTTGAAAAAGGTAATTTCCTTTTTCGTTACTTTGTGACACAAGATTCGACGTTTACGTCCTTATAAAAAACTCACACTAAAAGTTTCTCTTGTACTTACGTGTGTTTGCAGAAACAGATGGTCTCATTGTTTTCGTATCTGTCGGCGAGTTGAGAATTCAATCAAATATTTCATGAGCACGTTGCCGTAACAAGCCGCGGCTTCATTGTTAAGGGAAAATGGCCGGCAGGCAAAGAACCTGGATTGAAGTGCAAATGGAGTAATTTCGAGCTTCGGGGTGAGGGGTGCGAGGGGCGCTACCTCAAGACGTTCTACAGACACGCATACAGCAGACAGTATCTCATCTGATACATCCAATCAAAGACGATAAGATAAAGAGTTATCATTTTTTTCAGAAACAAATTTAAAGAAATTAGTATTAAAACAGTAAGTAGCCAGCCAAGAACTATTATTTATTTGTTAAGATGGGAGAGTGTCATGATCACAACACAAGGTATAATAATATTTTGTTGGCTGTATTTCAAAGGAGTCTGAAAATCAATGAGTTTTTTATATGTTAATGCTGGGATACTGTTAATTTATGGAATCTGGTTTTACACCCATGTACATGTAAATAAATGATTTGATTTGATTTGATTTAATTCTATTATATAACAAGGTCCTAATAGTAAAACAGAAATTCATGATTATATAACTGAGGGAGTTTCTTGGACTGATCACTGATTATTTATTTTTTAATTTTATAGCAAATTAATGTTGAAAAGAGTAGTAATATCCTGTATTTTGATTTTATTTTATTTATTGAAATACAATTTTTTTAGTGGCGACCAAATTGCGGTCAGTTGGAAGGTTCGGTGCTGTTTGGCGACAGCGTTTGGTGCGTTTGCGTGAAGACGAACAAACATAAATTTGATTAGGGCAGGTTTCGCGCAATCAACAATACACCGACGCTTCGCAGAGAGAGATATACGACCGCTTGTTTGCACGTGTATTCGTCGTATTCTTGCGCTTCATTCGGAGCCAAGTGACGGGAAGTAAATGTTCCGTTTCATTTAATATTCGCGAATGTAAATAACCGGGTGCGATCATAGAATACATTTGGAAGTATTATCTCACAAATTCTGGGGTTTTTTTTTTTTTTTTTTTTTTTTTTTTTTTTTTTTTTCTGTCGACCTTAACATAAAATAATATAATATTTTAAGAATATTACTCAAAAGTATTATATCAGCACTGCCTTGCTAAAGTTGACTCTTTGTTGACTGGTGATGTATGACTGTAGCGACTTTGGTTCGGTAGTCATTTAATTAGGCATAGCTTTCTTCGTCTGCTGAGAGATGAAAATGTCTCTCGTGATACATGCATGCATGTCTTCCAAATTTTTATCAAAGGCAAAAATAATTCATGGAAAATCGCTCCGCTTGTTCACTATGTCATCTATATCCGCTGGCAGGTATGATTTTATTACGTTTCTACAAATATTTGCACCTTCGCCCTGTCGGTTGTGCTCCGGCTCAATTTGATACATGCGACGAAATGCCTATTTTATTGGAGATATTCCCTGCGAGCCGTTATTTCGCCGGCGGGAATTATGGAAGAAGAAATTGTGTTTATTGCAACACAAAAAGTGAAATTACTTGTTTACACCGCGTCGTTATTTGTGTTTTTACAAGGAGGACGATTAAAGTGGGGACGCAAATCAGACTCGTCTCTGTCTCCGTCCGACCCATAATAAAAACACAGCCCACTGCCACTCTCGACAGGGGTGTCTCCGTTTATGGCACTGAATTATAAGGAAACCTAAACAACTCACTGTTCTTAAACGGTCTTCTCGTCCCTTGTTATATAACAGCACTTCTGCTTGATCGTCACCTATTCTTATAATATTGCGTTGCGTACGATTAAAAATAACTCAAATACTCCCGTGTTCCGCGACCGCTCTAACTTTATCTCGCCAATTAATTTATTGACCTTTTGTTATCTTTCCACATATAAAGTTAATATAATTCTGACGCTGAAATGTGCTAATGAACGTCCGATATTATCGGTACACGCGTCAGCCGTACTTGCTGTTAGAGTTCGCGAGTTGCACGTCAAATAATTACGTATTATTTTATTTATCGAAAATTGCAGGTGGGCTGACAGTATACTTGTATGTAGGTGGCTATCGTCGCTTGTAAACAGAAGTAACGACACAGTTACCGCAAATATGCTGCTGACCTTATATAGTAGGTATTAAAGATAAGAAATTAGGAGGAAATAGGAAAATATATTTTGGAATCCCTTTGTCTCGGAATTTCCTGTATGAAAATAGTTACTGCAGGTGCTAGATATATTAGAGATTATAAGAGGTATACATACATCAATAGATTACGGATTAGAATTTAAAATTGATGCATTTTAATTACATTGGGGGTAGCAAATGTTTATAAATAAAAAAACCCTTTCAGATTAAGAAACCGTAGACGTGGAACGGGAGGGTGGTGAAAAGTGAATCGGCGTCCATTAATCGTGCGGCGTATGTGTGGAAAAGTGAAAAGTTGTCCCGCGCTAATGCGCCCGGGACTAGCCGGGACATCCGGGACACCCGGGAGCCGGTGGCCGGACTAACATTAAAAAACGACTGTGTTTGCGTCCGTAAACAAAACAAATATACTGCGTCGCATTATAGGATATTCTATGAATCATAAGATACTTTTGTCAATAAGTAAGTATTACTATGCATTTCATTGGTGATATCGTTATTGAAAATAATGTTTAAAAAAAGTTTTACCTTTAAAAAAAAAATTTCATCCCAACAAGTAACTACGTTGCGGCCTAGCACGATATAGACGATAAAGAACTATCCTTAAACAGAGGAGTACTTAGCTTAGGCCCAAGGACATAATAAAATATGCACAATAAATTACATAGAGCCTGATACAGTATACAGTGTAGGTGATTAAAAATTAACATTATTTTACAATTACAGAGCACAGAAACAGCGAGGAGCAACCGCAGCCGGTCCGTTGGCAGTACGTAGATATATCCACCCACCGTGTCGGCGGAATTAAAAGTTTCTCTTGGGGCGGGATTAAAAAGTATTCGCGCGAGCCGTAACTCCCGCTGATTGCTTCCCACCGGAACGCGATCCCACAGGAAACGTGACACGCGTTCATTACTGGCACGGATTCAATTTTACACCTATTGAATTACATACTTACCTTTTTAAACTTCTCGACTTTACAGATAAAAACGAAAGTGTTAAACCGATGAGCAGTGACGTAGGCTGTTTCCGTTTTGTTCGAGTCACGCCGCGAGCTGTATGAGAGCTGTATGAGCTGTATGAATAATGAGGGCGGCAGGTTATTGTGGCTGTATACGCGAGCTGTCATTGATAGATTGTTACGTGCCGCTAATGATTGGAGGCTGTGATGCAATTCGCGTTACCGAAGATAGTGCACTTAAAATACTATAGTGTTAACTTCTTACCGGCACAGAAAGTATTTCATGAGCTAGATACAGAATAGTGACAGGTGTCCACAAAAATATCTTTTTCGTAAGAAAAATAGTACTTTATTGTAATTGAAAGTAAGCGAGCTTGGAGTAAGACGAAAAATTAAAGAAATTAATTTGAAATGTCGCACAAGCGACATTCGGTACGAATTTGTGTGTAGAAAATAAGGACAGAGATTTATTTCCATTGTTACCACATCACTAGTTAAAGTAGTATAGATTACCAAAATCATACAAGAACACTATAAAATAATATAAAAGGAGCACACTAATTTAGCGTGTGAATAACACGCGAACTATAATATTCGCGAAATAAAAGCAATACTTGTACTTGAATATTTAGGTCGCGATAAACATTAGCGTTAAGAAAAATAATATGCGGGAATGATTTACTGAATCATTAAGAATTTCGTTTGTAACTAACTTATTTATTTTCTCACGTTCAGAAAATAACTTGCTGTAATCAGTCTGTCCTCCAATAATTGTTTATCGTGACATGCAAAATATAATATGCAAAATATACCAACAAATGAACAATCGTTCAAACATATTTAACGCTATTAACAAAACTATAAAAAATAAGTCTTTAATACTAAACCAACTAAACATCAAATTATGCAATATCACTCTAATTTGAATCATTATTTTATATATAATACAAATATTTAATTACGTAAGTTATATAGAAAAAACTAACATTCGTTCTTAAACAAAGGCTGTTTCCAATTTTGATAAAATATAATTTAAATAACATAAAAAAAAGTCAAAACAAACTTGAAATATGGCCATTTAAGACATTTTAGATTTGTTCAGTAAACACACATTCACATAAATGTATAACTACAACTTAAACTCATTTTTTCTAAAATGAAATCGTAGGCAATACCTAATAACTTAAAATATAAAATCATTAATAGGAGTTAATTATGACAAAGATAATTTCTTTTGAGTATGTGGGAATGCACTGAATATTGTTCCATTATCTTTATTGCCAATCCTTTAGCAATTACCTACAAGGTCAATGTGTTTCAGCAATATTGCATAGTCCTGGTAGACGTTAATATAAGGAGCGAGTGTGTGCGGTAGTTTAAATTGGTGTCCATTAATACATATGAATGAGGCAAGTTTGATTGGTTCCCGAGATGAAAGCCTTAACTTCCACTCGTGTAGCCATAGCGCTACACCAGTGGAATAACGGTGGAATAAAACAATGGATTAGTAGCAGCGTAACTAAAAGGCAACAGGATCGCTGCAAATAAATTAAGTCCGCGACACCGACAGCGATGGCCGCAGCCGCGGAGACATTTCCATTTCGAATGGTGCTCGTGTATTTTGCCTCAAACACCAACACAATTGATAATAATACAAAGAGTCTTGAGGAAAAAGAATATTACTTTTCTCTTAATAAGCTTCCTAAAAGCTTTTTGGTGGACATTATAAAATATTTGACAATATTAACCTAGCAAATTAGGCAATGATAGCCCCACTCTAGTGAATCGTTAGCTAATCGTTGTTTCTTTATCTGGATACAATA
This sequence comes from Synanthedon vespiformis, assembly GCA_918317495.1. Lineage (NCBI taxonomy): Eukaryota > Metazoa > Arthropoda > Insecta > Lepidoptera > Sesiidae > Synanthedon > Synanthedon vespiformis. The sequence goes on along the minus strand of OU906953.1, from coordinate 10,948,857 downwards.
ACCCCATAAAACTGTGGTGTGGAAGTTTCGAGTGAGTTCCGATAGTGCGGCGTACCTACAAACGAAGAGCGTCCGCTGATAACCTGCAGCGCGGTTATCTCATTAACGTACGTAATAACGGTTACCGATTTTATTTATCAGTTGACGTGCGTAGGTACACGCTAATACAGCTACCTAATAGTGAAACAGAGAAAATTATGGCTACAAATTCTTATTCTGTGACTAAGTAACAATATTCCTCTACACATAAGTTTGAAATGTCAATATTTAGGCTATCTGCGTAAAATCTATATTAATTACTAATAATAAATCTGTAAGTGTAGATATTGTAAGTATGTACGAAGTCGCAGGCACCAGCTAGTACTTAAAAAAATGAATTGCTTGTTGCTAACCGCAAAACTCAAAAATGTTTAGACCAATTTTGATTCGGTTTTCACTTATGGAAAGAGGGATAAATAGGGGAAGATTGTGGGTATAACAAAAATTGCACCCCGACCGAAGCCGGGAACGGGTCACTGATTAACAATCACTTTATTTTTAGAAATAAGCAAATAATGAGTTCTCGTCGTCTGTTTAAAAAAAATCACACGGCTTTTATGAATGTTACTTTAAAAATATGTAGACGGTACAAGTATATATACTGATTAATTCATGTGTACATACAATTAATGTACACAAATAAAATGTTTAGTAAAAATTTAAATAATTAATACTAAGAATTATAGGGCAAATGGTCAACAAAGAAGTTTTTTTAATTATATGTAATACATGTAATAGTGTTTACAACTTGACGAAAGGCTCCCATGATATTGGCGCAGTACGAGATCCACTGTTGACTGTCATAATCTACATGATATGTAAATTGTGATCATTTGTAAATAAAAAATACTTTCAAAACTATAAAACAGCATACAAAAAAATTATTATTATTCTTCAAATTTTAACGATTACGAGAGCCGTTTAGGTCTACGCGTTACTTCACTTGCTACGAAACTTTGCTACGAAGAAGGCAGCTAAGCTACGCAGATTCGTAGCACACGTCCTTATCTAATACGAGATTCTTTTGATAATAAATAATCTTGTAAATCAGAGGACTGAGATAATACAATTTGGAAACATTTAAAGAGGACAATTTGTTTTCTTTCGAATCGAAGAAAAGATGTGAATTGACACCGCATCGGAATTTTATTTACCGTCCTCGAATGGCCGCTTCGCCTTCTTGGCTTCCATTGCAACAGAACAATTAATATTAAAACCTTCTCTTTGCTGTTGTAAAGTAAAACCGGGCACAGGCAGAAATGAATTATGCACCTAGTGAATTAATTACGATATTTTACGATATCTGCTATATAAGTCAGAAATTAAGAAATTAATTTTATGATTATATCGTATGGAATACTACTGTAGGGTACTATAATTCTAATATTTCCAGAAACAAGCTGCTCCCAGGATGTCGCTCAGAAATAAAATTAAGCAAATAAATTATAAATAAGCAATAAACATCTAATTTTACGTTCATAAGAATGTTGACAAATTAAAAGGATAATAACAGGGAATTCCACGATTAACCTTAAGAAGTAAAGATGAACTAGTTCCTAATTAATTAATTCTTTAAACGATTTCGAGTATGTACGAGTACATATTCGTATATTCATTATTTATTTAATAAATTTTGTTTATTGAAATATTTGTACTTATTTGAAAAGAGCAAGTAATGTGGTTAATTCAAAACAGCATTCCGAGAAGTACTTAGTAGATTAATATGATTTCATTACGTTTGGCGGTCTATAAGCATTTGTAAAATTCTATGTAGATTAATATAGGTTGCATATGAAGATTTTGTTGGTTACAGCGTAGTATTGGTGTCCAGTGGAGGGCGACGCGGTGGGCGGACAAGGTTCGCTCGCGCGGGTAACTGGCGTTGAAGCGGTCCGATTTATGGCCCCACACTGATTTATAGTCTCACCCCGCAAGTGGAGGCGCACTGCGATTAACCAAATACTTTTACCAATGCATTGCAATTACTATTATCTGACTGTTAGCCGATCGTTGATAAATTGTTGTATACATAATATGAAAGATGCTTTTAAAATTCCAAATATACTAAAGAATGTATATAAATTTAATCTTAATAAGTGGATTATCTCGTCTCAAAGAAAACACGCTTATCTCATCTTGTGTTTTATTGTGTTGATAGGTACGAGTGGTGCGTACATACATATTTATGATGTACATACACCGAATATATGTACGTAGTCGCCAAACTTGTGTAATGAAGAAAAAATGAATAGATGTGACAGATAGGACGTTGGTAACGACAGCAAAAGCAAGTGTAACATATTTAGTTTTTGTTAAAATATTTAAAATGAGGCAGAATTGTATTGTTTTTATTTGAAACAAAAGTAGGCACCATCAATTTAATTTATTTGGAACTTTTGGAATGAATTCCAACTTTTCTGCACGCCATCTTGTGGTGTATCATGGATCATGGCCCATAAATATTAGGTATATTACATCTGTATTTATTGTCATATTAGATTGTAACCAACATATAAAACTGTCAGTCAGAAAACATTAGTATGTAACATTAGTAAGCGAACTGACTTAATTTGGGTGCGACAGTAATTTATACATTCTCGATCACCGGTTTTAATTGTTTCATATAGTTTGGAATAAATGTTTAAGGATTTTTTTGTCTCCTGTATTGGATAATAAAGCAGCACCGTGTAGGTAGTTGAAAAAGAAGGAGCAGATAACGCCTATAATATTAGCATAGAAAGAGCCGGCGGCCGGTCTCACGGTCTCCGCCATATTTACGACCTCATGGATCTCAACCACTTACTTCTAAATATGTTTTTACATATTGCAATTCCTTCTAAACAACGTAACGTGCGTATAGTTCAAATATAATTACAAAATTTCCTTCACTGCTTTTAGGAATAGAAACCAACCTAATAATTATAAACGATTTGGTCACGATCACTTAGGCATGAGAAGCAAATTATATAGAGTAGCAGGTCGTAAGCAATGAACGAGTATTTTTTTGGCTGACAAATGTGAGTAGAAACTCAGTAGGCCAGACGTTTTTGTTGGAAAAAAAGTACATTTAAATTATTATGTCAAAATTTTCCTCCTAAAATATTACGCAACACTTAGTTATAAGGTTTATGCTCCACTCGCACGTGGGAAATCAATATTAAGTGCAACAAGAAGGGAAGTTGATCAAAGGTAATTTGGCGACGTGAGTTCACTATTTCAAATAAAAATAAACATCCTCACGTCTCAATCAGACGTCGTCTTCGCAATCAGGTGCTTTTATTCTCACACTAGGCAGCACACACACACACACACACACACATACACACACTTTCATTCGAAACACACATCCAACACACACGATAAACATATGCAGTCGCCCCTTAAGCATGACGGTGACTGCGTATCTCTTGTGGGGCCAGTAAACCAGCGGTTCTTGTAATTTTCACGAGAATATTAATTTTTTTTTTTTTTTTTTTTTATTTATTAGGAAGCCAACACAATATACAACAATCCATACACTTATTCACATTTAAACACCTTTTACAATATTGTATACTCCAGTTATAGGCTAACTCAACATGCATTAAAAACTAACACAAAAGACATTTTCTGATTATTTTTTTTAGAAAATGAAACTAATAAAAACTAATAAAAAGAAAACAAAGACCAAACCATAAAAAATAAAAGAACAAAAGAGAATAGTGTACTTAACTTTAACTTTAAAAATAACTTTAACTTGGCAATAAAATAGTACAAAAAAAAATAAAAAAATAAATTGTATAACTTTAAAAGAAAACTTTAAAACACACTTCAAAAACGACTATCTAGCAGTACCCAGTGATAAAAACTTTCTAATTTCTCTTTTAAAGGTTGCAGCGGAATGTTGAAAAATATCTATGCTAGCACCCCCAATCAGTCTATTATAGGCTACAACTATTCTGCGCAATGGAGCTGCTCCACCTAGGTTAGTTTTAATGGTTCTAGGTCTGAATGTTAGCCTGTTCAAATATCATCCATATATTTTTCCAAATCTTCTTTTCACATTTCTGTGTTTCACAATCTTTTTACATTCACATGACTGCGTTTCGTATTCATAAACTGGGAAGCTCGTTTAGAGTAAAGACCTCCAGAAATGACAGCTCACAGGATCGGCGCATGAGTTTTAATGCCAGAGCATTTTATTCTGCCTGGCTTTCTGTTGGCGTCGTTTGTGTTATTATTAAACGGAAACCATCAACCAACAAATAGATCGTCATATTGCCTGCCACTTTGTGTATAAGATTGAGTGCATAAATAATTACAGGTTTCTTAAATTAATTCATGAGACATTTTAGTAACATATTTTATGCATCTCTTCTAATGTCGCCATTTTAGTGAATGCACATCGCGTATGAAACGCGTCACGCGCGCCATTCAGTCAGCAATATTGTCTAAAGCAATTTGTATGTAAATCAATTGTTGTTAATACTATTTATGCCGATGGTTATTGAGCATTACTATTTACTTTCACTCCCTTTCTTCTCACACGAAAAGAATCATTATTCACAATCGATATAAGGACGAGAATGCTGTTCAGTAAGTGAAGCCACTTGCGTTGGGTTCGTAAAAACATCAAGCAAAGACGTGATGTTTGGGAATTGTTAATAAGAGATTGTCTTATATCAGACCTTTTTGTAGGGTGAATTAAGTTGGTTATAAATTTTATTACATTATAAATGAGAAATTTATTATTATACTTAAGGGATGTATTAGGTATTCTCTTCTTATATAAGTAATGTGTTTTAACTTGGAGAGAGTATATAATATTTTTATTGCTTGTATCGCACTCGCTTAATAGTGTGTAAACGTGACCGGAGTTAAGTTATATAGCAAGTGAGTTAAGTAAATAAGTAAATAGGCCAACAAATCACCGCGCTCGCGCCGTATCGGATTAGCTATAAGTTATTTATTGTGAGCTGACTTGGCGGTTCAACGTCGCTACGAACTTAGCGAAGCTTTTGGATGAGGCAGATCACTTTCTTAGCACACCAGAGCTCCTTCTGATGCAAAATCTCATACTATTTTAAAAGTATTTGTCTTTTGTGTGCATGACTGACTGACGGTCAATGAATGCGGAGTTTTTATTAAAAGGTATTTCCCCGTGTTATAGAAATATGCCTCATCTAAGACTCACAGTAGATGTGTAGTGGATGACGCAAGAACTATTTACTGCGTAGTGTTCGCGGTATCGCGATGTCCCGCGACGTGACGTGGACACAGAAACCCGATACAGCCTTAATTAGTAACGCACATAAGAGACATTTAGAATTGCCAATGGCTATGTTGACGTGAATGCTCTTTAAATGTGCTCCATAAAGGGATGCAGTTCTTCTGAATAATAATTCTGATCATAACAAAATTGGGGAATATAGTTTGATGGTATACACTTGATAGCTAAAGGATCAAAGATTGTTTTGGTATATATGATATATTCGAATTCGTTGTATTATACATAATATGTTAAGGCTCAAAGAAAATTTTACTTTTAACGTGGACGTAAAATGTCCATGACAATACCCCCTTTTTAGGGAAAGTATTGGTGGTATTGGTTGTATCGAGTGAGGCATTTCTGTCGGTTTGTAGGTCTGTCCGTACGAGCGATGCGTATCAGCGAGTGCGTGTATTGTTATTTATTCCAATAAATCGCGGTGACAGTTTGGATATATTTTGCGGTGAACCCGATCACTGCTGCCGACTCCCCAGGGCTCTTAGAAGTCCCACTGCAAATAACTTGTCAACCGGAACTAATTTATTGAATGGCAATACATGATTTATTATAATTCAATTATTATTTATTTCGCTTTTAACATAATGAGAACGTGAATCTTTATAAATTAGTACAAAGTTATTCTCCAATGCTTACGTATAAAATTGATTAAGAAGACAAATGAGAGGGCGAAACTTTTACGATTTGATCCGCCAAAGCAATCCCCTTATCGTGATTCGTGAAAAACATAAACAAATTTCATTTCGCCGACTACAAGATGAAGATATTGTTGAGGCAAATAACATTAACCAAGAAAAAAAGTGAGTCTCATCCCGACGTGACTGGCGGATTCAATTTCATCGAATAATCAAGTACAGACAAAGAGGTTTATACAACACGGCCATAAATCAAATCGCGAATAAATGTCAGCCTTGGACGCTCTTTACGAGCGTGGAAATCGCGGACGCTTCTTAGCTTCTGCAGTACGCGTACCCGCAAAACCTCCGGTACAAAGTAAGCGCAGCAAATGTCGCACGACAATCAAACTTGGGCAAGCACTTGGCGGTTACTTATTCAAAATTATTAATAAAATAATAATAATAATTTATAAGTTTAATAAAATAAGTAATAATAGGAGTAATAGTACCGGCTAACTTTCTTAGGAAGCAAATTCGTTTTTTGCTTATAGAGCGATGCAAATTAAATTTTAAAAAATATCCAAAAGTAAATACCTTGACCCAGTATGTTTGATCGCTTGCCAACATATTTAGTAGCATTTCATGTGTGAACTCTACGTATGATAAGCTCTATTTATTTCCAGGTCGTCAACTGCCAGGTTCCTAGGTGATAGTACCAACAAGTGCACACTGCAACATGATATTTGCATTGTATTTGTGCATTTATACGTTTCAATCTATTTTATCTGAACAATCTTTTTACATACATTGTTTCTTGTTCACTATATTCAAATACAGTTAGCAACATTTTGAGATTTCCAATCGTCGCCGCGCGCCGTTGCATTGTAAGCTCTAGACGAAAGTCGGAGAGTTGGTTTTTAGAGGAGCCACTTTAATAGTTGTAAGTACCGTGTTGTTGTGTAGAGTTGAGTTTGGTTAGTTTTCCGTAGGATACGATGTCGTTTCGCCAATTGTTCTCCTGAAACTGTGGACGATGTTCAGTTCACCGCACTTGAAATATGGCCACAACAATCTTGTGAACATTTCTTGCCGATTCTTTTTTACATAATTGAAAATGAAATAATTCGGTGACTTAAGTATATAAAAAATATAATTCACCACTTTTTAGCGAGGTTACTGGTTTGTAACCTTAGGATTGGCACCGAGGAGTGATTGGAAAGATATATTATTTCAATGGTAGCAGGGCACATTGCGTTTCAGAATTCACTTTTCTGAATTGCCTCCCACTATTTAGGGACTTGTCACGTCAAAAAAAGATTGATCAATTAATTAAATCAATTGATAATTTCACACGAGTCAGTAAGCTTATAGAAAGTAATGTATTTGTTTTCAATTTGTCGAAACCGATTGGACAATAAAAGAATGTTTAAGGCAGTTGGCGGTCGGGCAGTAAACCGGCGAGCCCCGGTCTGTCCCGATGGGCGATTGCCGCCCGTTACTCCTTACTGTGCATAAACAAACAGTTTGCGCTTTTTACACTTGACAGCGACCCTCGTAAAAGACCAACAAGCCACACCGAATCAGCGGTTTCCAGCGAAACCACTAGTGACGTGCTACAACTTTTAAATTATAGCCTGAGTGTTATTCTCACGTAAGAGCGAGCTATACTCATCACTGACAGTTCCATTAGAATCAAAACAGTAGTTTCTTCATTCTGAAAGTGAAACCACACCTTCATTCTCGTACTTATAATATTTTTATATATTCTGGATAAAATCACAGAATGCTTTCTGTGCTATTAACATTTTTATACTATACTATTGAATCCACCGTAGGATAATATTACACACGGCATCTTTATCCTTATCTTTTATATACCTAGACAGGTATATGCCGCTAAATTATTTTCCTTAAATTAATATATTTATTTATCTAATTTTACTTTTTATTTTGGTTTGAATCAGTTTATTTTATTATTTCGATTTTATACCTGTGTGAAAACGTGTTGCTTTTAGATTTAAATTGATTTCCTATGTGTTTAAAATAAATAAATAAATAAATACTTTTAAAATGCAAAGTTTCTTTTCCAGTTTAAAAATATCGATACGGTTTGTTCATCCCTAGGCGTCTTCCTTTCGTTCCGCCCTTTCGTAGCTGGATAGAGCTGATACACAACAAATAGATTTGCATTTTATTCGCCGACGGTCCTCTTTATGTCCTTCAGGTAATAACGTCTTCGGCGGACGAGACCCCATCATTTTTACATCTCAAAGCAAAGACGCAATATGCAGATTGCGAAATAGTAAAAAGTGTAGGTAGTATAAAACGCGTTCCTATTAAATACCATATCGCGAAATTAGAAGCGAGATTGTTCATATCGCTGTTGATTAGTCGATAAAAAGGCGATGCGTAATGCCAGCGATAAATCGTCGGGGCGACGACAGACTCCGTAAGGCGTCGTCGTGTGTCGCCGGTATTTTTATCTGCTCCCTATGCAAATGACCGCATTCACCTTGCAATGAGACGTCTTATATAGCTTCACGTCTTCACAGGGCTGTTCAGTTCGGCAGGCAAACGCTTTATTAATTAAAAATAAAAAAATTGTGGCTCTATTTTTTATTGAACACATACATACTATTTAATGTACATATTTGGAGAAAAAGGCAAAGTTATGATGCTATGGTCTTAACTGAACTTCCAACCTTAAGATGAATATGGACATGTTGTGCCCACAGTCTTTGGTATAAAAAGTGAGCCCTATGTTCCTATGCACAATAGCACAATACATAATACTGAAAATGAATTGACGATTTTTAGATTTTTTTTCTGTTTGTGTATGTATGCATGGAACAACATGTTCCTCCATTACTCTTAAACGAATTACCTAATTGTCATGAAACTTGGTAGATACATTTAGACGTACAGGACACAGGATAGGCTACTTTTTCTTTTTCAACGCGGACGAAGTCGCGGGCGCCAGGTAGTGTTGAAATAAAAATTAGATGCAACCCTAGAAATTAGCGCGAGGAAGTCAAGGTAGGATCTGGAGAAAGCAATTATCGTTGCCAGTGCTATCGGCGGAATTAAACGGCTGCGACGATTCTCCTCCAGAGAACATTAACTTGTGTACCTTTCGCACTACGAGTATAACTGCTTCGCTTAAATGCTCTTTTGTGTCTAATTACCCAGCACTTACTTGGTACATTACTCGTGAATAAAATAAACAAGTATTTTTATATAATAACAATAGAGTTTAGGAGGTGATGGAAAATGTGTGGTGGCATTAAATCGAAATTTATCTAAATCTGTCTGACACAGCGATCGGCAAACAGTGCAAGTGGACAAATGCAATAATAGGTGCCGTAATTAGAGATTAGTGGTAAAATGGACCGGTCATCAACAGTCACGTGTGTGTGTGTGTGTGTGTGTGTGTGTGTGTGTGTGTGTGTGTGTGTGCACTGGACGAACATTGTTCCAACACAGACATATTTAGGCCACATTTTACTGGAACTTATTGGACGATCTGTTTATGATATGCTATTTACAATTTCTTGATACATCTGCTAGAATTTTTTGGCATTTTTAGAAATTAAATATTTTTAGGTTTGATATTTAAAAAAATAGTGAAAAAATCGGTTATAGTTCATTATAAAAAACAAGAAATTGGTCGAGCTAGAAATTAAAACAAGCTTATACCACAGAATAGGCAATACAAATACTTATAAATATACTGAGAATGGTGATTTTATTCACAATTTATTAAGCCAACACTAGCTTTACCTAATTTAGGTTAAATGACAATAATTATGACTGAAATAATAAGTTATTTTACATCGCGAATTGTACACACACACTACAATTGAAATATTTGTCCCCATTTTTGGATGAAAACATTATGAAAACCCACTCACTCACTCGTGAAAACATTATGAACATGTTTGAAGGTATATCCAGTAACGGTGATGGTCAGTGAAACCTGGAGTAATGGAATTGACGAATGTTCGCCCTCACAAAGATCCAGCAATAACAATCCACGTCAATTTGCCTCGCTGACAAGGTGCGGTCGCGACAGCGTTTGCACGTCACGGGAATTCATGGAGCCATCGCCATCGCCTCTCTAGCCTACCTAACCTTTCATAAAAATCTATATTCGACGCATTTATATTCCTATTATGATTATGATATTCTATTAAGATCACATATTATGATATTTACATACAAACATTTCAAATCTTTATACCAAGTACCTATGTAAGTTTTTATATTTACTATAAAATTCAATAAATAATAATAATAATAAATATGACCAATGTGTGTTGTCAGTGATGAAATATGGCGCTGAAACGTGGTCTCCAAAAGAGCTACCACACCATACAATTTGAACGTATCCAATTTAGGAAATCGAAAGGTGTGATCGCAGTTAGAACAGATTGGATTCAATTGAGAGTTTATCCATTTTCAACTGTATGTCTTCGAATTAGAAATCAATTTAGCGTAGTGTGATCACGAGCTCTCTACTTAGATTCCTAAATAGGAAACGTTCAAATTGTATGGTGTGATTGCCGTTTAACCATGGGCCTCGTAAGGAATGCCTCAATGTCGCTCAACCAGCTATGGAAAGGGCTATGCTCGGGGTTACACTGCGAGATCGAATCAGAAATGAGGAGATCCGTAGACGTACGAAAGTTACCGACATAAGCCATCGGATCAGTAAGTTGAAGTGGCAGTGGGCAGGGCACATAGTACGAAGAGCCGACGGCCGCTGGGGCCGGAAGGTTCTCGAGTGGAGGCCACGGACCAGCAAGCGCAGCGTAGGACGTCCACCCACAAGGTGGACAGACGACCTAATAAGGGCCGCGGGTCGACGGTGGATCCAGGCTGCTTCTGACCGGTCCAATTGGAAATTTTTGGGGGAGGCCTATGTCCAGCAGTGGACGTCCTGCGGCTGAGATGATGATGATGATGAATAAATATGACACACAGCACCATCTAGTTCCACACTAAGCAAACTAATGCTTGTATTATTGATACCAGATGGTTGATATACTACATAGATTACTTTCTTTTTTGGTAAATACATACATATTATAAATACAAAACATCCATGACTAGAATCGGGCCAGATTGTAAACACCAATTATAAAGGCATCTGTGCGGTAAATTTATATTACTATATAAGTACATATATTTAAAATTAAAAAAAAAAGCAAATAAAAATTAAGAAAATTCGTCTCCATTGATTTAATGTTCGCGATTGAACAGAATCAGTGAACAGGGTGCAGGGAAATACAGTCAGTGGGCTTGAACAATTGAATCATGAGTATTAGTGATATGTAATAAAGAAACATAAGGTTTAGGAGATACTTGACAGTTGACAGATTAAATGTCACTTTAGTAACACCAACAACGGGGCGATTAAAATATGAAAAAGATATCACGTGTTGTTTCTTGTGTGTGTTGTGCCCAAAATTCAAGCTATCTGTCAAATAGTTAAGATAATGTTTGCTACATTTTATCTCAAATATAAGTATGTGGACATAATTATTATCAGTAGCATAATATAATTAGTTTTGTCGGTGTGTTGAACAAACAGACATTTTATCTGGTTCGCAGCAACAGAGGCACGTTCACATTAACGTCCGTTCTTCCTGCAGTTCATTACCGATGGTTATCAACCGCTCAGGACCACTCATAGACTTTCACCTTATAGAACTTCAGTTTAAATTAGTTTTAAGTAGCGTAAGTTAGTTTTTAGTAAACATTTAATCGAATTACTATTTATTCTATTGTCATGTTAGGACAATGTCATAACATGATGAGTCTTTGTCCCATTAAGATCGGAAGATCAGTGCTGACCTATGCCAGCAAAGTGCTGAGTACCTACCTGAGCAAAATACCCTTTTGTAACTTGTAACTCTTTATTTTCTTACCGTTATTGTATTTTTTCTTTTTCTCTGTAATCGCTTGTTACTAAGTTGCAAATAAATGATTAATTGATTGAATAGGATGAAAGTTAATAGGCGATGATAGCCATCTACCAACAAGTGTAACTTGCCTACCTGCCAGCAATACTAACAAAAACTACATTAATACTAGAGTCTATAAACACTAGCTAATAAAAACACGACGCTCATTTCAGGAAACACTCAATATAATAAAGCGGCAGAAATTATTATTCATAATAAATATGGGGATGAAACAAACGCCATAAAAGACGCGACGAGGCCTGAACGAGAGATCGGACGGGGCCGCTCGTAAAACCAATTTCTATCCGCAATCGTAATCTGCAACACCCCTGACTTATTACAAAAAAAGCACTTTGTATTTGTTAAACTTGAAAAATTGAGTTTATACTCTGCATTTTTTTTCAATAAATATAAAACCACTTGAAATTGTAATAGCATGGGACACCTTCTTTGCACCGTCAGAGCCCCAACAGACCATTTCCTTATTCTTTCACAATATAATACCTTATCTCACACTTGTAGCACTCGTGGCGTTGCTTAGGTTATCAACATATTTTGATGGTAGACACCTACCATCAAATGGATCGTCAGCCTGTAAAACCTTAACATATAAAAAGGTTACGATCTGATTAGGATGACAAGGAGAGTAAGCTCCGGTATTTCTTATTCATGGAAGACTTCACAGAAGACAATGGTTACAGTTTGTCAGGTGGCGATGGTGAAAATAATAATAGGTAACAGGCCTCTCTCCACATCTTTTCACAAAAAGCTGTCCATTTCATAAGGGGTTCGAGTAATTTTAACGACAGCAATATTCGAATTGGACTTTTGAAACGGTAATAATAATAATGCGGTAATCCAAAGTCGTAACCGGGGTTACCGTGACGCACAATTATCGCCAAACACTCCCAGAGGCATATTTTTGTTAATTTAATGTTCTTGTGGTACATTAAAACGTTAACTTTTAATTGAAATTTGATCTTTTTTATTAGGTGCCACATTATTAGTGTTTCTTCTTCTCCCGTTTTAAATATTTCTAAACTTTATGAGCATCGAAGTTGTGTATCAATTCAGCTTTTGTCGAGCATTTTTCACTTATCTTCAGATATGTGGACGAGTTATTTATATTACAATACACGTGGGCGATCTTGCAAATTAAGCAAAATATTTCATTCCAAACATATTACTTTGATTTACATTTAATAATTTATTATTCAAAAATTCAAAAAGATACGCTCGTCTAAGACTCTTCTGACATAAGTTCATCTATTTAGTGTTATTACAATCAAGATTGAGTTTGTTTTATATATTAACAAAATATCATTCATGTTAAATGGAGTAAACAATTTAATGAGTATTAACAGAATACAATAATTTTCTAGGAACTGCATTTCCTCTTACACGGTCGTCGGCAAGATATCGTATCTCTTGCAAACAAATAAATGGTTTGTTCGTTAGGACACTCAAAGGTAGCGTTTATTAGGAATGATAATATGGGCGTAACATCGCACTCAGAATAGTACTATCTTTACCTTATATTCCATACACTTCAATTGCCATAAACAAAACCATAGGTTTTGCAATTGGGCATCCCGTCTTGGGGAATTAAAGTCACCGGGAAGAAAGAGTACGAGTTTCACCATCTTCAAGTAGCATTACTCAAGGGTAATTTCAATGAAATTGACACAAGATACTCCTAACATTAACTAGCCAATTAGCGCTACATGAAAAGTAACAACTCAACACTTTTTGTAGTGGGTGAAAGAGGCCCTAAGTCTAATAAGATGTCGGTGTTAACTCGATATTACTAAGTTCATTTTATTTGTCGTAATTCGTAATCGTAATTCAAGGTAAGTTTCAAACAGATAAAACAAACTCTATAAAAATAACAAGTCGCGATGTTCGTTCGTGCTACTCTACCAAATTAATCAACTGATTTCAATGAAATTTTATGAATGTGCGCTTTTAAAGCATACTTGAAAGATACGCGGGAAAAGTCGCGTGCAAAAGCTAGCTGTTTTTAAATATTTATTGACATATTTAAATGAAGTAAATAATGCGGTCTAAACACGTGCTTTTAATAAACAACGGTAATAATATATAATTATAAACATTAGGTGTTAGTCCGCTTGCACTAGATAATATTAAACAAACGGTCCCGTTATCTTAATTAACTTATTGTTTATAGGTGCGAGGACACATTCCATGTACAAGGAAAATATTGAAATTAATAATACTGGGAGGCGAATAGACGCTGTTATAGTGGTCGGTTGGACGCGTGTGCAATCCGCACACATGGCTTTAACTCACCTCGCATTAACTAAATTCAATATTCATTGTGCGTGTTTAATGCAGTCAAAACGCTCCGGCACATATCGGACGGTGCGGAAGGCGTTGCGACGCCATCATGATATTTTCACATATCAGCCGTTAGACGATGTTTAGAATGAGCCTAAATCCAGGGTCGGCCTCTTACTATATGTCCGTTCTGTCCATTCTTATTTCAAATTCTAAGCCACCGGCTCAGATGTCGGTGAGTTTTGTTCATCTACAGATGTTCACATTTCTGATTCGAGCAAATATACCTCTCCATAGCCCATGTTTCAATGTTTGTTTTTGAGATGTATCGGAGCTTTCCATACACTGCTCTTTTCCACCATAGACATCCCCACCCCGTCGAATATATGCCGCACGTCTATTGACATCAACAAGACTATTGGCATCAGGTCGAGCTTATTCTCAGATGTTAGAACTACAAATACCAGCGACCATCGACCATAGCCGTCCGACTCATTGGATATGTGCCGAACCCTTAATTCTAACAACCCATTGTACGTGCCTAATGCAGTTATCCCAACAACAGAGCGGGTTCAGCGCTTCAGTACTATTGTAAGAAGGTCGATACGCAGTGCTTAGCGAGTTTCATCGCACAGTTTGGGGTATAAAGTTACCTGAGGGGTAACTGCACAAACGCCATCTGTCGCCGCGAGGACAATGCCGAGATTTATTGTTGCAAAATGCGTTTACCGGGGCTTGTGGGGATCGAGTTTTTTGTCGGCTATCAAGTTTCCATTAGCTAATTTCGTATCGATTTTCCGCGCCCGGTGAGAAATTCGTCGTGCGATTCGGTTTTGATTGATCGTTTATATTCGTTTAAAACTGAATGCACAAAAGCTTTGTGTGCCAATTTACGCTAAATATTTCCAAAATATATAGAAGATGGCTTCACTTTACTTTACGAACACTGCACTTGTCCGCTCTCCCGTTTGGCCGCATTAATATTAATTGAGAACGTTCTAAATTGCTGCTGTCATCAATGCGAGGGCCGCTTATTTCTCAGTGAAGGGTCCACAGTAAAACTACCTTGCTCCCCTGAATATCTGCATTATCTTACCTACACACACCCTTGCGAAATCAGTTACTGCACGCGCATTCACTAAAGTGCATTCGCCATTCCGCCCGTCAAACCTTACAATTATAGGACTGTGACCGTTCAAAATTGGATCTAAACGCTCAAAGTTACAGTCGCTAATGCACTTCATGTTTTGTTATCTTTTAGAATCGGACTGGGCTAAATGATGATAACTTATATATGGATGAGTTGAAGGAAAAACGGCCGCAAAGTGAAGACGTTAGGGTCTACATTGAAACGGTTGAACCATATTGGCCACGGACCGTTTAAGCTAAGAGGGTAGTTCGCATGTTGGCGGTACGATTTATCAAATTTTATAGGAACGTGGGGCAGCGACATGTGCGCGGATGGAGCGGACAATTGGGATGAGGACGCACAAGTATTCGAATTAAATATGGAGCGCGAGGTGGCTAATGGATTAGCGGATGAGGCGGCGTCACCTTATGGCTCGCAATACGACTCGCAGATGCGCCACTTGAATACATTCAATGTAAACTATGTACATGTTTTTGATATAGTGGGTACGGGAGCGATGTTATACGAGATGATTACTAGCGACCAACGTCGTCGGGCGCACGTGTGCCGTGCACTCGCGGTGAAATTGCATGCGTCTCCCGCTTAATGTACCGACAGACCGACCACATCCAATTATTTTATCTCAAGCATTTTTTATTATACACTAGCTTCGCAAGAATGCATTTTATTCTAAAAGTTATATCTACAAACCTTCTTCTTTAATGAACCACTTTAATGAAGCACAAATCGTATCAAAATCCGTTGAGCGGTTTAAAATAGTTTATTGTAATCATTAATAGTATCAGGTCAGGGCACACTGCGTTTCACAGTTATAAGTTGGGTAGCATTTACTAAGAACATGTATTGTTCTGTTTCCCTAAGCGAATGAACGCACTTGTTGTCATCTTGGTGTTGCTTAAACCATCAAGTAGATAAACAGACTGCTTACTACCCTTTATTAGAAAATTAAAGAATGCCCAAGGTAGCTGATTTAAGCAAAGCAGGAATATATCTTGACGAGGTTAAAGAAGTACATACAGTGTAGGGTGTTTAATTGTTGGCAGGCAACGATGATTTTGCTGTCGCTACCACCTCACCTATTCACGTGGGTGATGGATTGCGGCGTCGATTAGGGCCGGCGCTGACCTGTTCTTTCATATCTCACTAATGGCCGCCACCCGACACACGCCAATACTCTACCTCTGCCGATGCGGACAGAGAGCCCCACTGGAAAAGCCACATTCTATTATCACCTATGACTGTCAAAATCAAAGTAGGCGATATTTTTCTACAAGAAACTCGTGTGATCGTCATTATAAATTTAAATTTACGGGAAAAATTTGGTTCGGAAAAAAAGTCAAGATGACGATCCTGAGAAGAAGCTCAGAATACTTACTATTCTTTTTGTAATGTTTAAAATATAAAAATTGCAGTAATTTTAACAGAATTAAACTAATTTTAACACACAATACTTAGTATGAGCTCCGAATCGCTTAAATCCAAGTTTCATTGTCGCTTAAACAATTCTTTATAATAGCCTTTCGAGAGCAGTTTAGTTTTAATTACATGTTTAAATTTGTTTATAGATAAGGTTCTTATTTATTTGAGGTAGTTAATAATAAAACCATATACATTGACCCATAAAGGAATTACTTATTATCTAATTCTATTACTAGCATTAGTTACTGTGGGAGATATTTATTTAAATTGAAGCCTTCCAGGTCAGGAGCGCTGGAGACGAACGATGGTGATATCACCAGCCCATTAAATTACCCAAATCAAAACCCATCTTCAAAATTTAACGAAAAAACAAAGCGTTAACTATGATTTCTTAACGTTGTGAAACTAATTATCACTTATTCTAAAGTTCAGTAGAATCCCGCGTTGACTTACTTGGTCGCTACTAATTTTTTAAAAGTTTTTATTGGTAGAAAAGCTCGAAGTCACCTTTTATTGAAATTAATTGGACTAGGAGAAAAGTTAACAGATAAGTTTTTGTTGTGTACATGGTAAGTGGATCGTAAAGTAGTGGCCGTACGAACTGAGTTCCATAGTCATAAATTGGGTAGCCTTTCTGAACACCACCGAGGAAACACAATCAAATCAAACTGCTATGATCATAATTATAAGTTTTTCAGGAAAAAAGTCAAGATGACGACCCTGAGAAGCCACCCCAAAAGAAACTCAGGATACTATTTGTCATCATTCTTTTTGTGCTTCGGTGAGTAGGGAATGACAGAACCCGTACACTTTTGGTAAGTAAATCACATGTGGCATTACTGGTGTTAAGAGCTGACACCAAGTTATCAAGTACAGGAATACAGAATTATTCCTGTAAAGAATTTCTTTTGCCAACCTCTTTTGAAGGTACTTCCAGTAGCGAAATGTACGAGTATGATCGCGTTCGCTGTACCTGTCTGGTAACGGCTGTCAGATGTACAAGGGTCATTACTTAGGCTATCACCGCGCGTCAGTAATTAATATGTACCCACGAAATGTCGGTGTTTTGCCTTTTTGCCACGTTTCGGGAAAACTCGGGGGAAAGTGCTGTTTGAATTTATGACTCCACGTGTTGTTACAGCGTGTTCAACCATTTTATGTTCTACTTTCACGGCAACAAATTACGTAATAAATATATTATGTATGTATTACCACTATATCTTTGATATTTGTGTATAAAATTATTAATTTACTTTAAATAAAATGTTGTAGTCGATTAGGCAACTGCTAGAAATGTGAATTTAGCCATTTAATACTACAAGTACTACAAAACACATTTATCTAGAATCTCCTCTCGCAAATCTAGAAAAACCTTCATACATGCACTTGAAATGGTTGTGAGATGAGAATTTAGTTCGGTTTGAATGCATATTTTCAATGCTTAATTTATACTGTTTTATTATATTAAAGCGTATAGTTACTTGCATTAACTGGATAATGCTTCGCTGCGCTCAGTCAGTTATAAATCAGAGAATGTACTGTCCACGTCAGTCAGTGTGCAGTACCTGGGGCCCCGTTGTACTCAGATCAAACTGTAATTAATCTCTAACAACCCCTGCTCACCCTCCACCTACCCTGTGCACTACAGACGGCAAGGAGTAGCCGCTCTTTTTATTGGGAAATATTAAGAATTCACATAATGCGCTAATCCTTTATGCGACTATAGGTGTCACCTATAAATCAGTGTAGAACAATACTGAATCTCATTATATTTATCGTTACGTTATGTTTTGAAGAAAGTATTTAAGTAAATAAATCTATACTACTGTTACAGACAATTTTACATTCATTTGGATCAGTTACATCTTGAAAATTGTTCTCTGCTTCCCCAATACTGAAGCCTCACGTCAAATCAATCGATCAGATTTTCCTAGTATTAATATTGCAGTGATTTACAAGGACTACTACATAGTTTAGACTCGCAGCGATGTGGTTCCCAATGTAATGTTATGCCACCTTGTTTATTTTTAATTAATATATAATTATTATTAGGCATCCGAGTGCTCCTACTAGGGGTGTAAGTGTGAGGGTGGGAGGAGCCCCCCACCGCATCACACCCTCGAGCGACAGCGCGGCGCCGCTCAACGATTTCAGGTGACCACCACTTGATGGGTATCGTCAGCAGAAGCGTTTAATGACTGTGCCTTCATTACTGTTTATTATTACATTTACTCCAGCTTATGAATGCGCGTGTGAGGCTTTCGTGTGTACCTTAGTACAGTCGCAAGCAGAAAAAGCTATACAATATATCGTCTGCTTTTCGTAGTTGGTTACAGTAAGTTTTGGTATTCAAGAAAGCTTATTTTATCTATGATTCTTAGATAACTAAGGAGACTAACATAAGATAAGATGCCTGATAATTTAATTAAATATGGATTTCAATAAAACCATATTATACAAAATGATATGAAAAAAAAAACATTAAAAATATCTACGAATAACTGAAATCCGGTCCTGAAAAACTGCAGAACCCCGCAGTGTTGGATATCCAAGAGGATTTCCCAACGTTAAAAAAAATTACTTACATATAAAAAGATTATTAATGTTTAGCCCTAGAATTCTAATCTTAGTAACCATTACAGTTAATAAGTTCTTAACTTAAATTTGATGGCATTTTTTACATAAAACTTTAAAATATATATAACTTTCTCATTAGTATGTGTAACTTTTACGATTACTCATCTAATAATGCAAGTAATGTATGCATATTTCAAACTCGCCCAACCCCACGTCTCTCCCCGATACTGAGAAGCGACAGTTTGGATTGCTTTGCAATTAATTCCCAACCTCCAGAGTGGAGTTACTTCGCTCCCTTCGTTCAACTGACCTGTGTGCTTAAATAACTTAACTTATTAATAATAAAATTCATATTTAACATTTCTCTTACAAACGAAACTTTTTATAATAAGCACTAGCAGTCCCACTCAGCTGCCGACAAAAGAAACTCAGGTTCATAAGTACTAAAAATATATTCTTTCAAATAAAGGGTACTAAAGCCTACATTTAGTTAGAAAATGTCGACATAGACGCTACAGTTTGTAAATGTTCAGTAATGTTCGGTTTTATTGGCCACTACAGGAACATGCCGCTCCACATATTGTGTGCGAAAAGGTCTCTACAAAATGAAGACGTCAGTACGAGGTCGACGCTGTCTCTGCGTTGCCGCTGCGCGGACGCAATCAAAACGCAGTAAAATCGCAGCCAACTGATAACTGCTGTAAGGCTGGGATACACTTGGTGAAAGAAAATATTCTTACACAATTTTAGTTCCGAAACCTGATTTCCTACACTCGTACATCTAATTTTTGAAACGATTTCATTACGTTACAAATATTATAAGACGGCAGTGATCCTTATTTATTCCTGTATTGGTTGATTTAGTCTGCCGTCCTAGCATTGGCTGAAGCTCATAATTCTAAAATACAAAAATTCCAAGGTTCTAATCAGCCGATTAAGATTATGTATATAAAAAGTAGACATCGTTTAATATTTGATAATATTTTTACTATCTATTAGAAATAAGACAGATTTACGTTTACTGGTAACTCTTACTCGTACAAAGTAAATATAGTCGACAACTAATTATTTTCTGTGAACAAACTACAAAGAATCCATAAATGTCTCGCTACTCGCTAGGACATTTCAAGGAGGGTTTCCTGTAATAACTTCGTTTCTGTAATGCCTTCCGAATGTTTGCTTGAAGAGTATCTTGAAACAGTTGCGGGGTATACGGTACATCTGTCCTATATTTACACATTTCACTTGTGTGCTGATAAAATAGGCAAAATCCAGCGTACATGTATGTACTGATTATGTTTTTATTTTATTATTACTTCTATATATATTTTATTATAAGCGCAGTAATAAAAATGTAACATTATCAGTTGGAACATTAGTTCGATGGGGAAAATAGATTTGCACTCATTGTGCCACCGTCTTTGGGTACATAAAGCAGTTTTCATATCGCGAAGTGGCGCTCGCCGGATGATTTATCGACTGCTCACCGGACATATGAGTTCACTTACGGCACATGTGGTGCACCCACTCTGCTTGCAAGGTGCATTCTCTTTGCTCTCATTTCATTTCCGAATACAAATTGCTCTATGATCCCAGTGATAGTTTTCTTTAAATGACATTTCATTACTGATAACCAGATTATGGAGTGATGTCTTCAAAAAGACAGGTGTAGGATTTTCCATTAATTTTCAATTTATCGTTAATTTTTAATTATACCAGCTTGCTTACATTTACTTCGTATTATATTGTAAATGTTATTTCAGGTTATGTTATTCAAAAGAGCCGCTACGCGTGGTTCAGATAAGTTTAGAAACTTTATCCCGCACGCTCAAACCTTGGAACAAACTCGCTTCTGACATATTTCTATCTAGCTACAAAAGGTTTTTCAATGTGAGTATATTCAAGAGTGCCGTAAGAAAATCTTATCCCCCTTGATGTTGCTTGTGTACTTAGGCAAAGATAGCCTACCAACAAGAAGACCTTTTAATATGTATAAATGAAAATTGTGAAGTCCCATACCTTTGTGCGGCAGGCGGCTCCTACTCATACTACCGGAAACTCGGACGACATACATCACAACGGCTGACTGATAACCGTCCTTAGTGACCCGTTTGGTGCAAGCTGAGAGCGATAGCGTGATGAAAGTTACAAAAGTCGGTTTAAGTGTCATTCGTTGAAGGTGACAATAAATGCCAACAAATGCTTCCTTCCTTATATTCTTGTAACACCGTTGATCTAAAGTTACGGAACTCAGAGAGCCTCTATTAGTAACTCTATTTGAGTAATATTAGTTAAATATGTTACAAATTGGATATGCTATAATATATACATATATATACAAGCTTGCCTAGTGTGTGGACTGGGGTTTGTTGTTGAAATTGTAAAGTTTTATGGTGAAAAATAAATAAATTATTTCAATATTTGAATGCGCGATGCTACAAAATATTGATTCATGACTTCTTATCGCTTTTGCTGACCGACCAGTGTATAACAGTGAAACCATCAGTGACTGAAAACAACGTAATTATGATGAAATTACGTTGTTTTCAACGTTGTTCAACGTTGTTTAAATGAGAAGGAGATATTTAAGTAAATTATGTTAATTAAATTACAAATATATCGTTGTTCGTGTTTATGTCGTGTCACTTAAGACATGGTTTATTTTGGTGAAAAGTGCCCGAGGAAAAGGCCCTCTTTACCTTCCACTAAAACAAGTAAATAGTCGGATTAACTGTGGACATAAATCAGACAGGAGTGCGTCCACCGTCCACCGTCCAGGGTGCGCGATGCGTATCAACTCGACACAGATAGGGGGCGCATGTGTGTACGACTAGCAGATTGGTATCTCCCAATTGACTCGACTTCTTAACAACTTGTTCACTGAGGAAAAATTTCAGTTTCGAGAAGATATTTTCGCAATAACAAACATTAAAGTTGTGAGGAAAATAGTCGCCTAACTAATTATTGGCTCATTAATATGCATACCATTTTTAATTTGACGTCTCACAGACGATTTAATTCGTGACGGAAGCGAATTCGAGAAATAGACAATCTTCAAGGCAATGGTTTCCCTAAGAAGGTTTGAAAAATTCAATGGAGCAAATGTTCCGCCACCCCACGGCCGCAATTAAGGGCAGATCGCTTTCCATCTAAGAAGGTGATTCTTATTATTTTTCCCCGGTCCTGGTTCTCTCCCGAGGCCCCCGCACGAATCCGTCCGGAAGCGTTCTCGTTAATTACAAGGAGTATTTTATTAGGGCCAATTTGTTGGGAATACCTGCCAGATTGCAGGGGCTTCAAACTGCGTCTGTAAGGCGATTTGTAAGAGATTTTTTCAAACTTTTTGTCGGAGGGTTGGTAGAAATATGTCTAGCTTGTCGTTTCAAAACACAGAGCATCCGTTTGGAGAATTTAAACAATCAAGGTTGATTTGAATCGGTTATGTCCACAATTAGGTATGTTTCATTACTGTAGCAGGTGGCGTGGTACATTTCAATTAGTCAGTCCCCGAGATAGTAATGAAGAGGTCAGGGATCGGGTTAAAATAATAAGTGTCGGAATTAGGTGAGTCAGTAGCGGTTCCCACGTCTGCTGAGGCGCGTGTCAATTGTTCGAATTGACCGGTATGCGTGCGACGCCGTCCCTGTTGACCCTCGCCTAACTCTTAATTGTCCTCCACCTAAAGAAACTACTAAACTATAGAGTCGCCTCTTCGCTACTACTCTTACACTTACCAAATGCCAGGAAAATGCATCCAATTGGAGCATTGTCGGTGATTAAGACCAAAAAGCGCTTCATAATTTATTGCTATGGTTTATTGTAGGAGTGTACGAATGATTACAACCGATCTTGGTTCCAATATGAATGCAAGAATACTTGGGAAGTTGTAAAGGACGTATAATAATAAAATCTTTGTGTATCAGTATAAAATATTTAAAAAAAAATCAGTGACTGCAAGTGAACATATCCCATGCTTCTGTTATGTTAGAAAAATAAACTTTAAATATGCGAAATCATGAAACACGTTCTTATATGTTACACAAGTGGTCATAAGAAGAAAGTTCTTAATAGAATGGGTAATTTGGTGCCAAAGTTTTGCTTCTACCACTAATATCGTCTCCATAGTTTTCATATTTTGAGTTGATAAACCGGCGTCCCGAATACTATTTCATATAAGATGACGATGGCTCCAACAACAGGAGAGCGGTGGTCGTGCATCTGACTCATTCGTTTCCATCAAGTGTACAAACAACGCGCACATACATATATGTACACAAATACGCGCATATATACTTCGTTCTTTAGTAGGTATTCTATGGTATTATTGCCATGCTTATATTTGTTTTGAATTGAGGGACATGACGTAATGTTTTAAACTTTACTGCTTCAAAGCATAAAATTTACAATATTTTACAAAACTGCATGTGAGTTCCATCACATAATATTGTACCGAGTTATGGAAAATAATATTTTCAAAAATATAAACATTGACATAAAGGCATGGCATGAAAAAATAAAACACGCCTTGGTTACGTGATGAATTTTTAGATTTTTTAAAAATTTAAAATTAGTTGGGTAAATCTCATTAACGGGAATATCTTGTTGAGAAAAAATTAAATGAGTTATCAACCGTTAAATATTAGAACTATGAAAAGCAAACAATCAAAAATAATCTCAGCGAACGATTTTATAGCGTTTCTAGTTTTAAGTTTTTCTGTATTTTGTGAATCTTTGTTTGAGTAAAAGCCACCCTTACTTTTTTCTATTTCTCCTACTTTCCTTTTCCTCGGTCATAAAACATTTTTTCTCCTTTGTCTATGTTTCCTTGCATTTATAATAGTTGTCCATATCTTATCATCAATTGACATTTAGGTTCTAGTGTCCAAGATTATTTATGATTTTTGAATGCAATTCTTGCAACTCGTTTTCATAGGATTCCGACATGAATCAATTTTGCTTTAAATGTTGCTTGGACTAAGAGTATATAGTGTGTGGATTGTAGGTGCGCGTGCGTCGGTCGTTGGCCGCCATCGCGTTCAATTAGTTGGAGTGGACGGGTGAGTCGCACTAAAGTGGTGTCATTTTATCTATTAAACACGTTGTGGATGCCAATCAGTACAGCGTGCTGTGCTGCGATGGCTGTGCGGAGCTACAATGGCCTGCGTGGTTAATGAACGCGGTGTGATGTGATTCACAGGCACACATGCGACCTCGATACACGCAGAACACCCATAGACTAACGAACGCAAAGAACTCACTGCCCGAGACTATATGCAACGAAATGCGCCGTCTTTGAATGATAGCAGACAAAGTATCTACATGAACGGTTTGTCCAGTCTGTGCAGCGGTTCTTTGGCGGAGTCGGGCTCGTGAGAACCGTTGGCATATGTGGAGTACACATTTATTCTTTTATTGGCGCACCGCACTCACACAGGCGCACGCTTTTTAATTACCAGTACACGTGTAGGTGTGTGCGGACACCTAGTTACATCATGTAATGTCTGGAACTTGTCGACAGCGGACAGTTGTGCAATCACTTTCGGTCGAACGCTTAAGTGTTTACCTACGGCGTGTTGCACACATTCGCTGCGGAAACTGTTTCTCTATTTCGTTATACAATTATCTAATGGTTAGTAGATAGTTTAGGGGACCTACTTGCCTTAACACTTTGTCTCAGGGGTTCGATTCCCCGGTAGGGTCAGCTTTTCAAAGTTGGCACTGGTCTGGGTCTGAAAAGTAGTGATAGGGAAGACTGCGTTTTGCAGTCATTGGGTAGCCCGTCTAGTGGCAGTACCTCCTTAGAGAAGACCGCACGTGTGCGGTTCTGTTTCGGAGGAATGCCATATTGTATGTGGCATGTAGGATGTCACAGTCCAACTTTCACATCCAACCATTGTTTAAAAAAAATATCCTTTCGTAGTGAACCTGTCTGCACTTTTCAAAATAAATAAAAAATGAATTAAAACAAGAACCACCTATTAAGTAGTTACATTGTTTTCAGTCCACAAGTAACGGATGACACACCTAGCAACAATGTCCACTCAACCATAAAATGAGTGAGATCATAAGGAACTTTGACCAACACAAAGCGATCCTTGTATCTGCATTACCTACTACTCAATTTATTTACCACTGAAAATATACAAAGAGGCGCCAACATTATTTTAAGGATTACGTAGTACCTAAACAATAAATATAGTTTTTGAAATATAACAATTACTAATTTGTATTATTGCGTTCAGCGTGTCGTTGGTAACACTTCAGAACTGTTAATGTAGTGCAAATTGATTCCTTCACTTGAAAGTTACATTATTACAAATTACAAAAAGAAATTTAAATTAATTAATTAAAATTGGCGAATTACTTTTAAAAAATTAATTTCTATCACATAGAATATTATTTTTTTTGGTGTTTTATTTATTTATTTTTTAAACAAATGGTTAAATGTTAATATGTAATGTCATACGATTCTTTAGGCCTATTTGTATATAATTTATATATATGATAGATATAATAATGGCTGTATTGAAATCTAAATAAATAAATAAATTATCAGCCAGTAACATAGGCTATCATTAATCAATACTAATAATAAATCTGTAAGGGTTGGTCATGGAGTAAGTTACTATATGTTTTTAGAGATATCGTGTCTATAGGCTCTATACCTTCTCTATACATGATACTGAAACTAAATTGACGATTTTTAGATTTTTTTCTGTATGTATGTTCCTCAATAACTCTTAAACGAATTAATTGATTTTCATGAAACTTGGTAGATAAACATTTAGACGTACAGGACACAGGATAGGGTACTTTTTTCTTTTTCAAAACAGACGAAGTCGCGGGCAACAGCTATTAGTTCTTAAGTCGGCAACGCACATACCACACATGTTATGGTGTTGCTTATGGTAAGCTTATGGTGCTTATGGTATCATCAATTGGACCGATTTTTACATAAAAAATACGCTTTTAATGCTCGCTTATAAGAAGACTATGTCATCAAGCAAATTGTACAACTTTCTAAAAGCTCTATAGACCTAGTGCAAATAGTTAAAAACTATCCCCCCACGCAGGTTTCTACGCGTGATTAATTTCTATATGAATTGATTTTTCTATAATTCACATATGAAAACAATCAAGAGATTCAGGCCCAATCGGGTCACGAATCCGTGTTCAAAATGTCGGCAACTGTACTTTTTACCCACTGGGTTTGTTTACATCGACGAGCGAACTTGAAACCAAAGTCCATATTATTATTGACAATTTGAGAAATAACTTTAGTGAATCAACTAGTCTATTTTTGTGACATTGAAGTAACTGTTGCTATATTAGTAATGCAACATGACTGCGATATGAATAAAAACACGAGTAGAATATAACTCAATATTACTCATTAAATAAAAAGTGCGATCGTGAGTCATTGAGTAGGTAAATTTGAGGCAGCTCAACCGCTTAGTTATTTTTGTCACATCCCTTTATATTCAGCTACCTATATTTCATAATCACCGGTGTATAGGGAAAAATTGAAATGTAAATTAAATGAAATAGGTACACGTAAAACCGCAGATAGGTTCGCGTAAAAACCATATTATTTGAAGCTTGAGGCAAACACGAAACAATAATTTATTCATTTATCTTTATTCACTAGTCTATGCCCGCGATTTTATTCGGATGGGCTTCAATTTTAAATAAACAAATAATAATAAAATGTACACATTTTATTAAAGTTAAGGTGCGTTTTCACTTAGTGTTCTGAACAGTTATGAGCGAGCAATCGTTCGTTCGTACGTAAACGAAAACACCTGAGCGAGCGAACGTGTTTGTTCAGTAATGATCAGCTGGACGCGGCGAACGATTGCTCGTTCACTCATTCGTTCAGTGTAAACGACGTCTGTAGCGAACGATCTATTGAATGTTGATCTGTGCGTTCGCCCGGCGTTCTACGTGCTCGGTGGGTCTCCGTTCTTTTACCTGAACATTTTTGTTGTGAACAATTGTTCGTTTCCTCATTGAATGAAAACAGATGTTTTCTGTTTCGAGCGAGCTGTGGCAGAACAGCAAACATTTGTTGCAAACATTTGTTGCTCTGAGAGTTGCAAATGTTTGCTCTGAGCACTAGGTGAAAACGTAGCTTCACTAAGCGTAAATTTGCACGCTCACATTCTCGCATTCATTTGAAAAAAAAAGAAGAATTTTATTACTTAGAAAAAATAGTGTGTTTCGGCTTGTGGACAAATTCGGACAAATTAAACTAAATAAATTATGTACATTAATATTTTGTAAATATTTTTTCTAAATAAAAATTGGCAAGCAAGCTGGTGGTCCACTAAATGACTGCTGTCAGATTGGCTTTGTACTTCATCATCTGCAGAACATTCGACGAAAGCAAAATAAAATAAAACGTTAGCCGATAATTGACACTAGTCTGTGCAATAGGCGGAAGCCATGTTTACAGTAGCTATGGAGTAGTAAGCTTTTATTATGGTCATAAAATGTGAACGATGGTTCAATTGCTTTCAACAAACGCTTACATTTGTTTATAATTAGTTATTGAAATGTCTGCTCATTGTAATCTACAATGTACGTGTGTGTTTGTAAATAATTGTTATACAGCTTTATCCAATTGGAATGTCGATTTCAATATTTTGAATACTAACACAAATAAATATGAAAGGAAACATAATATTTATTATGATTAAAAAATCAACTTTGGTCTTTGGTATAGTGAATCTTTGGTATATTTTTTGTATGACAGGCAGATGGTCTATTCAATGACAATGGCTATTTACATAAGCAACACGAGTAGAGATCTAAATGCGATGAATTCCTTGAGACTTGAGAGTATAAAGGAAAAAGGAAGAATATAGAACAGTCCTTTACTGTAAAGGATGATCCTGTTGCAAGACGGCTGCTCACTTTATATAAGAAATATTGTGAAATATATACATAGAGGGCGTCCCAAGACTATGCGACATGAAGGGATCTTACCTTAAATATCGTAAATAGAATGTTGAGATGAACCGACTTAAATGTGAAAAAAATTATGGACATAAAATAATAATTCTTAAGTAACATAGTATCTTAAAAGAAAGGAATAACGTAAAATATATGTGTATACGTAATATTTTTTGAATGATGTATCAACAAGTGACCGAAAGAAGGAATGGGTGGATCGGAAGGTGCAGATTCCACCCACTTGTATCGTGTATGCACACAACTTCAATCAAAACGATCAAACGGATGTTACCAATCAAACTTTGAGCTCTTTCTTAGTAATCAATTACTAAGTCTTGTACGAGTATGCAAGACAAGTGAGGGGAGTAGGGTAAACGCGACGCTCTCTCAGTATCGGCTTTTAGAATATTCTTTACCTGAAACACATTATTCTCATTATGTGAAGGACATGAAAGCAAATTCACTGAACAAACTTCAATGGACTTTTGTTGCAATCTTCATCCAGACATAGCAACTTTAATGTTTCAAGCTGTTTTTTGATATTCGAAAATAGATGGCAAAATAATTAGTAACAACAATAGCATTGTTGGTGTTCTGATTAACTGTTCCAACAAGTAGTCACTCGCTGGAATTTATAATAAAAAAGGTATTTAATTAAAAAAAAAAAAAAAAAAACAATACCAACACACGTTTTTTACAAAAACAACATAAAAAAGATAATACGCACGCAATAACCGTGTGATTCACAAAGCTATAAAAATAAAAATGCAAAATATGTGAGTAATTTATATGTAATTTTTCCATTGTACAATTTTATAGTTCGATGAAAGCAGAAAAAAATATTTGAAATTTGGTGGCATAGAGGTATCAAGTATAGTTGATTTTACCCTATACAGCGTCGGCTGCAAGGTGGCCGCCCGACTGTGACCGTTGGGCCGTGGATAACGCCAACTATTCACCGAGATTAATTAAATTCTGCCAAGATCCCACAACTAAACCTAACATAACCTGATGCAACGTCCAACTACCGAACTGTTTCAATACATCCACTTATCCACTTTGCAAACTTTACAGCCGATCGATACTTATTTGTATTCATAGTTAAGTTTTTTTTGTTGTTCATTCAATGCAAATCTATCTTTTTTATTTCTGGTAAATATATTAAGTATCCAAATTTTTGTAGACATCTAGTAAATAAAAAAATCCAATTTATTATTAATATTTAATAAGTAAATTGACTTAGTAGTCATAATATTGTGGCGTAGACTGATACAAGAGCGCCTCGTCGTCGTAGTCCACTCAAAGGGCAAACATATAGAATAGTTGCCTTTCCGAGACCACTTTACACAAACTTAGAGGAACTCGTGAACTAAATCTATTTGCGTACCTACTGGCACAAGCACGCGAACAACAGTATGTGGACTCCATTAAAGATTATCGTGGAAGTTAGCCGAAATACGGTGAATACATTAAAATCTTTATAAATCGAAAGACTTTCGACCAAAGTGAAAATTGACCGGTTATTTACAATTTTCATAGCCGCCCTACGACTTTAAAAATGTTAAAGGCATACATACAAAAATATACGGGCGAAATTATTGTTTTTAAACTGAATATTTAATTATGACTAGTAACAATCACAATTAAGAGACAGAGAGAGAGGAAGAGAGAGAAGAGAGTCAATCATATACTCCTTTAACTGAGTACTTACAGTGTTTATAAATGTAATTAATTTTGATCTCTCAGAATGAATATACTGTGAAATTCAGTTATGTTAATTTTCAGTAACAAATATAAAAGCTCAGATTTTTTTTTCATTTCTAGCTCTATACTGCTATGCAGGATACTGTGGAGTGAAGCGAGATACGATACGTCGTCGCTAATCCGATCGGGCGGATCGTAAATAGTATTCAAACTGTATATATGTACATGCAGTCGGTTTTACTCTTGGATTAGGTCCATCTTTGGTACACTCAGCAAAACTAAACCAACTTTGGAGTTCTCCTCAAGTCTGGAAAACTTCATTAAACACTCAATTATTGCTGAGGCAATCATGTTTAAATGCTATTTTGTTTTTGTATCAGTCTTTATATATTATTATGTACAAATTCCATATTAGGCCTCACTGCTAGGTACAGACCTCACTTTTTACGAGTAGGTATAGTCAACACTCACACAACCAGGTTTTCTAAAAACTAAATGTTAATCTTCTATTTATTTTTGAACAGGCTTGTACGAATATCACTTAGTTTTAATTAAGCATTAATTATACTATTTTGTATTTAGAAAAGAACACGCTGTGTATATATTTGAGATCCCGTTAAGGAAGGCGGCATACACGCGGCGCTCGAAACTTTACGCAAATAACTGGCCACCACCCCCCCGTGGGTCACCGTCGCCTCCCCCCGAAGGTCCGAGTGGGAACAATTTCTTAATAGCCCATAACTTGAGCGTTAGCCGGTTACGTGCTCGAATTAGTGTCAACTTGGCACTTTGTCCCGCAACTCCCGCAACTCCCGCAACACACCGATTGTTTTGGCACCACGCGGTACTTACTCCCACGTACTACTTGCGACGGACAACTGCCAACTAGGAGCCCGACGGTGGATATTATTGAAATGAAGAAACGAGTTAACTGTTATTAAATTTTAAATATGGAATATGAAAATTGTAATCGTCTCATATCTGCGGCTTCGCCTAAGTACCGCTGAATTAGAATTATGTCGTACACTGTGTCTAAACTAGTAAATCATCTAATAATAAATCTGTATTGTATGTATGTTCTTAAACGAATTAACTGAACTTAGTACATAAACATTTAGACGTACGGGACTTTTTTCTTTTTCAACAAAAGGAAGTCGCAGGCCCCAGTTAGTACCTATATAATATGTTTGAACCTACTTGATCGAGAGGATTATTTTGTAATATTCCCTTTTTTCTAGTGCAATCCACTATTCGTGTCGGCTCAGACCAAAGACATGATTTCCTGTGAAAGACTGGATGCCATTTGCGCTCGCGGCGAAACCTCAACTTTTCTTAGAACCAATAAGGGAAATTCAACCCTATTGCGGTGCGACAAGTTTTCTTATAGATGCATTAGTTAGAGTGGTTTGTTGTGATGTTGTAATTAGTCGGCAGAAGGACCAAAGACAGGTCAAAGGGACGGAAGCTGACCGCGCGGCGTGCCCGTAGCGTGCGCACTTCCGCTGCGTGTCACCAACCATGTCTTCTGTCCGCTACTTACTTGTTCAACTTCATTTATCTTAAGATAATTACTTCATCTATCTAATATTATGTTTTCTCAGTTATACAAATTAATACTCACCTACCATTTAGGTTGGTAATAAAAATCCCAAGCAACACAGAATGGCTGAATATTCTTTGCCGTTATCAGCCGTTATCCAAGCAATTTGGGCACAAAATAAATTGCTTTAAGCTGTATAGTAGCAACATAATAGCTGAATAGTAGCTGAATAAGAACAAGAAGCCCATAATAGCCCATAGTGTTATAATAGCCCAAAAATCATTCAATACAGCATTTGCCTATCTTGTCAGCTCTAATACTCTTATAACAAAGCTTTAAACTGAATAATTTGTGAATTTCATACTGTTATCTGGCCTATGTGTTGCCTGGGATGAGGTGTGGCTGTGTGTGTGTGTTACGTCAATGAATATGTGTACGTCACGAGTAATAAGTCTTGAATGTATAATTATGTTTGTATATCCAACGAACTCAAATATACCAAACACAGAAA
Organism: Synanthedon vespiformis; assembly: GCA_918317495.1. Classification (NCBI taxonomy): domain Eukaryota; kingdom Metazoa; phylum Arthropoda; class Insecta; order Lepidoptera; family Sesiidae; genus Synanthedon; species Synanthedon vespiformis. The sequence goes on along the minus strand of OU906953.1, from coordinate 10,916,815 downwards.
AAAATCTTTGATAGTTTAGCTATCGAGTGTCCTAATTAAATTTTGCTTGTAAATCCTATCATATTCCATTGTCGTCATCAATATCATAGGATCCAATTATAAGTATCCCCCGATTTTGTCCCCTCGATCATCAGTTTTCACAATTACTGTGGAAGCAAATTTAAAGACGTCATATTCAAGTCAAAAATACATTAAGAAAAAATTAAATGAGTTATCAACCGTTAAATATTAGAACTATGAAAAGCAAACAATCAAAAATAATCTCAGCGAACGATTTTATAGCGTTTCTAGTTTTAAGTTTTTCTGTATTTTGTGAATCTTTGTTTGAGTAAAAGCCACCCTTACTTTTTTCTATTTCTCCTACTTTCCTTTTCCTCGGTCATAAAACATTTTTTCTCCTTTGTCTATGTTTCCTTGCATTTATAATAGTTGTCCATATCTTATCATCAATTGACATTTAGGTTCTAGTGTCCAAGATTATTTATGATTTTTGAATGCAATTCTTGCAACTCGTTTTCATAGGATTCCGACATGAATCAATTTTGCTTTAAATGTTGCTTGGACTAAGAGTATATAGTGTGTGGATTGTAGGTGCGCGTGCGTCGGTCGTTGGCCGCCATCGCGTTCAATTAGTTGGAGTGGACGGGTGAGTCGCACTAAAGTGGTGTCATTTTATCTATTAAACACGTTGTGGATGCCAATCAGTACAGCGTGCTGTGCTGCGATGGCTGTGCGGAGCTACAATGGCCTGCGTGGTTAATGAACGCGGTGTGATGTGATTCACAGGCACACATGCGACCTCGATACACGCAGAACACCCATAGACTAACGAACGCAAAGAACTCACTGCCCGAGACTATATGCAACGAAATGCGCCGTCTTTGAATGATAGCAGACAAAGTATCTACATGAACGGTTTGTCCAGTCTGTGCAGCGGTTCTTTGGCGGAGTCGGGCTCGTGAGAACCGTTGGCATATGTGGAGTACACATTTATTCTTTTATTGGCGCACCGCACTCACACAGGCGCACGCTTTTTAATTACCAGTACACGTGTAGGTGTGTGCGGACACCTAGTTACATCATGTAATGTCTGGAACTTGTCGACAGCGGACAGTTGTGCAATCACTTTCGGTCGAACGCTTAAGTGTTTACCTACGGCGTGTTGCACACATTCGCTGCGGAAACTGTTTCTCTATTTCGTTATACAATTATCTAATGGTTAGTAGATAGTTTAGGGGACCTACTTGCCTTAACACTTTGTCTCAGGGGTTCGATTCCCCGGTAGGGTCAGCTTTTCAAAGTTGGCACTGGTCTGGGTCTGAAAAGTAGTGATAGGGAAGACTGCGTTTTGCAGTCATTGGGTAGCCCGTCTAGTGGCAGTACCTCCTTAGAGAAGACCGCACGTGTGCGGTTCTGTTTCGGAGGAATGCCATATTGTATGTGGCATGTAGGATGTCACAGTCCAACTTTCACATCCAACCATTGTTTAAAAAAAATATCCTTTCGTAGTGAACCTGTCTGCACTTTTCAAAATAAATAAAAAATGAATTAAAACAAGAACCACCTATTAAGTAGTTACATTGTTTTCAGTCCACAAGTAACGGATGACACACCTAGCAACAATGTCCACTCAACCATAAAATGAGTGAGATCATAAGGAACTTTGACCAACACAAAGCGATCCTTGTATCTGCATTACCTACTACTCAATTTATTTACCACTGAAAATATACAAAGAGGCGCCAACATTATTTTAAGGATTACGTAGTACCTAAACAATAAATATAGTTTTTGAAATATAACAATTACTAATTTGTATTATTGCGTTCAGCGTGTCGTTGGTAACACTTCAGAACTGTTAATGTAGTGCAAATTGATTCCTTCACTTGAAAGTTACATTATTACAAATTACAAAAAGAAATTTAAATTAATTAATTAAAATTGGCGAATTACTTTTAAAAAATTAATTTCTATCACATAGAATATTATTTTTTTTGGTGTTTTATTTATTTATTTTTTAAACAAATGGTTAAATGTTAATATGTAATGTCATACGATTCTTTAGGCCTATTTGTATATAATTTATATATATGATAGATATAATAATGGCTGTATTGAAATCTAAATAAATAAATAAATTATCAGCCAGTAACATAGGCTATCATTAATCAATACTAATAATAAATCTGTAAGGGTTGGTCATGGAGTAAGTTACTATATGTTTTTAGAGATATCGTGTCTATAGGCTCTATACCTTCTCTATACATGATACTGAAACTAAATTGACGATTTTTAGATTTTTTTCTGTATGTATGTTCCTCAATAACTCTTAAACGAATTAATTGATTTTCATGAAACTTGGTAGATAAACATTTAGACGTACAGGACACAGGATAGGGTACTTTTTTCTTTTTCAAAACAGACGAAGTCGCGGGCAACAGCTATTAGTTCTTAAGTCGGCAACGCACATACCACACATGTTATGGTGTTGCTTATGGTAAGCTTATGGTGCTTATGGTATCATCAATTGGACCGATTTTTACATAAAAAATACGCTTTTAATGCTCGCTTATAAGAAGACTATGTCATCAAGCAAATTGTACAACTTTCTAAAAGCTCTATAGACCTAGTGCAAATAGTTAAAAACTATCCCCCCACGCAGGTTTCTACGCGTGATTAATTTCTATATGAATTGATTTTTCTATAATTCACATATGAAAACAATCAAGAGATTCAGGCCCAATCGGGTCACGAATCCGTGTTCAAAATGTCGGCAACTGTACTTTTTACCCACTGGGTTTGTTTACATCGACGAGCGAACTTGAAACCAAAGTCCATATTATTATTGACAATTTGAGAAATAACTTTAGTGAATCAACTAGTCTATTTTTGTGACATTGAAGTAACTGTTGCTATATTAGTAATGCAACATGACTGCGATATGAATAAAAACACGAGTAGAATATAACTCAATATTACTCATTAAATAAAAAGTGCGATCGTGAGTCATTGAGTAGGTAAATTTGAGGCAGCTCAACCGCTTAGTTATTTTTGTCACATCCCTTTATATTCAGCTACCTATATTTCATAATCACCGGTGTATAGGGAAAAATTGAAATGTAAATTAAATGAAATAGGTACACGTAAAACCGCAGATAGGTTCGCGTAAAAACCATATTATTTGAAGCTTGAGGCAAACACGAAACAATAATTTATTCATTTATCTTTATTCACTAGTCTATGCCCGCGATTTTATTCGGATGGGCTTCAATTTTAAATAAACAAATAATAATAAAATGTACACATTTTATTAAAGTTAAGGTGCGTTTTCACTTAGTGTTCTGAACAGTTATGAGCGAGCAATCGTTCGTTCGTACGTAAACGAAAACACCTGAGCGAGCGAACGTGTTTGTTCAGTAATGATCAGCTGGACGCGGCGAACGATTGCTCGTTCACTCATTCGTTCAGTGTAAACGACGTCTGTAGCGAACGATCTATTGAATGTTGATCTGTGCGTTCGCCCGGCGTTCTACGTGCTCGGTGGGTCTCCGTTCTTTTACCTGAACATTTTTGTTGTGAACAATTGTTCGTTTCCTCATTGAATGAAAACAGATGTTTTCTGTTTCGAGCGAGCTGTGGCAGAACAGCAAACATTTGTTGCAAACATTTGTTGCTCTGAGAGTTGCAAATGTTTGCTCTGAGCACTAGGTGAAAACGTAGCTTCACTAAGCGTAAATTTGCACGCTCACATTCTCGCATTCATTTGAAAAAAAAAGAAGAATTTTATTACTTAGAAAAAATAGTGTGTTTCGGCTTGTGGACAAATTCGGACAAATTAAACTAAATAAATTATGTACATTAATATTTTGTAAATATTTTTTCTAAATAAAAATTGGCAAGCAAGCTGGTGGTCCACTAAATGACTGCTGTCAGATTGGCTTTGTACTTCATCATCTGCAGAACATTCGACGAAAGCAAAATAAAATAAAACGTTAGCCGATAATTGACACTAGTCTGTGCAATAGGCGGAAGCCATGTTTACAGTAGCTATGGAGTAGTAAGCTTTTATTATGGTCATAAAATGTGAACGATGGTTCAATTGCTTTCAACAAACGCTTACATTTGTTTATAATTAGTTATTGAAATGTCTGCTCATTGTAATCTACAATGTACGTGTGTGTTTGTAAATAATTGTTATACAGCTTTATCCAATTGGAATGTCGATTTCAATATTTTGAATACTAACACAAATAAATATGAAAGGAAACATAATATTTATTATGATTAAAAAATCAACTTTGGTCTTTGGTATAGTGAATCTTTGGTATATTTTTTGTATGACAGGCAGATGGTCTATTCAATGACAATGGCTATTTACATAAGCAACACGAGTAGAGATCTAAATGCGATGAATTCCTTGAGACTTGAGAGTATAAAGGAAAAAGGAAGAATATAGAACAGTCCTTTACTGTAAAGGATGATCCTGTTGCAAGACGGCTGCTCACTTTATATAAGAAATATTGTGAAATATATACATAGAGGGCGTCCCAAGACTATGCGACATGAAGGGATCTTACCTTAAATATCGTAAATAGAATGTTGAGATGAACCGACTTAAATGTGAAAAAAATTATGGACATAAAATAATAATTCTTAAGTAACATAGTATCTTAAAAGAAAGGAATAACGTAAAATATATGTGTATACGTAATATTTTTTGAATGATGTATCAACAAGTGACCGAAAGAAGGAATGGGTGGATCGGAAGGTGCAGATTCCACCCACTTGTATCGTGTATGCACACAACTTCAATCAAAACGATCAAACGGATGTTACCAATCAAACTTTGAGCTCTTTCTTAGTAATCAATTACTAAGTCTTGTACGAGTATGCAAGACAAGTGAGGGGAGTAGGGTAAACGCGACGCTCTCTCAGTATCGGCTTTTAGAATATTCTTTACCTGAAACACATTATTCTCATTATGTGAAGGACATGAAAGCAAATTCACTGAACAAACTTCAATGGACTTTTGTTGCAATCTTCATCCAGACATAGCAACTTTAATGTTTCAAGCTGTTTTTTGATATTCGAAAATAGATGGCAAAATAATTAGTAACAACAATAGCATTGTTGGTGTTCTGATTAACTGTTCCAACAAGTAGTCACTCGCTGGAATTTATAATAAAAAAGGTATTTAATTAAAAAAAAAAAAAAAAAAACAATACCAACACACGTTTTTTACAAAAACAACATAAAAAAGATAATACGCACGCAATAACCGTGTGATTCACAAAGCTATAAAAATAAAAATGCAAAATATGTGAGTAATTTATATGTAATTTTTCCATTGTACAATTTTATAGTTCGATGAAAGCAGAAAAAAATATTTGAAATTTGGTGGCATAGAGGTATCAAGTATAGTTGATTTTACCCTATACAGCGTCGGCTGCAAGGTGGCCGCCCGACTGTGACCGTTGGGCCGTGGATAACGCCAACTATTCACCGAGATTAATTAAATTCTGCCAAGATCCCACAACTAAACCTAACATAACCTGATGCAACGTCCAACTACCGAACTGTTTCAATACATCCACTTATCCACTTTGCAAACTTTACAGCCGATCGATACTTATTTGTATTCATAGTTAAGTTTTTTTTGTTGTTCATTCAATGCAAATCTATCTTTTTTATTTCTGGTAAATATATTAAGTATCCAAATTTTTGTAGACATCTAGTAAATAAAAAAATCCAATTTATTATTAATATTTAATAAGTAAATTGACTTAGTAGTCATAATATTGTGGCGTAGACTGATACAAGAGCGCCTCGTCGTCGTAGTCCACTCAAAGGGCAAACATATAGAATAGTTGCCTTTCCGAGACCACTTTACACAAACTTAGAGGAACTCGTGAACTAAATCTATTTGCGTACCTACTGGCACAAGCACGCGAACAACAGTATGTGGACTCCATTAAAGATTATCGTGGAAGTTAGCCGAAATACGGTGAATACATTAAAATCTTTATAAATCGAAAGACTTTCGACCAAAGTGAAAATTGACCGGTTATTTACAATTTTCATAGCCGCCCTACGACTTTAAAAATGTTAAAGGCATACATACAAAAATATACGGGCGAAATTATTGTTTTTAAACTGAATATTTAATTATGACTAGTAACAATCACAATTAAGAGACAGAGAGAGAGGAAGAGAGAGAAGAGAGTCAATCATATACTCCTTTAACTGAGTACTTACAGTGTTTATAAATGTAATTAATTTTGATCTCTCAGAATGAATATACTGTGAAATTCAGTTATGTTAATTTTCAGTAACAAATATAAAAGCTCAGATTTTTTTTTCATTTCTAGCTCTATACTGCTATGCAGGATACTGTGGAGTGAAGCGAGATACGATACGTCGTCGCTAATCCGATCGGGCGGATCGTAAATAGTATTCAAACTGTATATATGTACATGCAGTCGGTTTTACTCTTGGATTAGGTCCATCTTTGGTACACTCAGCAAAACTAAACCAACTTTGGAGTTCTCCTCAAGTCTGGAAAACTTCATTAAACACTCAATTATTGCTGAGGCAATCATGTTTAAATGCTATTTTGTTTTTGTATCAGTCTTTATATATTATTATGTACAAATTCCATATTAGGCCTCACTGCTAGGTACAGACCTCACTTTTTACGAGTAGGTATAGTCAACACTCACACAACCAGGTTTTCTAAAAACTAAATGTTAATCTTCTATTTATTTTTGAACAGGCTTGTACGAATATCACTTAGTTTTAATTAAGCATTAATTATACTATTTTGTATTTAGAAAAGAACACGCTGTGTATATATTTGAGATCCCGTTAAGGAAGGCGGCATACACGCGGCGCTCGAAACTTTACGCAAATAACTGGCCACCACCCCCCCGTGGGTCACCGTCGCCTCCCCCCGAAGGTCCGAGTGGGAACAATTTCTTAATAGCCCATAACTTGAGCGTTAGCCGGTTACGTGCTCGAATTAGTGTCAACTTGGCACTTTGTCCCGCAACTCCCGCAACTCCCGCAACACACCGATTGTTTTGGCACCACGCGGTACTTACTCCCACGTACTACTTGCGACGGACAACTGCCAACTAGGAGCCCGACGGTGGATATTATTGAAATGAAGAAACGAGTTAACTGTTATTAAATTTTAAATATGGAATATGAAAATTGTAATCGTCTCATATCTGCGGCTTCGCCTAAGTACCGCTGAATTAGAATTATGTCGTACACTGTGTCTAAACTAGTAAATCATCTAATAATAAATCTGTATTGTATGTATGTTCTTAAACGAATTAACTGAACTTAGTACATAAACATTTAGACGTACGGGACTTTTTTCTTTTTCAACAAAAGGAAGTCGCAGGCCCCAGTTAGTACCTATATAATATGTTTGAACCTACTTGATCGAGAGGATTATTTTGTAATATTCCCTTTTTTCTAGTGCAATCCACTATTCGTGTCGGCTCAGACCAAAGACATGATTTCCTGTGAAAGACTGGATGCCATTTGCGCTCGCGGCGAAACCTCAACTTTTCTTAGAACCAATAAGGGAAATTCAACCCTATTGCGGTGCGACAAGTTTTCTTATAGATGCATTAGTTAGAGTGGTTTGTTGTGATGTTGTAATTAGTCGGCAGAAGGACCAAAGACAGGTCAAAGGGACGGAAGCTGACCGCGCGGCGTGCCCGTAGCGTGCGCACTTCCGCTGCGTGTCACCAACCATGTCTTCTGTCCGCTACTTACTTGTTCAACTTCATTTATCTTAAGATAATTACTTCATCTATCTAATATTATGTTTTCTCAGTTATACAAATTAATACTCACCTACCATTTAGGTTGGTAATAAAAATCCCAAGCAACACAGAATGGCTGAATATTCTTTGCCGTTATCAGCCGTTATCCAAGCAATTTGGGCACAAAATAAATTGCTTTAAGCTGTATAGTAGCAACATAATAGCTGAATAGTAGCTGAATAAGAACAAGAAGCCCATAATAGCCCATAGTGTTATAATAGCCCAAAAATCATTCAATACAGCATTTGCCTATCTTGTCAGCTCTAATACTCTTATAACAAAGCTTTAAACTGAATAATTTGTGAATTTCATACTGTTATCTGGCCTATGTGTTGCCTGGGATGAGGTGTGGCTGTGTGTGTGTGTTACGTCAATGAATATGTGTACGTCACGAGTAATAAGTCTTGAATGTATAATTATGTTTGTATATCCAACGAACTCAAATATACCAAACACAGAAAAAAATCTTTGATAGTTTAGCTATCGAGTGTCCTAATTAAATTTTGCTTGTAAATCCTATCATATTCCATTGTCGTCATCAATATCATAGGATCCAATTATAAGTATCCCCCGATTTTGTCCCCTCGATCATCAGTTTTCACAATTACTGTGGAAGCAAATTTAAAGACGTCATATTCAAGTCAAAAATACATTATACTATTTGAGTTTGGTGCTCAGGTGAGATGATCCACAGGGTTGAAGGTAGGAAAGGTATACGCTCCAGCAAGCAAAGCTTTCGCAGAACATCAAAGCGACCCTTCAATTAGCCAGCTAATTGGCTTGACCAAGCTACATCTCTTATTGCGGTGCTAAAATGGCGCTTGTGACCTAATTTTAATTTGCTACTCAAGTGTTAACGATACATGTTTCACATAATAAAATTTCTAATATTAACAGTTATCTATTTGTTAGTTACGAGTGTAAGTAATAAAATAGAATTGGTTATAATAATAAGTAAGAATAACACCTGTTAAATACATTCATATTTAAAATTTATGAAAGAGAAGAAACTTTTTATTATTTCTTAGTTAAAGTTATACTTTAGTAAGTATGTAATAAAATGTCAGGGCAATAATTGTTTCAGAAAAATCTGTTAGTACTGAAGTAATAATATTATAATATGTATAGTTTCATTTTATATGAAAATTGTAAAAAAAATGGTGGAGATCAAGAAAATTTGATTAAAAGGTATTTTCAATTTGCTTCATTATAGTAAATAAATGAGTAGCAACATTTTAGTGGCCTTCAACCGTAAAAATGATTATGCCTTGAAATCGGAGATAGACAAAAAGTTTGATGAATTTTTACTGCTCGCGAAGTCATTGGAGAGTGCTCGAGTCTGAGTTGAGCGTAGACGGGACGAAATAATTTTAATTGGGACCAACTCGTGCGAACTTTGCGCTCCGCCGAATCGCCACAAACGAGGCAAGGCAAACCTTCTTAATACTAAAATTTTAAACCAGGCTTCAACCAGGTCTATGAGAAGTCTAGGGTTGGCACAGTATCTAACTTAGGAATGGGCAGGACATTATCTGTCATGCAGGGAAAACAAGTAGCTACTTGCAACCTTCTTTTTGGATCGAATATTTTGGCATTTAAAGCCTACGTTTAATAGAGGGCACTCACGACGAAGGTAACGTAGATACCAGATTACTTAGTACCAACGTAGGACCATGGTCTAGAAAATTTATTCGCTCATTTTGTCAACCTTTGATATAACAATAAACAGTAGAAAGCGGATATAACGACAGATCGGTTACAACGACTAAATGGCAAGATATCTGCTGACTCTCTATAAAGAATTAACATTGCTTATAACAACTATCCGTTTATTACTACCAATTTTTATGGTCCCTTCAAGATTTTCCTGTATTTTCAAGTATTTAATAGATATTTCTAATAATATCATATTTAATAAGTTAGATAGCTTATTTTAAAAATCGCATTAAGTCAATTGTTGTATGCTTAACTTAGAATTTAAAAAGATTATAAAGGAAAATGTCAATAAAGATATCATACGTTGTACTAAAACATTTTTGTTTCGAGAGAATACGTCACAACGAGGCATTATATCGGATGTTGATTTATACCGCATGGACATCAGATATATCGAGTGGGCGCGGTGTTTACGAACGGACAGACGCCCGAAAATATGCTATGTAAATAACCCTGACAAGATAACTTATAGCCTCCGCGGAAGAAAACGGCTTCGTATCACGCCGCCGCTAAAATCGCCCGATCATTCTATCTTGCGTACTCATTGCTCGACTGTGGCTTTACTTCGTTGTAGTTGGACCTGCGTTTTCAAACTTTAATATTATTTAAGATAAGCAAAATAGTAAGAAAACATACTGAATTTCGCAAATAAAAAGTTTCGGCTAAAAATTAATACCTATTTTTTTTTTTTTTTTTTTGTAGGTAGGTATGTTATCCGCAATCAATCAATAATTATAATCGAATCTGTTATTTATATTTTTGAATTTGAATATAATAATAATAATTATAATGACATATAATTATTATAATGACTGAGTCATTTATTGTTTGTAACGTATTTATTTGTGACGAACTTTAAATAAACTAAAAATGGAAAAATATACAACTGTTAAGTTGCACGTCACCTTGACTATGTTTGTTATCTTTCGATCCTTTCTGAAACAGGACAAAAAATTTATTAAAAATATGCACTTTGTATGCATGCATGATGGCGAACATTTGGATGTGAAAAATGTTCAACATAAATATTTACTTGTAAAGGTCTATCCTAAACGAACAAAGGAGGATACATTTTTTTAATGAACTTCTAATACCTACGTCAGTTCATTTTGCATTGTATTCGATCACTAGAATATACTAAAACCTTTCTCGAGAACCACTCTATCCATTGGTGAAAACAGCATGAAAATCGGTGGAGTATTTTTTGAGTTTATCGCGAACAAACAGACAGACTAGGAATGCATGAGTCTATTTGAGGAATATTAAGGCTATTTGAATAAAAAAATATTGGGGAAGTGTCCCGACCGCGAAGATAAGTAAACATCGTTGAAGCATTTCTATTAACCTGACGGTCATTTCACTTTGTAAGTATTACCTTTTGTGGAGAGCTCGCATGAATTATTCAGTTCCCAAGTTCTTCGGGCGATACTTGAGATGGAAAACGGGCTTCACTTGTTTTGAATAAAACACTCACCGACCAAGTATTGTTTTATAACTTTTTAAATGTTAGTGCAGTCTGCTTTGTCGGTGAAAAATTTCATTTTAAACCCAACTCTCGTCCGACAGTTCCATTCAAAATTATTGGATGTCATTCAAATACAGAATAACTGTAGAGTAATATTTCCTGTCAGGTATTTTTTTGGATAGGTCTGAAATATAACTGGTCATAGTATGTCTAGACTTAAAGATAAATGCATAAAATAATTGAATCTTCAGCCTCTAATAGTCAGTAGTATATACACCTAAAGACTTCTTCTTATATTTTAGAGATAACGTAACATAATTATTTATATCATTCACCTAATACAAAACGGTAGTCTTGCATTTATTTTTCCGTGACATGTCAGGATATTAGATGATGCTTGTATCACCTAACTGACAGTAAATGCTGTAAGTACAACAGGTGGCTGCAACGAGCGGAACCATGTGTTTACGTGAGTGTTTTATGACGCACTACTCTCGCGGTTCTTACGACTCGCTTCTACTAAACAAATACGCACCTTTACAGCTGCCCTTTGACATTGTAATCTTTATGGCTTCTATGCTTACTCGTTTCAAACGGAAAACGGTCTTTCCGGTTCAAGTCATGTTAGAAATCCGTATAAATTTTAAAAATATTCGCCACCTCTGCGAACAGTATAGAAAGAAAGTGCCCGCGAAATCCAGAGGGACTAAATAGAGCAATAAATCTTTGCGCAGTTTATGAATTGCAAAAGTTGGTAAATTGAGCATTTACAATTCGTCTCATACTCAAGATGCTCAAGTGTTGGGAGCGCGTAACACCGCGGGCTTATCCGTCGCGCGCTGGCGGTCTCAAACTAATATTTATGGCTGGAACGCACCTTGCTAACATGGACGTTGTCGAGACACAACAAACACTCCCAAAATGTACCTATATTTTCGGTTATTTCAAAATTTATTTTCGGTTATTTTTTTATTAGGTATTCTTTTATTTAAATACTTTACCTTATTATAAGCACATCTAGTTTGATCGGTCATACTAAAAGATAAAATAGATATGCGGCATCAATGCAATCTAATAAGAAAATTAAGGGCCCTTATTAATTTTTTTGGTTGGCATACAGTTTTTTCAAAACCAGACGTTATCCAGGAAGTGGTTTAAAAAAGGTTATAAAATTATAAAATAAAAAAGGTAAAAACAATGCACCGTAAATGTTTTCGCATTAGATAAATGTAGATTGGAGGTGGTCCACAAGACATATAAGTGCTGTTAAAGTGAAAGTCGAAAAACGATCGAGTTCACTTAGCATTCCCATAAATCTTGTAACGTGCGAACGGTTGGTAAATGAGACGAGATACCTTCACAATGCTCCCTACGAGAAAGCGTTTGCAGTATGTCCTCTTAACACAGACTTACCTAAAAACATTTTTCCTTATAATAAGACTTACGAAATCAATTTCTCAAAATCGAAACCATATTTCTCAAAATAGTAAGTAATTTATTGTATAGCCCAAGTAGTATTCGGGAATGATCAAATTTAAAAAATTGGCCACACGCGGAGGTGATTTCAAAGATTGAGTAGAAATTTTACCTTATTATGGGATCCCATGCAATGGATATAATAATTTAGAATCCTTGAAAAGTATCCTTAAAATATTCAGGAAGCTCCAGGACAACTTCATGTTCCAGGACAGGTTTCCTGAGTGCCTCAAAACAAAAGTGTGTGTTGCCAGTGATGACACATGGCTCTGATGACACTGGGGGTTACCTAAATCTGCAAGATCAAAGCAGAATAAGATTAGGAAGAAGTGGCAATAGGAGAACACGTGGTACTAGATGGACAGAAGACCTAATGAAGGTCCTTTTGGAAAATTAAGGGAATGCATAGCATTAATCTCCAGCTGTGGATCCAACTGAGTTGATCCTTAACCTACGATTAAATTGAACCGCACTTTCCGACAAGCAGGGCCCTGATTCTGTATGGCAAATACGATTCCATACTCTTGTCTTACTTTTTAAAAAGAACGTCATAAATACAATAGTACACTGTGGTTTCTGTGAAATCATAACGTGCCATAGATAATTTGTCTTGGGGCATCAGAATAGAGACATGAGAATTCCATGACACGACAAGGCAAGACATTAGACGTGGTTTGAAACAATGTGGCAAAACAACAAGAAGCCTACAGAATCAGGGCCCAGAACAACCTTACTGCTTAAGCTTTGTAAGGTGGTGGTACCTTGTTGTACATTACGGGACATCAACGGGGCCCTTCACGACTCATTAGGGTGCGCGTTTTGAAAAATGCTCGGAGCACTAAAATAGACATTATGTAAAGTGGCACAATTACCGCGGTGACTTGTGAAAAAGTTGCGTTTTCTTGTGCGCCGTCTTCACTCGCTTCTTAGGGTTGCCAAATATTGTTATAAAAAATTATAATTATAATTCATTTTACAAAAAATTCTATTTGACTATCTTTTCTTTTTTGTAAATAAAATCATTATAAAATTTCATAGACAGGAAAACATTAATCTTGAATAAAAAATAGTAAGCACCTAATATGTTTAGGTGGTGCTTAATAGGTGCTCAAACCTATTATTGAGCCAAAATTAAAATTATTAAAATTGATTTAAAACCAAGTAAATCGGAATCGGAATAAGTGAAAGTAAAATCGAAAATTTTATGATTTAAAAAAAAATTGCAACCCTAGAGTTAGCGTTAAATATAAAAGGTGCCAGGAACACGTAAGACGTCATTTAGCGTTTAGAATTAACATAAATAATAACGTCATTTCTCAACCCGCCCGCCCTCACTCCGATATTGCGTCATTTGCTTCTGCCCTTTATAGCCTCACAACACTTAACTCCAAATAAAAAATATATTATAAATTCCTTCCAACGTAAAAAGCAAAAAGCGTCGATTATTTTTCTCGCGCCCCCTTTTGGACTCGCCGTGTACCCACATCTAGATTTGCATTACAATCGTGTGCAGAGTGCTCTTTTTTAATTTAGACAACAAATAACTTTTAATGGCGGAATAAGGAGTACCATTTGCATGCTAGTGTCCTCCGTTCTTCGTAAAAAAGAGGAGAAAACGCACTCTTAATGGGGAGCATGGTATTGTCAGTAAGGTGTATAACAACTGGACCTTCTAGGACGGTACGCGATCTTTTCGTCCCTCGAGGGTCCCCCGAAGCGGTGAAACACGTCGCGGCCAGCTCTCGGCTATAAATTAAAGGTGGACTGTACCGCATGCTAACAATGACTTATGAATGTTTTCCATATACCTTATCATCATATTTCATCGACTAAATATGGAGGAAAAATATTTTATTCTTAGAATAATTATAATGTAAGAAAAATTGAACAGATGAAATAAATAATGTGGAGATAGATAATGACATGTGACTAGTAAACTGCCATTAACTATATAAAATTATTATTATTATTATTTATTTTTTGTCTTTTTATTTAACTGCCAGACCAGTTACAACATAGTATAAACAATACTTACAAAAATTAACTAAAGTTTTCGAAATTTAAGTTTATTTTAATGGTGGACCATCAAGTGGACCGTCAGCCCATCTGGCTAACTTTATGTAATAAAAAAATGCAAAAAAAAAAAACTTTAAACACCTTTTAGCTCTATGTAAAGTCGGGGTACAAAAGCCTTCGTCAGTTTTTAAATTCATTCCTTTATCAAAGTTGTAGACTCTCAGTACCTTTTAAAACTAAAGCACTAATCAGAATACTGACAAACGCTTGAAACGAAGTTTTGGCATGACTGACAATTGGCCTGGTGCAAGCAAATGTCGACTTAAATGTGACGAACCTTTTCTTGACGAACCCCGACTGTTTTGATTAAATAGAAAAAAAATATGGTTAGATGGCTATAATATATGTGCAAAAATGTGCAGTGTATATGTGTGTGTGTGTGTGATCTCGAGAGTTTTCTTCATCTAATGAGTTTGAAGTCGAGGTCGGAAATAAATCTTGCAGTTTGTAACTCGGAACAACCAGTCGTGGTACAAGTGAAGTTCCCTTTATATAAGCTGTTAAACTTTTCAATTTCTACTGTTATTTCTTGAGTTACTTGAGTTAGTATAATCTTATTTCCATTTTACTTCTTTGGAGAAATAGTAAAGTGTTTAATGAATGTTGTGCTTTAGTATAAACCTCAGTTAATTGCAGTCCTACCTCACATTTTGTTAGGTGTATAATATACTTAATCGCTACACGATTTTGATATTACGCTAACGCTTTGAACTTATATTTTGCATTCGGGCGCTTTACGTATATCCACTTGTTGTAAATCAGAACACGTTGCTTCTTATAAACATATTTTATGTGTCTACTCTTTTGAAATTTGTCTATGTCAATTTTTTTTAGAAATTTCACACTCATAGGCATTAAATTTTATAGGAATTTTTTGAGCCGAGCTGGAAGATTTTATTCATAAATTTTATTACTGTAAACAACAGAGGAGTCTTATTAAACTACTAGCTTGCGCTCGCGACTTCGTCCGCGTTGAAAAGGAAAAAGTAGCCTATCCTGTGTCCTGTACATTTAAATGTTTATGTACCAAATTTCATGAAAATCAGTTAATTCGTTTAAAACTTATGGAGGAACATACATACCTACATACAATACCTACACTTACAGATTTATTCTTAGTATTATTGATGATTGCGGTTTCCTATTTGGTTTGATTCAATTATTTCAATGTTTTAATTTATTATTATTATTATTAGAAATCCATAATGAGGCCTATGATGGAGTGAACCCACCCAGAAGATGCCTAAACACTCAAACTTTGAAATCTTCATAGACATTAAATAGTTTATCTTCATTTTTGCGGTGAAAAAACATTTTCAACTTAGATTATAATTATGAAAAAGTGTACAGATTTCTCGAGACTGTCGTTTAGTAGTGGACAAGTCGATAAGTCGATGTTGACAGGTTCGACGATCGTCTCTTCACCCGCGGTGGGGTGGGGGGTGGGGGGCAAGGGTAGGCACAGGTCAGAGGTCCGGTTAAGTGGGGGTCGTGAATTATTCGCCTTAATTATACACTGCCAGCTTAACACGTGGCCAGCGCAAGATCTCGTACAAACTGTGATGCTTAGACATTCAAATAAGACAAGTAAATAAGTTTTTGAAGACGTATTTTTTGTTTCTCTTTTATTATATTTATTGGACGTTATTTTATAGAAATATTTTGCTTTGAACTGCCATAAATGTCGAAGCTTGATCACTATTTTTTATTTATTATTGACTTTATGACCATTTTTGTGGGAACTGTTACATAATTAATCATAATATTAAGTATTGCTAAGGTGATATAAATTTTCGTGTTAAACGAGTACTTTCGACCTCTGTTATAACATGTGTAAATATTAGAAAATTGCATAAAATTCCTGCAATTTGGGTTCACTTGAAAGTGGATTTATAATGATGATATTTTTTAGTTAGTGTATATAATTTACGATGTGTATGTTTACTTAGAAGTCTATTTACCACATGGAAATACAGTAAGTTCATTTTTTACAGACACAATATAATGTCTGAATGAGACTGAATGTCTCGTTAAATGGGTGGTGTCACAGTGAGTACAATCGCAACAACAACGTAAGAAGCGAAGTCACAAGTTTAGGTCCTTCGAGCCGGATTGTCCCGTCTTGGATTAAATTAACATTAGGTGAAACTATTCGCAAGGGGTCCCACGGGCCTATTGTGCGGACCCCAGAGAACCTTTCGGAACCTTCGCCGGCTGTTGGCGACTTGCTGCGGTCGAAGGATTCCTAATTAAAATTACAACATGTAAATTGTCCGAAACGTCTTGAGCCCTTTAGTTTAATGTTTGTTTAAAAAGTGTTTCGCATTTGCCTCTTGGATTAATTGTTCATTCTTGGACGTTTGTTTAATTCATTACAGCAGCTTTCGCAACAACTTATTACTTCGCAAATATCGACACCGTACCATAGCCAAACATTTGGTTATGCATTTCTGGTTCTCACCGTACCATAGCTAACAAATACATTTCTTTGCTAAACCTAAGTCCGTCCAGTATCAGCATTTTTAGAGCGGCATTTTTATTGGTATAAGTGATAGTTTCAGCCTGGTCTAGTACATCTGTTCCCTCGACTTTCGTTTGTCACCGTACTTCTCTTACCTTTCGTGCTTATACACTAATGGTATATTGATGGCTTGGTCATCTGTTTTAATACTAATATTTTAAATTTAATGACACTACACGATTAGGGACTCCAACCCATTTTCACCTCCACTCGACAAACGCAAAATTTTTATGAATACTTTCTGTTTACTGTTAATAAATGCATTTACTTTAACCACTCTTAAGTTTTTGACCCCACATTTTTCAACATTGTAAACTATCCAAAATTACTAGCTTTACTTGTGAGTTATTTCAAAAACGAATTAATAGAAAACTGTTTATCTTGACACTTCTTTTTTAAGAAGCAGATAAGTACGATTATGTTATGAAATAATTAAGTTCAATTAAGTTTCAATTAAGTTCAAGCTTCACTGGTGTTGAACTATATTATGGCGGAAATAATATTTAAAATAATATATCTATGTTGATAGGGTTCGCTAGATGGCGCTAGTGGTTTGTTATGTTCATCCAAAGCGGAAAGCGTAACTAGATGTCTCTTGTCATTGTGTGAACTAAGTATGATTGTATCAGTGTTGAACAAGTATGTATGAAAATTAATTAAATAAATCGAGATCAGTCACCAGATGTCAAAACATTGCGTTTTTATTAGCGACAGTCCCACCGGTGGTTTGATATCATTTGCGAGTACACGCGTAATTGTACAACTGGTGACACTTAGTTTGGTATTATAATATGATATATTATATGGATATGATATTTAAGAGTCTAGTAACAATGTAAAGTTTTGAAGGGAGAGCGAACAATTGAAACTGTATGTTTACAAACGTCGCGCGTCGGTCGAAAGGTCTCTTCGTTGTGCTCGTGTAAAAGAAGAAACAGTTTCATAACTTGCGAGTGTTAATGATATGTCATTTATTTGTCGAACCTGAAGAATAATATTTAAACCACGTGAAACCAAGACATGTAGATTAATGTCTGATATATACTAATAAAAAGGTGATTCTAGCTACCATTATGTGTTTCAGCAACAAAATATTGCAAAGCAAGCAGCAAACTCATGGTTTTCTTGTGTTCTTTGGCGACGGTAGCCACCTACCAATAAGTAGACAGCGAGTCTACTGTTTACCTCAAGAAAGAAAAACTTATCACCTCTGCTCACTGTTAATGTGGTCGATACTGTGACATCAAGTTTGGGGACGACTTAGGGCTGACTTGTAAGTTGCGTGTGGCGGGCGTTTCAATGGTCGCATGCAAATGTACCACTCATTTACTTGGCTTTTCCTTCACTGACCACTTCGAGAGTGTAAACAAGTACCTACAAGTGTGGTAGGTATATATATGTTCGTCCACATAGTAAACGAATCAGTTAAGGAGTTTCTTCCATGCATAGACACGAATTGAATTCTTGTCTACTGTAAATTACCCCCAAATATGTAAAAAAAACGGCTTATTAGCAGAAGGGAAATTTCTTATTACAGTCTAGGAACTTTTTGAATTTATCTTTATATTTTTATTTTATATAATATTAAGATTGTCGAAAAAATTTATGTTATCAAAAATTTAAAATGCAATTAAACCTATCACTCCTCATAGAGACAATAATTATAAACAAAACCACGTAGTATGGAATTTATTTCAATCAACTATCGAATTAAAAGTATTTTAATTAAAGTTTTAGTTTTGAAATTGATTATTTACCTACTTAGTAAAGTAAAGATTGGCAAAAGCCAACTGTGGCATCGGAGGGCTCACCCCGCAAAGTACCAAAACAAACCGTATCCGCATCTCCTTAATTTAATAATTTCCAACCATTTAGTCCACGCCCCGCCATATTTGTCTTGGTCTAAAATCCGGCCCAAGATTAATCCGGAATTCTGTTATCCGTGTCCCTTGTCCGGGTCGTCGTGAAGGGTGGTCACTACACGGACACGACTAGGGTGACCACGTTGCGTGCGAACACTTAGACATGGATGCTTTCACAAAGAAGCTAAGAGACCTTCACGCTACAATTTCTTCTATTTTCACTGATTAATTATTTAGACAGGACAGTTATGTACGGAACTATCTATTAATTTTTGGGGGACGGACATCGTGCTCCGTTGATTATTATCAAACAAAATACTAAATGAGGATTTAATGGCAATTAAAAATTATTGCGGTTGAATCCGTCTATGTTGTAAAACATGACAGAGCCCATCAGACAGCTAAACAATATCATTGTTGCATATTACAAACTCACTGATTTATATTTTTTTACATTAACTTGTAAGCGTTTAACAATAGTAATACATATAGGTAATGCTTGATATACATATATGTGAGTAATAATTTATGTAATCTTTATTGTTGTTATAATTTTGCCAGACATTGAATTTATATTTTTATGGACAGATATATAGACGTGAATAAAAATCAGACGAATCGTAAGACGTATTAATAAATATGAACTAATATTAAAAAATAAATTTGTTTTAGAAGTGTAGATTAATTTATTACGTTATCTAAAAATTAAAAGTTATGAAATATAAAAAAAAATATGTCGTAAATAAATACGACTGATTTGATATCGTTTTACCTATGTACATACTTACATTCTGATGCAAGTAAAGTTATGAAAATAATAAAAGATGTTGCAATGTTGAGTGGATAGCATGTGCTCGCTTAGAAGAGGGCCGGCGGGCATTCCTGTTGCTTCCAACTATGTTGAATATTTTTAATCAATACAAATTAGGTTGAAGTACGACCGGCCTGGGGCGCCACTCCGCCCGCGCCGGATCTACAACGCACACTCATACCAACCACCAATAACCTGCGCCAAATTTTCAAAAGAAAATATTGGAGAAACATTATTCAGATGGCCTAATGGTAATGGCCTAAGAGCTACTGAACCATCCGACTAACCCGCGTGACACAAACAACAATAAAAAAATTCCTAGCCTTGTGCCACGCGGGTTAGTCGGATGGTTCACTAGCTCTTAGAATATAAGGTTCCCACGGAAGATCAGTGTGGCCTTTATATAACTTTAATTGTAGTTGGTACTGTTCTATTTTCAAGTTTAAAATAATTTATTGACAAGTCACAATTCTATTAATAAAAGTTATTTAAGGGGAACGCAAATTACCAACAAATTCAAATCTAATTTGAATTAAAAAATGAGGCCATTAATATAAGACAAAAATCGAGGAAGTTCGAAGTAGATTTTAAAACAAAGAATTTCAAATGGTTTTACTCTGTTATGTTGTTATCATACTTAGTTACGACAGAAGATTAAAAAATAATATTTAAATTAATTAATAAAAAAATGGTTAAAATTTTGTCCAGTTCCAATGGCTTCGAACCCAGTGTGCGATTTGCGATATGCATACGCTATCGGAACATCTCGGAATAAACTTACTTAACAAGCTCAAGATATTGATTTATTGAGTGCTCAATTCAGCCCCTCGATACCGAAGTTAAGGCCGGTGCTTCGGTGTTCAGGTATATCTGGTGCTTAGCTATATCTATATATAGTACGGATTGGCTGCTAAGCTATGCCAACAATGTTTGTCCACAATCTATTCGTAGAACTTCTTCTGAGTTCGAAGCTTTAATGTTCAACGGAATATTTTTGTTTAGTTATTCATTATATTCATTAAGAAAAGAACCTTCACAAATTTGAATTTTATTTATAACTAGCTGGTGCCCGCTACTTCGTCTGCGTTCTCTATAGTCTTCCTATAGATGGATTATCCAACACAAAAATATTTTTTCAATTCGAACCAGTTGTTCCTGAGATTAGCGCGTACAACTAAACAAACAAACAAACAAACTCTTCTTTTGGATATTACGAAATAGCTTTGGTTACATCTTTTACTTAATACAAACGAAAAAAAGTTCAAAACTTTTATTTTACAAAAATGTTGCTTATATTAGGCATTATGTTTTCTTGAGTGAGTGATCACTTGCTGTTGTGATAGATGTAAGGTCAAATCCTGGTTGGGTCAGAACCTTTGAGTTTTAGGAAGGTAAAACCACCATGTAACCTATTTCCCATATACATCACCACAAATAGGAGATGCCTGTAGCCTGCAAAGAGACTTAATTTATATGATGACTTATTTTATAGAGATGTATCCTGATGCTAATAGATGTAACTAAATCAATAAGGGACTTTAAGTTCTTTCAGAGGCGTTGCAGGAAATTGAAAAGTTAGAATATAGCCCTAATGCAGGAGTCAAGATGTATACTCGTACTACAAGTTGCCTTGCTGCTTGTGGCCACTTAAGACTCTTTCACATTCGACTTTCTAATAATAGAGACGTCGATATTCATGAGGTCGAATAAATATATCAGTTTCGATTTTATCCTGTTACCGTTTAGGTTGAAAAATGTGTCAACAAACGCACAATCTACGGAAGGACGTCCGGTGCGTTGATAAACTAATTTGAAAAGTTGACAAGTGGCATGTCATGTCACCACTTTTATCTATACGTTTTAGGAGTACGTCGCTCACTGCTCAAATTTAGGCCATAAATAGTACCAAAATTATAACTAAACAGACAATTACACAGAAAATTATTTTATAACATATTTTTATTTATTTCAGAATAACAACCATTGTCATTGATTGTATTGTGTCACGAATGTCGATGATCGTTTCATTAGTTATTTCAAAAATTTGGGGTCTAGGCGCAGGGAACAATATTAAATTTGCATACATGCACCCAAGTATGCATGGGAGTACAAGTATATCGGTTGAATAGCCACAAATTAGAATGCCATAGATCATGGTACTGTAAAATTGCTAATGTGCGGTATAGTATATAGCTATTTCTGGAATGATAGGAGTTTCAAGAGGATTTTTCTCCTTGGAAGACAAGTAAAGACATAGCCCCTTTGAGCAGTGTTTGCATAATGACGTCTGTTAACATGGTGGACGTCGTTCAGTGAAGCGTCGCCGGTTGTTGCAACTTGTTCTATCAAGTTCGGCTCGTAATCAGTGTGTGGACACTTGAACTGTGGGCGGCTGTGGACGAATCGGCGCACACCACTACGCCCGTCGAGTGCCCGGATTTTCACAGACTTATCACATTCACAGAAGTCACATAATCTTATTTAAAAACATAAATTGGTTCCAAGTAAATAACGCAAAAATAGCTCATAACGCAGACATTCGTTGGAAAAGAAAAAAATCTAAAAGGGGTTGCTGTTGCTAATAAGGATTTGACCTGACAACCACTATCGTCACGGCCAGATAAAGACAGTGGATTCTGTTAGGTTAGTTTGGTGGTCTATGAGAAAGGCAAGTATCTAAGAATATTATCTATATTACGTTTAAACAAATCTACGGCTCTTGTTAACTAACAACCTTGGTTAGGGGAATTATTTCCTTACAACAGTTGGTTTATTATAAAGAGAGTGTTACATAATATACATATTATGTCTATTGTCTATGTCCACTAATGTCCTACAGTAATGTGTCATTTGAGTAGCAGATTTTTTTAAATAAGTGCACTGTTTCCGGAGATAATATCGATTGTTATGCAATAATTGTATACATAAATATTTTATTTTGCGCCTTCTATAACTTCATAAGAGTTTAACATCTTTGAATGCCTAAGGCAGGGAAGGACGGTCAGTACTCGGACGTCGTTGATGCGACAGTGTATGTCCACATGTAGGCCAGAGGAGTCCACAGCCCAAACAAGACTCGCAAGAGTATGTCCATGCACTGGCCATCACTCTAAAGGAGTTTATACCCGGCTTCTGTTCTGTGGTTTATAGTATTGTAATGTGCAAGCGAACGTTAGCCCCTTAAATAACACACTTAGTCGCTAGTTAGAGCAAAGTTTATTAGAGGCTCCTTTATACAGTTCCTGGTCTAAGTAAGATGTTAAGTTTAAGTTCGGTTTAAGTTGAAGGCAGAGCGGTGTCCGCCCGGGGCTGTTTCTTAAATAGTGCGACAGATTTAGAGAAATTTACCGCGAACAAGGTTTTTATTTTAGGAAACTTTTTGGTGTTTTCGAATATTGCTCTCCTATCACACATTACACACTGGCAGTAATAAATAAGTATATTACTTATAGGAATCATTCCACACAAAAGGCCAATTTTATGAAAGGAAGAAGTGGTTTCAAGTACATACAAAATATTATTGCATACTTTATTTATCCTGTTAACTTTGACATTCAGTTTGCTTATTCCTCCACCGTTCACCATTCACCGTCCATTGTCTACTATCCAACGACGCGTTCGCATAATAAATTCGTAACGCTGGGCTGGGGTGGAAAACACAAGTCATTATAATGTACCTTCTTATAAAGGGGAGAGGTTTTATTGTCGTTGATACATTTATTGCCAACTTTCAACTTATATTGGAGTTGATAATTTTGTGTCTTTGCCTGGAAGGGTACTCTAACTTGCACTTCATAAAGTTATCATGCCTTATTGCTTCAACGACGACCCCTTCTGGATTGAAAAATACAGAATAGTTAAAAACTTAATATCTCTCCACTAGGGAACAAATTAGTTTGATCTTTAGGATTTAGGACACTACTTCTATGAAAAAGATAACTAAAAGAATTGTTATTACAATAATTACTGTAACACTGAGAATACTGAACAAAAGCATTAATTAACAATTAATATTTTTACAAAATTTTTCAATGTGAAGTGTGGGATTGGGGTTCTATTATTGATTCTATAGATTATTATTATAGATGGCCACGTGATCAAAAACACCAGATATTCGGATGAGATAATACTTCTTGCTCAATCGTGTCCACGAAGCCAGGGTGAAGTATAATCACACTATATATAATAGTATAATCTAATATTAACGCCAAGAAGACAAAATGTAAAAAAGAAAAAAATGAAACAATTGTAGAAATTAAATCTTGATTTTTTTTTATAATATTGGAAATATTTTAAAATTTAAAAATAAACAAATGAAAATAAATGATTGTCGCATGAAAACAATTGTGGGCTAAAGTAAACAGGAACGTCATCAATTTAATTACAGTCGGTGATTAAATGATAATAGGTCTTTGTCTCGCGCCACAACGGCCACGACGGACCCTCCAATTCTTATTTTTTCCTATTTGTTTGTTTCTTGTTTGCGGCCACGAATCACCCTTAATCCTTTGCTTATCCAAAAGATTAAGACAACCGACGCACTACGAATCGCAAACAGTAGCAAATCGTACAATAACCCGACATGCTGAATTCATAATAAACTTTGACCTACTCATGACACTGCCTACAACTGCTTCGTTGACACACGACAATAGATGGCGTTGAATAATAAATATATCCTTTCTGTTGACTGTAAAAGGACTGGCAGTCCACATAGCGTGCCATTGTTTTTCAGATTCAGACCAGAGCCAACAGCTAACAAAGTTGACCCTGACGGGAATCGAACCCGGGGCTACTAAGACACTTAACCATCTCATCCAACGGATTCGTCAAACAAGTTAAGTATGACAATCCAGCCATAATACAATTCGAATTGCATTTCCAATTTTATTTACAATTCCCATTCGTGGAATTGGAAATTTGACATTTTCCACGAAATGTATGTTTCTCTTTTTCAAATTCACTATGTTATAGTGTAATTGTCTATTTTCCCAAATAAAATAAAATAAAATATCCGTGTAAGTACACATAGTTGTAACACGTACTGTATATCCGCTGTAGTTGGTGGGAGGTGCTAACCCTCGAATGACATTTTTCAAGAAGCGATATTGGTAACAAAGGCGCGGCGGCAATATTTCAAAGGCAGAGGCGGCGACAATAAAAGAAGCGGCAATTATGTGAGTTTTGTTTGCGGCGAGTGGCCGCGACGAATACTTGTCAATTTTTCATTTTTAATCATGCCCAAGCAATTGTTTAGAGGAAAAGTGCTGGTGCAGCACAAATGAATAATAACGTTCGAGTTGTAGTACATATTTCATTAGCGGCAGAACGGAACGGCGTATTTACAGTTTGGAAATGGTTTAAATTGCCATCCCATAAATACATGTAAAGAGTAGTCGACGGATCGCGACGATAAATCTACGGAGCGCTACAACAAACAAGAAATAAGTTTCACGGCTGAAAATATCAAATGTAAAATGTAAATTTAACTACCTAATACGGACTTAAGCCGCACGAAACTGCGCTTTAAACCGTTGTTTATATCAAATTTGAGTGGGGTTTTTATGTTTGTGTCGTTGTGGAAGCGAATAAAAATGTCTGCTTGTACGGAGTTGTTATGAATGGCCTATGAGAGCTCCAATGCTATATAGACGTCCTAGGCCGATCTAGACCCGATACTCCGCTCAACTATCGCTAAAAGTTTGACCAACAGTAGACCAACACTGAGCTTTTTTTAAATATAGATAATCCTAAAAATTTTACAAGCGATATTTGAATATCTCAAAAATATTTAAAAAGGTCAAATTTATTTTATCTTACTAATAAAGGTGTCTTTTTAGTTTCAAGCCAAACTGTAGTTACTTACAAAGTGTGGAGTTATTTTCAGTTTGGCACTAACTTACTTCAGTAAGAAGTTTATTGGTTAGACATCTACGACTCAATCGAGTGAGGCTCTTACACAGGAATCTATTTTAGTAACATTTTATACTTGTGAAAGACTACGATTGTCTCGTAATACCTTCACAGTACTAGCAAAATACATACAGCAATTGTACTTGGTTCTACAATAACGATTTTCATAATATGAGACGTACACACAGAAATTACGACCGTGATATATACCTACATAAAAATATCGAGTGAAAAAAATAACTGAAATATTACTCGTATGTACCTACTTTATATTGTAACTATATTAGCTTTTTCCCACGACTTCCACCGCGCCCATTTTTCTTAATCAGAATATTTATCGTTCACACTTTTTACATTGGTTACATAAAGCAATACTGATTAGAATTTTTTAAAAATTAAATATACAGAGAAAATATATATTGTTTTCACATTTTTATATTTTGTTTATTCATTGTTAGGCAACACGTGATTCTTGACGATGGTGGCGCCGCCACAAATTTATTCAATTTTTTTTATATTTTTAGATGATTCTTCTGGAACAGTACTTTTTTCTGGGTGAAAGATATTATATCGTTTACATTCCTCACAACTTGTATGTAACATTTTTCGCATTTATAATTTAGGTTACTTTCAAAGTATGGATTTTTAGCATTGACTTCACCTGAAACTTAGAACACTGAACTGAACTTCAATTGAGTTTTAGGTACTACTTATTACTAAGTACCTAGTGGATAAGTAGAGGTTGAAAAAGGTGTCCCTTCTGTAAAGTCGGTGGTCCATGACGAGCGTCTCTTAGGTGGCTGTGCATCGTTGGCAGTTTGCTTGATATAATGCACGTCGCCGCCCGTTATTGCTGCAACCTACTTATTTATAATTGTTACAGGCACCGCCAGTCAAGTGTGACACGCCACCCCGCCCGCTCTGCGACTGACATGAGATGCGGAAGGGGTTTCAGTATGGAGATGCGGAGGCCTACTTTCGGTGGTCGCGTTACGGCCAAGGGTTAGCTTTCAAGAGAGGCCAGTTAGGTCGGCACGGGCAATTTAGTTTTCTTTCATGGTGACTGTTAGTGCGACCTTTATTGCCGGATGACGCATCGCCGCCGTCACTTTTATTGCGCATTTGTTTAGATATCATTTCACTTTTGAACAATATTGCGCGTTGTATAAAACATATCAGCTAATACGATTGGGGAACATAATTTACTAAAAAGAAATTGTTATTTCAGCAAATGTTGAATGTAAATTTGTTTCGGTATGTAAAATGTATGTAGTCGCTGTCCTGCGGAGAAACGTGTGGCCGGCCAATGCAATACAGTCTGATACACAAATCTAGACTGTATCTATATTTACTAATATTATAAAGAGGAAAGATTTGATTGTTTGTTTGTTTGTATAGAATAAGCTCCGAAACTACTGGACCGATTTGAAAAATTCTTTTATCATTAGAAGCCGACATTATCCGTAATGAACATAGGATACTTTTTACCGCGGTAAAATGCTTCATTCCTACGGGAAAACGGGTAATAGGACAACAGGTAGTAAGAATTATACTTCCGTACTTATCTTTTTCACATATAACTTCTAAACGGCTTGACCGATTGGGTTGAAATTTTGTATGTGTATTTCCATGGTTTCACTGACACGAATGTATTATTTTTATAAAGTTATGGGGACGAAGTCGCGTGCAACAGCTAGTTAAATATAAATGTCTATCAGTTAAATGCTACAATCTTTTTTTACAATTCTTCTAGTCTTTTAAAATTATTGTTTCTTAATTAACTTTAAAATCAATTAGTAAAATCATTTAAACTTAGAAATATAAATTTTTACTTAAACCTTCATCGTCTTTTTATATGACTTTTACACCAGCCTATCTAACTTATGAATTAATTATATCACTCATCACACAAAGAAAAATGTTTGCCCATTCTTTATAAATATTTTTTTTTTGTTTTTTATTTATAATCATAATACCTACATAAATAATTATTTCTTTGTATTTTTAAGACTTTTTTGGGTGTGCTTGTTTGTAAATAGTTTCACCCTGTATCTGCTGCAATACGCTGTAAATGTTCATACATGGTCCATATATTAAAGTTTATGCATGCTTTGGAAGTAGGGTGTACGTTCGCCATTGGGGGTTATGTCTTGTTATGGGGGATTTGTAGGGATGATCTACAATGCAGAAAATAATTATGATAAAATTTGTTAACGTAACATAATTGCTATAACATAAAAACTATAGGTAAGTGAAACCAAATACTACTCAATAAATAAAGCTATTGGAATAATACAATATATTGTATGTTAGTAATAATTAATTAATTAATTAATTAATAACTAATTATTGTTAAGGTGTTTAAGTATCATTACCTAAGATCGAGGACGTCTCCAAGGGAGCCGATTAATTTTATGGCTGCCGCTAATTCTATCAGACTTTCCTCCGCTTTAATGGCACAACAAAATAAGACCCTTAAAAACTAATGTTCAGCCTTAAGACCGCCGCAAATACCTCTTTGTGACTCCGAGCGATACCGCCACAGAACCTGGTGGCACTCGATTTTCTTTAAACTTTTCGTGCGCGTTGCAAATTGGACCGTGTCAACTGCGCTGCAAGTTTCAATTTGGAACGCGGTCAGATGAAAACTTAAGGCGAAGTAAGAGCCAACCAGATTAAAAAGTTGGAGTCGGTCGCGCGATGTCATTGTAAGTGGAAAATGAGTTAAATAAGGCAATACATTTTAATTAGGAGGAAGGGATCTGCCCTTTCTTCCTTACGCGATAACTCGCCGGCTCCTCTATTAATTGAATTTCATGTTTAATTAACTCCAACTCGAGGCTCAGATAATCCAGGACGCGAATGGATCTCGCCGTTCGAGGTTAGCTTTCTCTTTATCCGGTTTTTCATCACAACAAATCATTTCTACTTTCCATAAAATACCTAGGTTACATATTTGTAGCCAAGATAATTTGATTTTTGATTTTTCAATTCGTAAGTGGTGAAAATTGCCTAAGAAAGCAGTATAAAAATCACACAGTTGACTTAAATGTGATTTAGGTTTAAGAGTAGAAATACCTCGAGTATAATGTCGACACATAGCAGCACACGTGCTGTTATTTCACATCGTCCTCCTGCTACTTATTTACCATAGGTGCTTATATTATACATAAACGGCTGAAGTAAATTAACTAGTCCAGTCGCAAATTAGACATTACAAAAAAATTACTGCAAACAGTTTGAGTATAATTATGTTTTATAAGAAAGTGTATTATAAAATGAAACGTCGCAAACATTGTTCCATTTATTTCTTTCGGTCCTATTATTTGGGAGAATAAGAGAAGGAACGTGATTTAAAAAGGTGTTAAGTTTAATGTATTGAAATAATCCCGCTGTGAGTGGTTTGTGTTCGAGCGAAATGAACGCTTAACAGATTAAAAACTTGGAGACTCCTGTACCTTATTTCGTGGCGTCCGTATTACTAGGTCTGTTCAAATGTATAGCGAATTTTGAATTTCCACGGATTACGTATATTCGATTTTCGGCGTTATGTTGGTACTACTAGGGTTAGCAACTCCTTTATGGGACAATGTGTGCGCTTCTACAACAGGCTTCCAGCTAATATACAACAATTATCTATAAATAAATTTAAAGTTTATATTAAGAAAACCCTGTGCAAAAAGGGTTATTATAGGATATTAGATTACATAAATGATGACTGTCCTTGGAGTCAAATATAGTTGATTATTGTGTTATGTAGATTGCTATGTATTGTTACGTATTACTTTGTAATTAATTTATGAAAAGAGCAACTAGGGGGTTTCTTGCCGAGTTCTTCCCCCTAGAAACAGCTTTCCGAACCGGTGGTAGCTTGTAAAGAATGTTGACGAAGATAAATGTTTTGTAAAAACTTACGTCGAATAAATGATTTATTATTATTATTATTACTTATGTTTCTCACTCACTGACCTGTATAAGCACTGGATAGGCTGCTGTCAAATTATTTTTATGTTTATTTGAAAAACATGGAACTAAAACTACTGATGTCCGCAGACACTATTATACTTATCTATGGAATAAAACTACGCAAACGTCAAAATTAGTTCTCCGTACTTTATTCGTACGGTACCTTAGATACGAAATTATCTATAATTTGTATGGGATAGCCAGTCCAGTAGTAAGTTTAAATTTATTGTAGAAACCTAATTGATAATATTTTTTGTTTTTTTTTTTTTTTATAATTTGTTAATTTTAGTTAAGTTTTATTTGAAGTTATTAAGTCTTAATAATTTTACTTACATTCTCACTGTGGTTAGAATAATTTTTTCTACCTTTCTAAATAATTTGTAAATTGGTATTTACAAACCATTTAAGTGTTACATTAATTCTATAAATGTATAGTTATACACTGTAATTATACATTTATTGATAAATAAATATTTTGATTGTGATTTTTTTTTTGATAGTGCTTATTACAGGTCAGTGCTTTCACTTATGCTGACAAGTTCGGCCATGTTGAATGTTCAATTATTAATTTCGTTCGTTTTCGTTTTTGGCCTATTCAAAAAAATTGATCGAAGAATCTGTATCTGATTTTGTAAGTATTTAGACTCGGCTACGAATATGTACCTCGCGTTGGGCGTCTTGGGTTACACTCTGTCTATTAGGGTTTATTGTAGCTGTCTTATCAGTCAGCGCGGGTCCAAATGTTTGGGGTCTAATTGCCTCCAGTGGCCCTTCGTGCGAAGACCTCGTAAATATGAGTTATGTCTCCTTATCGCGACACGGTTACTTGTGGATTAAGTTTTACTGCTTGACAACTTGGAATAATGTGTTTATGTATTATCACAAAGAGGCAACAATATTTTCACTTATACCTAGATTACTTGGTGTAAAAATGTAACAAAATTATTTTCATTGACTAGTAAGTTGTACACATTTAGGATTCCTATTTGATATAAGATCCTAGATAAAACTTTAATAATTTATTTTACATGTATAATTAATATTATAAAAAGAAAAGATTTGATTGTTTGTTTGAAATGAATAGGCTCCGAAATTACTGAACCAATTACTGAAAAATTCTATCACCTATAAAAAGCGACGTTATCAGGGAGTAACATAGGCTATATTTTATAATGTTCCGAGGACAAAGTCGCGTGTAACAGCTAGTTAATACATAAACAGGAAAGTAAACCCCCTTACAGACGACCACCATCAAATAATACTGTATGTGTTGCTGTTGTGTTGTTTGGAGACCATTTTTTCATCTCCTCTTAATTCTTGCGATATCCTGATAAGGTCGACAATACGACAATAATAAATAATAAGGCCTGATAAAGCCTTATTAGGCCTATAGGTCCTAATATGGCCTATAGGTCCTAATAAGGCCTAAGGTTCTAATAAGCCCTATAGGTCCTAAGAAGCCCTATAGGTCCTTATAAGCCCTATAGGTCCTAATATAGCCTATAGGTACTAATAAGGCCTATAGGTCCTAATAAGCCCTATAGGTCCTAATAAGGCTTATAGGTCCTAATAAGGCCTATATGTTCTAATAAGGCCTATAGGTCCTAATAAAGCAAACGGTAGCTGCCTACCATTCAGTGGACCCTTATAAAAAAATGGAACTTGGAAGTATCTTGAGTTTACACAGCGTACAACAATCGCGTCTTGTTTTACATATATTTATGTTGGAGCAAGTGCTTGAAAGGTGGAGAGCAATCAATTTGATGTTTTATTTGTTTAAAATTTCTCATACATACTTAGTAGGTATAAAGAAAGGCGCGCCACTAAATGTCAGACGGCCATTTTGTTTAGAACAAGTTCTTTGTGATTTTACGAGGACGCCGCATCTCGAAGGAAGCAATTAAATTAACAGTTAAATTTTTATTTTTCTACAAATAAATCAAGCGGTGATTGGTGCGCCATAACATGTCAACCCGGACGAGTTGCAGACATCCTTCAAAATTCAAATGCACATTTCAACTAAATAAATATTGCACAAGAAGAATGAAGAAGAATATTATCATGTAAAAATATTATGTATGTTATTCGTAATTCTTATAGATTGTTAGTTTATTTTGATATTTAATTTAGTGTGTGACTTATCTATTAACAACACTATACGACTTTTATGCAAAATAGTAGGTTTTTAGGTTATACATCTTACCAAAGTAAGTTTAAACCTTTTCAGGACATCCTTCAGGATATCCTTAATAACTTTAAAAAAGACTGAATCCCTTTACTTGGCGAAGCGTTAGCAGAAATTATGACTATTGTTGGGCTAAAACTTAATTGGTAGATATACTCGAGGTACTATATTATTATAGTATGTGATCGCGTGATTTATATTTTGTAAGTTTCTACAACGCGAACTGATCACGTAATGATATCGTTTCGGATAGTGAGCTGTTCTGTTTGTCGAACATAGAAATAGTAGGAGATGTCCCTAATTCTTCTAATATTCCCACATTTTAAATATTGTCTTTAGTTTTTATTTCATTTAAAATAATTCGCGAGAATTAAGCTCGAGTTTCACGGAGGACTTCCAAAGTTCCAAGTAGTGTAGAAATCAGTTTAAGCAATATATATATTTTTTGATAGCTAAGCGCCGGCGCAGCAGTAGATTATACACAAATATTTAGCTATGAAGAAAAACATATTTAAAACATTTGCATTGCCTAGAAATCTAGCAATACATCTAGCAATAGTTTGCTAGATTAACGAGTAAATGTCATAGGAAATGCATGTGGCCTGAAATTGAAATTTTATTTAAGCAACTAGCTGGTGCCTGCGACTTCGTCCGTGTTGAAAAAGAAAAAAGTAGCCTATAACCCTATATCCCGTACGTCTAAATGTTTATTTATCTACCAAGTTTTATGAAAATCAGTTAATTCGTTTAAGAGTGATGGAGGAACATTCATACATACAGAAATAAATTCTAAAAATCGTCAATTTAGTTTCAGTATCATGTAAAGAGCCTATATACACGATATTTCTAAAAACAAAGTAAATTACTCCATGACCAACGCCTACAGATTTATTATTAATATTCATTATATTTAAGTATGTAATAGTAAACTGAAAATGGTAAGTTTCAACTCCAACGAACAGTGTCCATTGCGTCCGCCAAGAAAGTGTTCTCTTGGGACGCCACCGAGGGTGATAGGTAGTCGCGAAGGCCGCGGGCGAGGGTGACCACACTTTATCAGTCATCCGATCTGATAGATAGACCTCGACACGGCCGCTCTAGGGCGGCGCCCGCCATCTTGGGGTTAATTGTGTTATAAATCGCGATATATCGGACACTGTCTCAAATTAACCGTTAACAACTAAGTTTTATTGCCACCGCGCACTTTGGGTTATCTCGGATAAACTTTAAATTGTCCACCACATGCCACCATACTCAGTTTACTGTTACACAATACATATAAGTGATTGCTTTCGTTAATTGTGATATAAATTATACTCAATAACTTTTTGGTTTATGTTTACAAAGTGACCAATTTGAAAGGGATAATTTATGTGTCTTATGTATAATTGAAAATGTGCCTTTTTATTAACAACCTAAATGGAATTTAAAGGGAAATGTCCAGTAGTTGTATAAAAAAATGGCTGAGATTAAAAAAATGAATGATTAATCTAATTTTATCTCAAAATCGAAACAATAACATTACAGTAATGTATTAGATAGTAATCAATTGATTACAATGAACAAATCAAACACTATTTTCATATGTTTCATAGCTTAACGTGTTATAAAAGTGTCGAGCAGTAAGAATAATAAAGTGAACTCAATTTTCTCACTAAAGGCGAGGTGTTTTCCTCTTATTTCAATCAAGACGAGAACTCCGGTGTATTTTTCTGGGCCATTTGTTTTTAATTTTGAATAAACGGTGAGTGTCGGTAAATATGCGTCTTACAGAGATGGCGTCCATTCGCCGACGCCACCCCGCTGCGATGTCAGGGACTCGTCTCGGATCAGGAAATGAAACATTCGCTCCGAATTATTGACACTTTTTTATAATATAACTCCCGGCTTCGCAAGTTTCTGAAAATTATATATAAAAACCAAAGATATTTGACTGGTCTCGCTACTCTCGACTAGATACAGCCGCCGTAGTTGGAAAATGCGGCAACAAATACTACCCCGAATTCGGCGTACCCGAGCTAGTCACACTGCAAACTGTCTGTGATGTGTATACCGAATGTTTTATTAAATTTTGGGCATAATGAAATGTCAATTTGCGTAGTGAAACTGTGTAAAAATATAATTAATCCGTGTAAAAAGTGATAGATAGTGACGATGTTTTACACACACTACAATAAAAAGTTGGCGCATTCACGGAGCTATTGCTTTTAGGTATGGCCGTATCTAGAAGAGCGCAGCGAGACCAATCATTTGTCTATGATAAAAAACTTTCTTCGTCTAACGCTTTTTCCATTATTGATTGAAATCAAAAACCTTATTAATATCTTTGTTTTATTCTATATAAGATCTGAAAAACAAGAAAGTTTCTAAAAAATATATTTGTCTCAAATTAATACATAAATTGCGTTGATCTACATAGAAACATTAGTAGAGATAGGTATCACAACAATATTAAATTGAATTCAATCAACATAAGTTTAGTGTACACCTATCTTGGAAGGAAGCGTTTCCTTCGCAACAAACAGAAACTTGAGTCCCAAACTCCCGTATCCCGTTAATATGATAATATATCAGCGTATAAAGCATCATTAGGTCAGCCCCTTTCATCCCCCCGCGCGACTTCTCGTCTCCCCGCACAGCTGTTAATTGTTCTTAACGACCACTTACAGGGACCTGGCGATACTGAGGTGTTGTCTGATTAGATGGAGTCCGTAATTAAAGTAGTTCAGAGTTTCTAGTCCCATAAGCTCAATCGGCAGTTTCTAGTTCTGAGTTGGTAAGTTCGTTTATAGCTAGCATTTTATGATTTTCATCGTTTTTCAATATATAATTAGATTTGTGATATTTAGCAGCAAGCAGCTTTAAGGTTTTTTCTTTGTGAACATTTACTTAATCAGACTTATTAATCTATACTTTTATTTAAAGAAGAAAGATTTGCTTGTTTGTTTGAATTGAATTGGCTCCAAAACTACTGGACTTATTTGAAAAATTCTTTCAATGTTGGGAAACTATATTGTCAGCGAGTTAATATAGGCTATATTTTATAAAGTTGTATAAGTTACGGACGAAGTCGCATGCAACAGCTAGTAAAACATGAAATGCTGCAAGCAAATTGTTACTTCGCTTAAGGGTAGGTTACCGTGTCTTTATATCCGTAAGAAACACTTGCTGAATGCGTTGCATTCTGAATAGAGCTTTTTTAGAAACACTTTTCATTTTAGTCGGGCTGTTCAGTTTACGTCACCCATTGGACAATTTCGTTGTTTGTCGGTTTGGTTGTAATCAAGAAGCACAATTCCGTTTCAGGTGAAGTGGAATACAATAATATATCAAAGTTTGGAACTAACCGAGTGCTAGGTGCGACTTGCGAGCCTATGAGTTATGTCGACCGCAGCCTCGGTGCTTGAGCGACGCAAGTCATAAGTGACAACGAAATGAAAAATTTCAAGACTCATAACGTTTACGGTCAGACCTCTAACCTTTTCGTCAGGAAACCTGACATTTTGCTTCGAACCCATAAAACCCATATTTATATCTATAATTTTTTCCGATGTAAAGTTTTCTCTGATTTGGCTCTTAGGTTCGCAGAAAATGATAATTATGGAAAACACATTATTATTAAGTATACCCAAGGCTTTTTTGTGGGGGCACATTACTTTTTTATACTGTTAACCTAAATATAAGCTCACGTTTTATTTCCAAAGATATACATTATGTTTTTAAAAAATAAAAAAAATATTTACTTCTATTTTTTCCTCAAAACACCGAGGAATGTGGTGACAAACTGACAAAAAAGGCCTGAGTATACCTACTTATTTGTATCTTCAAGCGATCTGTCTATAAAATTCCTCTATTCTACATTTCTAATATCCATTTTCGAGTTCGCACGTAGATTTAAGGTCCCAGTAATGGGAATTCTAGTAGATTAACTAGCACGCTATCGCTGACGCCTCTTACTAGCGCCAGTAGTTAGCAAAGCGCATTTATCGCGGGCCGACCTGTCGCATGTAATTGAGTTAGTGCCCGCTAAGAAATGGGAACTGCTCGCGGGAGATTTCAAGTTTTGTTGTTACTGTTACGAGCACCAACTCAAACTTGCGCACATTTGTACACATGCGATTAATGACACTTCCCACCTGCGGTAAGTCTATACATATATTACACATTTAGCTCTAGTTAGGCAGTAAGATATTGCTTTAAAGCGACTGTAATCAGTGACCATGTGATCGTCCAATTAAAAACACCATGAACATAACCATATAAGTTTTGCAAAAGTAGATAATGGACTCATCATATTTGACCCTTTATCATATAAAAATAAATTTCCAAGGTGTTGTCTGTAATACGACAATGTAACATAAAATTGTTGAAACGAATGAACTTGGCACTCAAACCCAAATGTTGTTCTATTAAGCCAAAAGTCTTGGACTTTTCATGTCAGCGTCCAACGCCTACAAAGAGGTCGGCAATTTTCTACAAAAATCAATATCGTTGGAAATGTGTTGTAAAAAGTAGGTGTTTTTTTGCCCCCCACCGTGTTGCGAAAGCGAACGGACGGATGGCCGGATTGAGATAGTTATCAATATAGCTTATCCCAATGTAACATGTACCGATGTAGTGGAGGTAAGTAACCTCGGCTAAAATATCAATGGTTTGTTCATTTTTAAGGTACAAAAAGTGGCAGTGTGGTTTTAGGGGAGACTACCTAAGACCACACTGCCACTTAAGTTAGTTTTAGGGGAGACTACAGCCCGTCGTGGGATCCCCGAGATGGTCGGCGTAGGTCCACTGTCGGGTACGCTGAGGTGTATATACATCGCAAAACTTGATGGGCCCTGACCTTGAGCGGTATCTTTCGTTTGCGCATGTACAATTGCGAACGACATCATTGCCTCTCGCTTATTCCCTGGTTCCCCCAACCCCGCATCGCAATACCTCACAAACTCGATTACTGCGCATATTTGACACTTGAAATCGCCAGAGACCATCAAGTTTTGCGATGTTTATACGAGCCCGGCATAATCTCGCAACGTCTCCTACGCTGCTGGGTATCCATGAGGATTTCCCAACGTTAAAAAAGTTGTAAGCTAAATGACCGCTTCGTGGTAGATGGGGACCATCACATAAAGCGAAAAACAACAGGAGAAGTCTGATAAATTAATACGCATGCAGTTGAAACCTATTGTCATAAGCAACAATGACAAATAATGCAAGGTTTCTCATTATTTTACAATAGTAAAATTAATTTGAAATAGAAATTATGGTAAATGAGCCCAAACTTGTTTAATATGAAATTTGTTGATTTAAATATAACATGAGGCCGAGTGTACATTCGGGTCCTCAACAAAAAAGAGTGGACGTGACGTGGCATATTGATAACATGAATTGTTTGTTTGCGCCACTAAGGTTATTGGCTGACATTTATAGGTACTCGTAATTTTTCACTTGTAAGTGTAACGTATTTTAACGAAACTAATGTATTTTAAGATTTTATGCTTCAATTATTATGCCTCAGTCTTCAATTAATGAAGATTGAGGCATGATAACCATCGAAAATTTGTTGCCTCAGTGAATTTCGTAAGGATTTTATTTATTTCACTGAAATTTTATACCAGAACAAATATTCTTTGTTGATCTGTTATATATGTTTCCAGCAGAAGTACATATTATGAAGAAATGAAAAGCCAAGTTATAAGTGCCATAGCCCGGTGTCCGTTTACGAGTTTCACGGTTATTAATCGGTTCATTTACGACACTTTGCCTGTCTGTTCACCCCTCAGGTTCACCCCTCACCTCCTGCACACACCCTTACATCTTGGGATGCACTCAACTACTGAAATATACCATGTTGATAACACTCATTGTGTAATAAACTTATATTCTTCCAAGCATTTCTGGTTATCAAACGTCAAGTCAGTTTTTTTGTAATTTCTTTTATTATTTTCATTGGTTTCTTGTATTTTTCTTTTCTTTATTTCATTTTTCTTTCTTCACAATTGGTTTTCCAAATTCTCTTTCAGCTTTTATATTACTGTTATCGAAATGCTTGTTCATTTTATTAATAACATAATATTGGCACAATTACATATGTATTTACAATTATTACTTGACATAAATGATGGTGTGTGTCTGTTTATGTGTTTTTATGGGCGAGGGAGTATTAAAAAGTAAGATAAGGCATTAAAAAGGGTTTTTAGATAGCTGTCCTTCACGGAATATATAATTTGCGATCTAAAGGATTCTTTACTCCTTGTAAGCATAAATTATAATCTATGTATTCTATACTAAATTTGAAAGATTTGATTTATAATTTTATATGTATTTAAATCCTGCTGACAATAGGTTGTTATAATAAGCCATAACATAGTGACCTTGGTCCTGGAAATGCAGATACTGCAGATCATATAAGAATTCACAAGATTAAATATATTATGCAAATGTCCCTCTGTTTCCTGTGTGCACTAATTCATGAATAGTTACTGTTCACGGTTGCAAGTGTCTTGAACACAAATGTACAGTTAATTACACATTGAGAACAATCCCATAAACCAATCAGGCACAACCTCACACGGCCGGTCAATCGCAGCCTCTTCCTGCCCACTACTCTGTCGCTAATGACTAATTACGCCTGCACAATCCCTCCTGTACAACGCACTACTTGCATTAGCAATACTCGAATTAGTCAAACGACTTTGAACCTTAACGTCTACAAATTTAAGTCCCTATAGATTCACTGCGGAATGTTTTAAGACGTTTCCTATTGACAGCGATCGGAGTATGCTCATTAGGTATTAGTGTCATTGTTGATTGCTGTCAGAATAATTTTCAACTGTGTGCCCTAACGTTAGGGTGTATTATTGTTTGTACAATCGTTTGGAGTTAGGTCTTCACAATCTCTTCAATACCTAGACGCTTCCTGAGGAAGATATCGGCCCGTAATGAGTTGAGTGCTATTCAAAACGTCATTATCTTCATTCAGAACACCAACCACTCTATATTCTTGTGCAGTTTTCTTCTTTATGAAAGAAAACAGATCTCGAACCAAGTTATTATTTAAAAATAAAGAAACATACGGTGACTTCGTTATTTTTCTTGTTTATTAAAGAAATATATAATAAATTTGGTAAGGAATAAACACAATAATATGTTATGTAACCTTTACTTGAGTGTAGATTAATCTAAATTAGTGCTAGTATAATTAATGGATGGTAACAGCTCGTAATGGCTAGACACAAATTAATCCCGGCATTGAGTGCCGGTATGTATCGTCTCGTCTCAACACTTGAGGCCTAATCGACCCAATCCGATTACATTATGCTCATTGTACAATCTCGATACACTTTCCCAACAATGCCACTCCAATTATGTATCTAACTACCAATACCAAAATCACAACTAACACAGTGATGTATTAAAAATAGCAAAAATATCAATCTCCATTGATTTTCTGGATAAAAAAAAATTACATTATGAATTTACACCTGTAAAATTCGTGTAATTTGTTTGTTTGGTTGTACGCGCTAATCTTAAGAACTACTGGTTTGAATTGAAAAATTATTTTTGTATTGGATAGTCCATTTATCGGGGAAGGCTACAGGCTATAGAGAACGCGGACGAATTCGCAGGCACCAGATAGTTTGTTCATAAAATGTAAGTCTGAAACATTCTCAACTGACCAATTTGATAGAAATGCCAACCTTATTTCTCACGGGACTCCACATATCAAATCATGTAGGTATCATGGGACGCATTTTGAATAATGAAATTTAACCAAAAAAGATGGCAATCACTCAGAAAAGGCGTAAAACAGAAAGTGCCATAAATTGTCAATCAACATCGTCCAAGGAACATTAAGGCGTCTACACACCCCGGTGTTTAAAAAAGTTAGAGGCGTCCATAACTGGGTCCATTACGGTAATGAATTATGTGTAGGGCTGTTAATCTTCCCCACAGATATCCTCTCATCTCCTCAGCAATTACAACTAATTGAATATTAAGGCGAACGATTGATATAAAACCGGATAATGTACCCGGATATGACCGGACTGGGGCGAGTGGAAGGGCGGCTTAAGAATTATGGTAGATCGTATAGTTGGCACTTATGTAAATTCCGGAAACAGTTATTGTTATATACTATTAACACTATTTTCTTCAGTATTGTTTTTATAATAGAAATATAGAAGTTTTTTACTATATTTTAACAAAAATTGTATAATAATGGGGTCAATTTAATTAGCCAAATGAGTTAAAGAACGTCAGAGAAAAAAATAATTTTGTTGTATAAAAACTTTGTATATAATACAAATATATAAAAAATGTTTTCGTATTACTATATCAGCCAATATAGGTATCTACTATTTAAATTGACATAACTGGCTTCTGAAAAAATTTAACTGATAAAACTGATAATTGTTTTAGGTATAATACTTGTGTATAATTTATGAATCTCTTTATAATCTAAAATTAAAATATTCCTATAAATGCCCTAAACATAATGATCCCAAATGAAAAATACAATGAAAAGGCAATAAAGACGAAGCCATAAGGCAAGTTGCACACTGGCGAGGGAGCGATTTATGGTCGCAGGTCGCGACGATACTCATATTAAGAAGTTTATGTCCGCGATAAAAATGCGCGAATTAGGAGATCACTTCAAATGAATTACTATACTATTGATGAAAGTATTTTTCGCGACTGCTTCTCATCCGGTAATATGATTGTAATACTAATAAAGTAGGATGTACAGGTATTCCATAATTAAAAATTAACTGTCATGTGGAAATCTAACCATTTTGATTTAATTGTATTTTGGCGTCTATATTCCCGAGCTCATTTAACCCAAATCTTTTAAAGTTCAAATGAATAAACATCTTCTGGGTGAGCTTGCTCCATTATAGGCTTTACCTTTGCTACACAAAATGAATGTTGGCCAAGAGAAAACCTATATATCTAATAAAAAAATAAATAAGTAAAAATATTATTTAATAATTAATTATTCTATTAAATTAGATTACATAACGTATATATAACGTTTACTTTCCATATCATCGGAAAGCATGAAAGGTATATTAGCAAACAAAATGATATCCTACTTATACCCATCGTCTATAAAAAGTACTTTTAAACTAAATTGAGAGTGTCGATAAAATTGCGGAAGACGTTTTCGACTCCGTTGTCAAGATTGAGGAAAATGCGGCGATTTTAGGAATCAAATTCGTAGAAAAGTTTCTGATGGAGTTCCTGTAATCCTGTTGTTTTGTAAATACATTTACCTATTTATTCATGTCAATGTTAATTTTGCAATGAATGTTTATTGAGGAGCATCTCAGTTATGAAGTTATAATCTTGTTAGTTGGTGTTTAGTGAAATATCAGACCAGTCCATCAAACATTCACCATAGTCTTCTGCGTCATATTTAATTTGCACGATGCTTAGGTGATTTATTTTATTTCAACCATTGAAAAGACCTTTCATATTATTGTATCAATCCACTTTGCATTACAGGTTACAAATCGCAAGTGAAATTAGCCCATTTTTTTAATATTTTGAATTTGATTCTGCTAATATCACAATCAAAAGATTTAATATTGTGAGTTCAGAAACTTAATGTAATTTTAAGATGCATTAAAACTCAATCACATGTCGATTAAATTTGTCAAAATCTTTAAAATGAAATAAATAAAAAATTACAATTTGTTTCCTTACTTCACCATAGATATGTTAGATATCTTATATACGTCTTACTAAAAAAAATACTACACATATGTATGTAACTTTATTTAGCTGCATTGTTAGTTAATTAGGTATGAAATATTGTCACCTGTCATTAACATTGTACTAACCTTTCAATAAAAGTCGATAAATGTATTTGATAACAAATAAAAAATCACTTTATATCGCCGTTATCAAAATCCGAAATGTTTATTAAACGTAAAACATGGCAACAAAATGTTGCCATAACGGAAGAAATGTAAAATAATAATTGTCAATAAAAAATGACGTATCTACGAGCGAAGACGAATGTCGTAAACAACATCAACAAATATTTGGAATCGTTTACGTGTCTGTTATGTTGCGACCAATGTAGTGTGCCCCACCCTTTAATAGCACATTAATTTCTATCCGATACTTTCACATTTTAGTTATATTTTCTCATATTTAGTCTTCTCCTTATAAGTGTCTACCTATATATTTTAGAAATTGAGTTCTAATGAATCAAGCTGCTAATATATATGTGGATTAAAACATTAATTAAACATCGGTTAACAAAATCCAAAGCAATTAGGCAATAATTAGGTAATTTTAAAATTTATATCACCAAGAAAACTTATTTACTTAAACAGAGTAATTCTTGCAATTCATATAGGTATAGTTCCATTTAGTTATTTACAGGGTGGAATTTTGTAATGCCACCTGGAGGGAAAGTACTCTTAATACTGTAGATAGAAAGTTTTACTCAAAGGAAAACATTCCTTTATTTTTGAATAGAAAGAAAACTGGATTCAAAGATTTTTGAAAATTCGCTTGCCACACCCGGGATCGAACCGACTAAAATCTATAAAAATGGCAGCCTCTACTTTTATTGCATTGATCGTTATGGTAAATTTATAAGGATGAAATCTCTCTAACAAACTTGATAAATTAAATGAAAGGAAAACCATGAAATCTTAAATCATTTTAATTAAGTATTTACTAGAAATTTACAATTAAGTAATTACTTAATTGCTCGAAGTGGGCACAATTTTCTTGGATACACAAATTTATTCTTCTAACGAATTCATTTCTAGTATTACAACATTACAAATACGTCTACAGTCTACAGTATTTAGAGTACTTTCCCTTCAGGTGGCATTACAAAATTCCACCCTGTATATATTTTTATATTACATGAGACGCGTTATCTTAATTAAATTGCAACTGTCTCGATGCCGATTACTTAATACGTCGAACACAATTCCCAAATAGCGAATGTTTATCTCGAGACACGCACAAAAAATATACTTGCACTAGATACTTTTATTGCGGCCTTTAAGGTGGATGAATATAAAGTGGATTTATAGGGATTATGTGGAAAATGGTCCTCGCGGGGTGAGGATGAGATCGTTTAGCTGAGAGGGGGGAAGTGGATCGACACAGTAAATCAAAGCAAGCAGTGTTTGGAAGAGATATTTTAAAAAATCATTGTCAGAAACAAATATTTTCAAGTGAGTCGCATTTTTTTAGGAAAATTAAATTAATGAATATAATATTGAAAGGAAAATATTTATATGAAAGGGTCCAGTAATAAACAATATTTGTGATGTACATCGACTACTGTTTTTATTGGCTTATTTGTTGTACTGCGATATCGCCTTAATCTTTGCGAATGCCGTGAGTTCCGAAATTGGATTGGATCTTACATGTAAATTGTCGCGTGTGAGTAAATAAGCGGATTGGCGATTTAAAAGTATTGCCCGGATCAACGGACTTGATACCTTCGAGTAAATAAATGAATGAGCTGCCATTTTATAGGCTATGCATTTTATTTAAGAGTTTGTTTATTGAATTACTTTTGCGGTAATTCTACACTAAATATTCGTCTACCTCAACGTCAATTCATTGCACGATATGTCCATTCCAAATTCAGCTTAAGATGTTCAGTGAATTTTGATTTATGGACTAGACTTTTCGCGTGTCACGCCTACGTCTTTTTATGTCAAGAAGTATACACACTGGACCTTCGTTTTATGATATTGGAGGATTGGTGGTGATAAGATATCACAACCTGTGTATCTTTTTAGTGATATTCGTCAACTAAAAGATTGTTACTTGGGCGTTGTAAAAACGGCTGATTTGTTTAGTCTGTATCGTCGTCAAATCTTGACTCTTAATTGAAAATAATTTCCTTCAAATAACATATTATTTGTTGAAAACGGGTTGTGTACAATGGGCGGTGTGTTATCGTACGATCCAACTATTAACTTATGAAAATAACTTACAATAATACCTTGTTTATTTTACCATTATTCTTCGCCAAGGAAATTTGCGAAATACGGACTAGAGATTTGATCGCCGGTTCTCAAAGGTTTCTCTTTTTTTTTTTTTTTTTTCAAATTTACTTTTTTAAATACAAAAAATACTTATTTTTTGTGTGAAAAAAATGTGTTCGTTACCTAAATTGGGACCCTATTGAGTATACACTGGATGGGAATATAGTTAAGTTGTAGTTAAGTTGCATGGACATTTTATAATAATAAAATAAAATGCAATAAAATGGTGAACGGTAAATGGTAATAGACAATAAAAAATCAAATAACACACACCACTTTGCTACAGTTTGAGATGCGTCGTCTTACCTAGCAATCCCCACAAGCTGGACATACGGACGGACAGGCCGACTCTAATGGATGTTGTCACTATAAATAAACATGGGATACGGCATGGGAAATATGATTGCATAACATATGACGAACCGGTTATGTATACAACTATGGCTAAATATTTTTTTAGTCAAAGAGTTCGAGTTATTTTTGAAATGAAACTTCTTTGCGAGCCATGAGAATAAAATTTCAATTTCGATTTTTATTGTGACGCTTAAGTGTAATGATCACGTGACGTTTCTGGTAACGTTTCTTGTAACATTTCTGCAAAAGTGAAAATTGTTAATCGTTTAATATATTTATTGTAACTAAGTTTTCTCTCTCTCTGACAGAAATACTCATCATCCCGAACCTCCTCTTTGTGTTTCTGGTGTTCAAAGCAAAATTAAATCATTTGGTACAAAATCAAAGTTATCGAAAAATACCAAAACTTGAAACAGCGTCACATACTTACTACTTGTAAATCAAATGTGTGGAACCACTGTATAGGTATTAAGTTAACGGCATCAATAGATAAAGCTTGCTGTCACATAAATACAAATTCCCAGCGGGTATGAATTACAAGCAATCGAATGCCAACGAGTGGCAACCCTCGCAAATAAACATAACATCCGAAGGAAACTCAAAAATGGCCCGGTTCGAGCTAGAGCCCCGTGAAATCTCGGCCCACCTCATAAAACACGTGAAACAATATCTTAGGCGTACCGCATCGCCCGAAGCTCAT
This sequence comes from Synanthedon vespiformis, assembly GCA_918317495.1. Lineage (NCBI taxonomy): Eukaryota > Metazoa > Arthropoda > Insecta > Lepidoptera > Sesiidae > Synanthedon > Synanthedon vespiformis. The sequence continues at coordinate 10,871,903 of OU906953.1, read as the reverse complement.
GGTACTAAGCGATAGCGCTTTTATTACGACCACTTAAGGTTCAATATCGTGGCAACCGAATGCATTCATAGGGTTGTCACCATACGGCTTTTCTGAAACCATAAAAATATATCGTGCGTTTGTAAACGAGGGCGGCTGTTTGTCACTATATTTGCATGTAGACGTTTCTGCTGTTGAAAACTGAACTTTTGGAGTGTTTCGATGTAGAATATCTTTGATTAAGGAGAGCGTCTCAGATTGCAATAAATTGCCGACCCGTTATATAATTAATGAAGCTGTCATGCAGTAAGTATATAAGTAATAATATAATGCGACCTAAATTTAAAGTTATTCAAGTCTTCTTTATAATAGTCATCTGATTTGAAATTTTTGGAAATTAGCCGCAATACTCTTTTCGACTTCTTAAACTCGCGTGTAACGTGTTTATTCTTCCGTAATAAAATTAATTTGGAATTATATTTTTGAGAACATATTTATGATAATTACTTTATTGCTTGCATTGAAACAAAAAGTTTATAAGCACAAAATTAATGAAAACACCCCTTTTATAATTTTTGGTGGTAAAAATAATTTTTAAGCGGAAAATAAATACATCTTTTTAGATCGACAGGTATACAAGGGTTTACTAGGATTCCCAAGTTTATTTGTAAACAAGAAAAGCACCAATATTCTCCCCTCGTTCCGTTTGCATAAAAGTATAAACCTAAGATCTCCGGATTGTTGTGTTCAGAGAAGAAAATCTTAATCAGAGTCCCCCAATCCCCGTCTTATTTACACCGCGAAACACTCCCAGTAATCGGGTCATACGCGTAAAAAGCTGAGGAAAAAAACTATTGTATGAAGCAAGAGAATCCGAAGATATTCATTAGGGTTTATCCGACGGAACGAATGGAATGAAATGGTGAAGCGAGGTGTTTGTTACAGGGACGCATTTTATTTTTTAGATTTTTCTTATTAATAAGCAATTATTTGAACATCATCGAGGGACGCACTAGGTATATTTGTGGGAATCAGCCAATTTACATTTCCTTCCTTACCATCCTAATCAGGCTAGTAGACTTGTAGTACCTGTGTAGTTACTTGAACTTAGGTGTACCTAGGTAGCCACTTAAGGTCATGTGGACTATAAGCCCGTCTACAATTTCTAGACTTCATTTAAATTGTCATTGTTCTAAAATTTCTAAATCATAAGAAGGTTATGGATTGTTTTTTTTTAATACAGACAGGTTGTCTACAATACAGGTACACATGAGCAGCTCACCCTGGAGGATTTTTTTTATTAGAAATGGGCCAACAATCAGCTGTGTAGCAAGTATGAGGCTTACAATGGAGCAAGCTCACCCACAAGATGCCTAGAAGATTTGGGTTATACAAATTGATAGTGTGATCACCTGTCTGTGGCGATTGTAAGTGTTGAGTGGTAAAGTGCGTCCCTGCGCAATTGTACGTCCTTGGCTGAAATAGCGAGTGTGTAGTCGACTCACGTCTCGCCTCTAACACTTCACGCCCGTAAATCGGACTAGAGGCCGTCTGTGCTCCACAAATTATCTACTCACAATTATCTATCCCTGTATACAGTACAGGGATACCATCCCCACATCCCCAATACCACTGTTAAAAAATCTACAAATGCTAGTTTCAAAATACTGACCATGGCGACACCGATGGACCGAAAACTGAGTTAATCCCATGGTCTTGTCACGTCTTTAGTTTTTGACTATTAAAGGCAACATATTAGGTAATTAATAAAACATGATGTGTTTAGTCTATTTGGTTGTTTTAAGTGTCCTAATCCAAAAAAGAATTTATGGTAAAAAATAAGTATATCCTAATTTTTGATCTGCATTTTTACCTCTTAGCTAAAATTTCAATGATGTCAAATGAAATTACCAAATAACGCATTCCAAGATCTGTCGACTGCTGACGACTGTAAGTATAATATATGGAGTAAAATAAACAATAGAAGGTATCTGTAAATGCGTTAATTGCTGATATTCACTAAAGAGTTGCATCGTTTCACAAATTTGAACAGTTCCCGGGCACGAAGTCGATCCGTGTTTTTGACAGTATGCACTAGCCTAGCATTGCCACGTCCGTTCCGGTGTTCAAATACTTTAGAAATGTTTAGAGCTGGCGCTTTCATTTCTAATGAATCCGTACTAATTCTTACTAATATTATAAATGTGAATGTGACTTTGTTTGTTTGAACACACAAAAACTACTGAACCGATCACCATGGAATTTTGCATACACGTTGTCTGGGACACCAGGAAGGACCTTTCATTGTTCAACGCGGACAAAGTCGCTGGCACCAGCTAGTATATTATATATGGACGAGCGTAGTTGTCAATAAAACCTTCTGCTAACGTTCGGCTTTTTAGAGAATGTGAAGTTCATTCCGCGGAACTCTTACTATATCAATATTGGTAAATATTTCCGCACTTGTATGTATACGTACATATACTTTAAATATATAAGACCTGTGATAACAGCATAGACTTCTTTCATAGGAAGAATATTCGGGAGAAAAGTTGTGGGCGCGTGAAATAGACATTTCATTTCTATCAATTTGTATATCTATATGCCTATTAGACATAGGTTGGTTGGGGGAATCAGTGAGCTGCGAGGACAAATCTGCATGCGATGGACGTTTTGATTTCTACTCATTTTCAATATTGTTATTTCTTATATATTTTTATATCAAACGAATTCAATATACTTATATTTTTATTATTTTTTTTACAATTCAATAAAATTAAAAATATTCAAATATTCAAATGTTTGTTATAAATACACCAGAATTTCAGTCTGACATAGTTATCATTGCTTCATTGCTATCACTGCCTTCATAGGCGATAAAGCTCTTCTTTTCTCAAAAGATGAGCTGCTATAGTGTATTTTGTATCCTAAACCTTGTAATGTTATGTTGAAGATAATGTTGTTTGTAATAATTTTATCTCTTTATGAAAATCATAATTATTGCCTTATTTTAAAGATTATAAACAGTACATTGCAACAAAAGACATAACAAATCAATGTGAACACTAATACAAAGATTATTTAGATACAATGGAGCAAGGTGGAGATGTTAAGAAAATCCTTATATACCCAAGTAAAAAACCCCAAAACCTTCATTATTTCCAATCCTTTGCTTAAAAAAAGTCTTAAGACACAGATAAAATACTGATTACTACTACATGGTCCTGTGGAAACACTCCTACGAAACTGGTCCTACGACATTGTAGGGGGATTTGTAATTTTAAAGGGATAAAATATTCAGAATCCCTATTTTCTTTTGTCAATTGATGCGTAATAGAAGAAAACGATGTACAAAAGGCATGATGACATACTCATAGACAGTCCCCTGGTTATGTGAACGGCACTATCAATTAAACACAGCACTCGGTGGTGCGGAAACGACACGTTTCACTCCACATTTCCACTTCACGGTCACTCGCTGGACGCTGGACGAGTGTCATGTGTCTGCAGATGGGGGAAAATACCTCGCAAACTATCCTACCATGCATTACATACCTATAGGTATCTTTATATATTTCAGGTATTGTGCCTGTTTTCAAATTTGATGATAATATACATAATTATTATAATCGAAGACGTGAATCACTTGCGAGTATAATTACATATACATTTGAAGACGTGAGTGGATGAAGGTGATATGTCGAATAATTCCAATTTTAAATAAATCGAGGTTAAAGTTTTACTTTTAGTTTTTGAGATAAGTCGCCACGAAACTGACTCAGCTTTGAATCCCAATCTGGTTTACCTTCACAGGTTCTTTTTTGATTTTAACTATAGATAGAAACCGGCATTCCAATAAAATACCTACAAGTGGAGGCACGATATCTCTCATTCAAAAAACACACAAAAGCACAAGTGCTGTTTATTTGACGGTGATCTGCCAGTAGAGAGACAATCGTATTGTGACCTATTAATTTTGTAGTAAATTTATATTTCACTGCATTGTATAGCACATTAAATCCAAAGTCATTTTCTTCGCTATGACGACATGCACAGCACACGTCCTCTCTGCCTTTGCTCTTCACAAATTGAAAATCTCGTCAGCACACATGCTTGCTGACGCAAAAGAATGTAGTCTTTAATCCACGGTAATAAAGAATAGTGCGTTAGCAGTTTACGGTAAATTACCGGCGTCACAATGCAATGTCATTGTCACACGAGGGTGGTTATTGTAAGTGAGTGCACACTGAGGGGGCGAAAAATTATTTTTATGCTTATTGATTTTGACATCGACACTGAACTTGGTTAACTTGTCACAATATATTTTACGTCACAAACTTTACTTTAGTACATAATTTGACTATGTACTTAGAAAAGATGTGGTTCCTAAATGTTAACTTCGTCGTCTAAGAAAATTATCATTTTGCCCAAAATAATACTCGATTTTATTATACAAATATTTAAGAGTCATTTGAAATTTTTGCTGTACAAATGATAAGTTGAATTAGAAGCTATTTTCTAATTATATCCTATTAATAATCCTATTAATCTAAATTTAATAACTAATTTCCTAAATTTCTTTAAGTAAATCTATTTAAATTGACAACCTTTAAAATTATAATATATTAAATGAATCTCTGTGGAAATATTAATACTTTCTCAATAATTGTTTAAATACTTTGCTTAGGTAATTTATTCTGATTTTAAAAGTATTATAATAATATGTAGATATCCGCTAAAGGCAACCATTGCAAAATAAATAATACACCGAGTACTTTTTTCATTTAATATTTTTGCTTACTGTTATAAAATAAGAATTGAAATATAAAAGAAACGCTGACTACGTATAAGTGCTACGACAGACATATCATAACTTGAACTAACTCAATTTGACGAGAGCTTTCGGCCAAATCGCCGTATGAGATAACAATTTTTTAATTCAACCTTTTCATGGATAACAAATTATTTGAACTGATATAAAAATACTGTAATTGAATGAAAAATGGGCAAATTTAAATTCTGTAAAGGGCGAACGTCGTTTTTCGTAGAACTATGTCACAATAAAAATTATTTTAATATTTTAAATACGTGTCGAAATATGATCATAATAATTTTGAAACTGGAGCAAAAACAATTATGTTGATTGGAATATTCATACCGAACTTGTGGTAAATGTAAAAGTACTGACTTCTGTAAGAGACTGAACTTTATTTAGTCTTAGATAATAAACTTTTTTTTTATATTTTCAGTGTTTTTAAATGATAACTATCCGGCCGCCCTCCAAGTGGCTAATTGAGAGGGTCACGTGTGTAGGCAGATCGCACTTCCGGCGGAAACGTTGCGCACGCTGAGTGACTTATGTACACTTCCTTCCGGGGCGGCTCAGCGGCAACCGGCAAGCGGTAGGCAGCCTGCCTCGCCTCCCGGAGAGCGCACGGCCTTGGACACTTTTCAATTTGCCAAAAGAATATTGCATCAGGAAACACTCAACTCTTAGCGATCGTATTATGTGAACAATATAGGTTACTTTGGCCTTATAACCCTTTCATCAGAACACTAAAAATAAGTCAGTCTCTATTCCTAGTTATTAAAAAAAAAGCATCTACGAAGGTTCCCCTTAGATACAGATTTCCAAATTGGTGCTAGATTAATTAAATAACATACAAGATTATATTTGTAATTTATTATCGGACTTTATTACACAAAGAGCATGTTTAGTTGAGCTTAGAGGTAACTTTAAAACTGTTATCGCACTGAACAGTTATCGGCGACACAAATAACGCAAGTGCATACGTCACGGCGTAATCGCACCCGGAAACGGAACCTCCGCCATATTGTGAGCGAGATCGGCCGCTTGTCGAGCCTTCCGCGCTGTTGCACCTGCAAATATTAATGCGACGCTACCTAACAACAAACCTTAAACTGTAACCGTAAAGTCCAAAATCATTTTCACCCAAAAAGACCGAATTAACAATTTATTATTAAAGCGACACAATTAAACACCAACTTTAAATATATCTATTAGAGTCCAATTTCGAGTTGAAGTTTCATCAGGTGACAATTTGAATTTCGAATTTACAAAACAGTTGAGAGCGATCATCTCGTTGGCCAGTTGAACACTCAAACGAGAGAGCGATGAAATATGAGTCTTATTCGTTGCCTATTATGGTTTAATTTAACTTTGCAGATAAATTTGTGTAGGTGTAAATCCCCGTGTAAAATCCGTGTGTGAAACCGCGGACAGGTTTCCGCTGTCTATGTTCCGGGTGTTCCGGCGCTATTGTTTATGTCCGAATATGAATTAATTCGGATTTTCAGGTAAACCGTCGGAGGCAGATTGTGACGGCTGTTGTGTGACTATTATCTGCAGCCATCGGACCATGTTCTATGTAGATATCTATACGCACATTCTGACAAAAATTGTATATTGAATTGATTTTCAATTTTATTTCGTACGGCTCCCATTAGCGATTATCTTATATACTACTAGTGACCCGGTCCCGGCTCCGCATGGGTGCAATTTTTTTCTGCAAATTATTTATAAAAATCTATACCGTAGTTTAATACATAGAGAGGAACAGACGGCTTGAAGTCGTGAAGAATAAATAAGTAAATATGTATGTAGTAATAAACTTGTTTCGGAAAATGCGATAATTTTAATAGAGAAGTGAGTATAGTTGTTATAGGGGTATAAATAAAAATGAAAATAATAATAAACAATTGAGTCAGTGAAGTGACGCAATGTTTTCTTGTTATCACCGAAAGTTTTCAGTCGGGTGAGCGCAGGGGCGCGTGTAAAAAAGCTGCCTCGTCACCTCCAGAACAGTTTCCACTCATTGTGCACCTGCCACGGTTCAGTAATTAATTATCCTCCACCCCTGCCCCCCTTGCGGTGACCCGATCCACCCCCAGGCCCTCTGGCACCTTGCGCTCTTGTGTCAAGGTGAGCCTATTGTTCTGGAAGGACCACTAACACAATAAACAGTCGCTTTAAAAATCATACATTTATCGCATTCTTAACCAGTCGTTTATTTTATAAAGACAGACAGGCTTATGGTCCTCTTAGCGATGGGTGATTTACCACTAACAGAGCAAATATATATTTATATAGAAGTCACGAGTATATTTTAATCATTTATTTCAATTTATTTTCAACATAAACTACAGCAAAACAAAATTTACTACCTACATTGCGAAATACAGGGTTTCTTTTGTAGGACTTAAAAAAATATATTACCTAATAAAATTATTTTAATCTACCACAGGTTCGGAGATTTGTTTCTACGTAGATCAATGACACCGAAAAAAGAAAATCATCCGTACATGCTCTTTTCTAATTTTCATTTAACAAAAAAAATATTCAAAATAAATACATATGATTCCGCAATTAAATAGGAGTTAAGGTGATCCCTAACTTTACATTGGTGACTGTTGGTGAAAACATATTTAATTGTAAGTTAAACGACGATTAGTGTGGTACAACTGTTTCCGAAGGTGAGATTAAACGTTGATTAACGATTTGCTGGAGACGTATTTATTGTATGTCAACTGCCACGTCAACGCCTGCCAGGCACTCTTCTCACTCTGTGAAAATTGGGATTCTATTAGCGAAATGTACAATATATGGTGAGCACAGCTCGCAGTCGGAAGGAAATATAAATGGATTTCCATATTAAACGTCCGAAACTTAAATTACGTGAGGTTATTTATGGGCTGTGTCAATGCGAAGTCGCTGAAACCGCACGCCACCGGCTCCGGTGTTGCGGAGATTGAAACTGTCGCGAGGTGAACTTACTTTAATGAGGCACCTCCCCACTTCCCCACTTCCACATTTCCACACTTCTGTGGGGAAGTTGACGAGACGCGGCGTCACTTGCACCGCGACGCATATCCACGCTCGTTTCAACCATCTTTATTATTGTACCTAAGTACCTACAGTATTTCAAGCATATTGTTATCAGGAACAACATGGTACACAACATTTTGAGTTGTTATAGTATAAACCGCGACTTCAAACCGTTTTCCCATGGATGCCATTGTTGTCAGAACTGGACCAAATTGAAATGGGAATGGGACCACACGGGAAGCACCAGTTTTCAAATAAAAAATAATCACCATATTCATCATCATCTCAGCCGTAGGACGTCCACTGCTGGACATAGGCCTCCCCCAAAAGTTATAAGGTAACAAACATTAAAAAAAATACAGTCGAATTGAGAATCTCCTCCTTTTTTGGAAGTCTGTTGAAAAGCAGCAGTTGGCAGAATATTGGGAATATATAGTGCGACGGTCCAGTTCACAAAAAAAGTATCACCCCATCTGAAATCACTACATAGTACAAAGTTTGAATGTATATTATTATGCGCTGTTTCTCATTGTCCCGAGTTATCACGGTAAAAATAGTAAGAAAAATAAGTAAAAATATCGGTTCAAAATAGTCCTACAAACGAGTTTGCGACAGTATACATCATAAATGCGAAAATTTGTATGGATGTTTGTTACACTTTCACGCAAAACTACTGAACCGATCACCATGAAAGGACATAGGGTAAGTTTAATCGTAACCTTTAATCGTTCAACGCAGACGAAGTCGCGGCCACCACAGCTAGTACATCATATTATGTCTATCATCTAACAGTAATCAGGTTTTTAAGATTTTGATAAAAATATGTACAATATGTTTCTAATACAAATCAAAATGAGATAACATTGTAAATAAAACACAAGATACATCGGTCAATCATGTCTCTGTTACAATTATATATTATTATCAATGATCAAACGTACCTACCTCAATAATATAATGCGTTTTGTCCTATAACAAACGCATTATATTTGAATGCGTCTCAATTGGAATTCCTGGGACGCTTCAAGCGGCCATGATATTATCTTCTTCTCTTAGAACTTTAAGTATGTCACACCTACCGGCCGTAAATTTGGCGCGGTCACAGCCCAAAGGTTAAGGCGCAACAATTAAACACTCTGCGACTCTTTGAAACTATGCGAATAGAGAGCGTCCTTAAGTTTGTGGCCACTAAGTCAGCGAGATTGTCTTAGAGGAGTTCTCTTAGAGGAGTGAAAACAATAAGTTTATTAGATGTCTAAAATATTTACTAATATTATTAGTATTATTTCCTATACTGAAATTTCCCACATATGACGGATATTATGTGGGAAATTTCAGTATCGGAATTGTACCTACTTCAAGGAACAACTCGGGATATTTATGAATACAGAATTCTCTTTTTAAATTTTGAAACGAAAGTTTTAAAAATCTACGAAAAGATGAAACAATCATATAGATAAGTATATATTTTAAAGTATGTAAAACCTGTTATATTTCCAAAAAACCTGGTCAGAAGAAATGAGATCTTATTTATCATTTCGCTTGTTTAGGGGCCCTCGAGCCTAAGGCGTTCAACTGATATTAACTTTTGTCAAGGTATTTGGATGTCCCCGAGGGATCAACGTAATGTTGCGTGCACTACATGAAACTACCTATCTACCTACCTACCTACTTGACTAGGCGAACTTGTTTGACAGTACCTACCACTACGAAACATTAGTTGCTTATTCTGTTATATTGTGCTTATTACCTAATGTAGTAAGTATGGATGAATTTTGTTATAGGACGTGGCATTATATGGTACCTAATAATTAAAATACAATATATTGCATTCTTACAAATCTTATGGAAACTACATTCAGTATAAAAACTTGTATAAGAAAAATTATTATCGGATTGGGCGCAAAAGCCAGTTAATAATAGAAAATAAGGTTTAAATTGAATATTGTTTAGGAGTGGTTTATATGTACCTACTTATTTCGTATGAAAATTATTGTACTGACTTTTCGCACGCACATACAAAGTTTCTTAGGTAATATATTTTTAATTTTCTTAAATAGGTATATAAGTAGATATGTTGGTCTAAAATTCAATCAGATGTAATAGCTATGCTATTACATCTGTTACATCATGTTTTTTTAATATTTAAAGGCCACCTTTATCAGATTTCAGCAGAGTAATAAAGCGAAAGCAATACTCGTATGAATTTGAAATGGCGGTTAGCGTTTCCAATATAGGTGTAATTTGCAGTGTATTGTAGGATTGTGTGTAAGGCGCGGCGCACACGGAACGGTCGTAACTAACGCGCGTCGCACCGTCTGCTACGCGTTTAATATTTGAACGCGGTTATTAATTCAGGTAACACGAGCTCATATTGTCTACGTAAAGTACGTGCCTGTGCAAAATAACATAACCACATTTCATTCATATTATCAGTGCAGCCTGTTAGGTATTCGCTAGTAAATTATTTATAATAATTTTAGTTTTAATCAAGTGTTTTTGTAAGAGACGGAACACATTGCGTTCTATGAAAGATAGGTATGAAATATATTTAAATTATGATATCTGCGTAGAATTTTCATTTTTCATTGAGTTTTTCCTCCATAAAATTTTTTATCCAATATTTTACTCTTTAGACACAAAAAGTAGGTACCCTAATTCTTCAAAGTTTTATATATTTCTGTGCCAAAATTTATATGAGTATATTGAGAGATTTAGGCATGAAAACGTCACAAACATATATACATAGAGAGTTACCTTTGCATTTATAATATTAGGTAGGTTAAATTCAAAATAGCCTTTTACAGGAGACCGCCAAGAAAAAACCATATTACTCGTATGTTATATGTTCCTGTTACTTAACCACATTTTCATCGAATCCCAAATGGAAAACGAAATCTGTTGAGCGACTAATGCAACTTTTAAGTGACATTTTAATCTAACTAAATATAAATAAGTAGCAATCCCATACATATTACATAATATGTACTTTGGAAATATGGCTAAAGTTTCCGATAGAGCTGAGAAATGAATAAAGTTAGAGCTAGCAGTACGGCGTACTTCATTATTGAATATATTGTGGCAGCAATGCGGGAACGTAGGTGTCTCCCGCAGGGATTGACATAATAATATTAATAACATCCTTTGTGAGCGATCTATTGATTGGGTTCACTCCTTTGGGATTGATTCGACTCACCTCTCGGCGACAAAGGCTCTACCAAACTAACTACTTATAAAACAATATAATGTAAAGTGTTCGTATACCACGTAGAACTAGCTTTACTTACCTTGTTACAAAAAGACATGCTCACAATTAATGTGAAATCTTAATATATAAAAGGTGACGTGTGTATGTATGTATGTATATCTCCTATAGACTCCAAAACTGCTCAACCGAGTGATCGGACGCGGACAAAGTCGCGGGCAAATACTAGTATATTATATTATTACAAATTCTCCCTTATGCCTATCATTTTAAATGTCTTAGAGCCTCTTTCACCAACTACAAGTAAAGAATAACCGTTGATTAGTTACTTTTAGAAATAATTTTATGTTTTAAACTATGCACTCGGTTTAATGCATCCTTCGATAGGCGATTTTTTATTATTATTTTCTTATTAATGTTTGGGACTTTTACCGTACAAACAAAGGTAGGTATATAATCTAAATTATTCCCGGTAACAGGTGACTTTAAATGACGATTTTAGTCTACTTGATAGATGGTGAAAAAAGCCCTTAGTAGGATAAATAATGAACGAAAAAAAACTGTACTATAGATTTTGCTAAAGATTTATTAAGTATAGAAAATTTTCTACAAAGGCTACATATAGAGAAATATAGGTTTATAGATATGATGTTATTAGTGGATTCATAATAATATAGTTTGTTGCAAGGGTGAACCCTTTCCCGCTGCACATTCGATTAGCTGACATGTTCCATGAATTGATGGGAAAAATCACATTGTTACAGAAAACAATAATGGATCCCGTTGTGAAGAAAAGTCAAGGGAAAAAGGATTAATGTCTAAGGGAGGATACTAAATTCGTATTGGACAGTTGGACAGGCCCCACTTATAATTTTATTATCAGTATTAATGCGATAGTAACTGGATTTCTTTTTTTATATAAGAAAATATTTGTTTATATTTGATGGGATTTTGTTCAGAGATTAGAATACTACGAAACATGCATGAAAGCCGCGGACAGAAGCTAGTATTGTACAAAAAACCATTAATGAATACACAATTATTACTTCCACATGACATTTCCCTTTGTGAATAGATTACAGAGAAATTTGGATTGAAAACGGTCTCACCAGTTCTCACGATGTATTGCAGAACATTTTTCTATTTAGGTATTCTATTGAGTTCGTTAGCAGCTAATATGTAATTAATTTTTAAAAATATTCTAAAAGTTACCATAGGTGACACAATAGTAAAGGGTGATGTTGTTTAGTGCACCTTACTTTACCTTACCTCATCTTACCTTTACCTTTACCTTCTTTACCACCAGAGAGGGCCGCTCCATTTAAAATTGCGAAAGCAATATGCCCTACCAAAATATTTGGCTGTACCTACTTAACTAAACTAACGTCAGCAGCTTCATTAGATTATGTCTTCTCCGATTCGCAGTCTGTATATTTTCCTTGGCTCCAATGAGATTCCATAAGACACAAGAGCTGTAATAATAAAATAAATTTGTACAAATATGAAAGAAACTCGGCCGCCCGCCCGCCCTTCGGCACATGTTCAGACATGTTCGCATGGTAATGTTATGGTTATTGCCCCGTTATACGTGAACGCGCGTAACTTACCGAAGGTGCTGCTTGGGCACGCATTTCTTCCGTTGCTACTTCCACCATGGCTCTATTCATTGCAACCTTTCTTACTGTTATAGGGACCACACACGTACTATCTATATAAGTGCGCAACTATAAATTTAAGCAATAATTTACTTTATACTAGTGCAAGTAAATTTTTACACCTTCTATAAGGTATTGCAAATTTACCAAAAAAATCAAATCAATTCAAGTCATGAAGAATCTACTTTTAAACAGTACTAGTTATGAGCTGGCGAGCTGTAACTTTGTGGACTATTAGATAAATACACAAGTATAGATTTTGTGTTTTTTTGCATAAATTTAAAAGATAAACTAGACATGCCTTTTAATCAGCTAGTGTTCTTATAAAAAATTGTCTTAAATTGTCCAAGAACCTAACTACATACGTATGTTGTAGGTAAGCAGTTTATTGTTTACCATAGAAGTGTACACAAGCAAAGTAATTAGTTGGATAGCTCCACCTGAGGGGCTAAAGATGGTTGATCCGATGTTTGCCCCTCAAACAATAGATTGAAATTGTTATGAACCCTTCCTGCTTTCGTGTACGATATTCGACTTTACCTATACTACATGCCAAAGGTATTATATACGCATCATTTGAAATTGAAATGAGTTCATTTTCTAAACACTAAATCGGTAACAGCCTACACTACAAAGTGCAGTAAGTACCTATCACTGACGTTAAATCTTTTGAGGTTTTAGAAACTTAATATTTATTTATAATTAATTTATTATTTTTAATAATTGATTATTATTACTTTTATTTTAATTCATAACTAAAAATAATATAAATAATACCTACACATTTAATAATACCTAGGTACATCTACCATACAAAACACCACGGGCAAAAACTTCTTTCTATGTTTACCACAAATTAATGTGATAATTATCATATTAATTTACAAGTAACACTAGTTGAATTGTAATTTAGGTACTCGATCTGAGTTATTCATGCAATCAATTAAAAACTTGAAATTCAAATTTGGTTTTAAAACGAGCAATGAAACACACTGTACGATACATTTCCATATAAACCAGTAGCTGAACTTATTTGAAGTTTTATTAATCAAAGATATTAAAAAAAAGATGGCAAATAGATATATTATCGACTCGTACATAGTTAGACGCATAAACATGCAAATTGCTATTAAAGTTAATAATAAACTATTTTGAAAATCACAGGAATATGACCTGTGAAAATACACTGTTATTAAGAGGTTCTTTATTTTGAACTAGCTGGCGCCTGCGACTTCGTCTGCGTTGAAAAAGAAAAAAGTAGCCTAATATCCTGTGTCCTGTACGTCTTTTTATGAAACCAAGTTTCATGAAAATCAATTAATATTTACGAGTTATGGAGGAACATACAATACAATACATACAATACACTTACAGTAAATCTGTATAATTACTGATAAGTATTGATTGGTGACTGATAATAGTTTATTGTTATTCAATTAAATAAGATCACATATTAACATAATATCTATGGTGTGGATATTATTGGGTTTCCCGTAACCCCGTAGATAGGTGTGTGTAAACAAGAAGGTCGCATTGTGGAGGAACTTATTAAAACATCGTGGTTCGACATGACGTTAATTACTTAAGCCTAACCCTGCAATGTTTGCTTGGGCCTGGAAGAGCCGCCGATTAATAAAACCGGTGTTTCAATTAAACCGGTTTATAATTACACCGGGCAATGTCTATCGTCAAACACGCAATAATCCGTTGAAGACCATTTTAAAGAGTTGTTAATATATATCGACAAAATGATCTATCTATTTTATCATATACTTAGGTAAGAATCTATGTGCTATAAGGAGGTATATGTTATGATATAAGAATATGATATATACAGTTTTATGGCGATTTCAATTTGTTTTTTAAAGTTATATTTTTAATTAAACAATTGACAGTCATCATGGAAACATTTATGTATGCCCAATTTATGACGAATAGGTACATAGGTACATATGAATAGATTTTTTTTTTTTATATAAACTAGAAGATAAAAGATACTTATATATTGAAAATTATTTTATCTTTTACGACGAAAAACTATGTATACATACCAAAGTATAAATTGTATGTTCGAATTTGAAGTAAATTAACATTAGTAATCTCGAAAAATTAACTGTATACACTGAGTAGAAAAAACAAACAATTGGTCCTGATGGTGTAATAAAAGTAGCAATTAAACATTCCGTGTAATAATATGGTTTTATTGTAGTGTATTTGTGAGCGCCCTCATTTCACCTCCCGGTATTATTATTACCTTGGTCTGGCTCTTTATTGGGCTCAATTGTCGTCTGCGCCGAGTGGAGTAGCTGTGTGTCGGTTGATGCGGGCTTCGCGGAACACCCGACGGTAGGCGGCACCGCTCGTTAACGACGATTAAAAAAGGCCCATCATCGCTGCTACATGACCCTTACAGCGCCAACTTGCAGATTGACGGTTAAGATAGAGCCCCGTAACGGAATTCGGACCGAGCTTTTCAATTAGCAAAGAAGCTACAGTAAAAAAGCTTGGTACCTAATAAAAGCTTTGGTACCTAGTAAGAGTAGGTTATTAAATAGGTATTGATTTTGATTTTGATTTTGATCACAAATATAATTTTACATTCCTTATATGGCCAGTAACAGATTCTTATATCTTTCGTAAAAAAATACTCAAAACGGAAATAGATAAGTTTTAGTAACTCGTAATTTTGAATAGCAAACATTAAATTAAATAGGTAAGAAGTGCAAAATAATTTTCAAAAACTTATTAGGAAGAAATTACAATAATAATTAGTTTTAGTAATTTCTTAACTGGATTAGTTTTACCACCATCAGTCATTGACGTTTGTATGGAGAGCCATTACGTATAAAGCAGACATCCTTGTGCCCAAATGTGTAGTAATGAGTAGCCCCTGCATCGTCAATTGAGCGTCAGTTAAGGTGATCAGCGGCCAGGTGGCCTGTGTCACTCCACGAACAATTCACTTAATAGATACCACGGGAGAACAGAGACTACATTGGACACTGCGTTACTACTAAATATCTTTGTACTTATAACAGTTACAGTTAAAACCAAAAATTTATTCAAAGTTTTTTTTATCATTATCATTAATTACATTCATGTGTGATAAAAGTTTTATGTTCTTATTTTGTAGTTCTCTCTCTCTCTCTATCTATCTAAAATGCAATAAATACATTATGGGATATGTTTTCTAAGTTATTCTAAATAAAACAAAAAAATGCTTGAAATTTCAGACTTTTTTATTTGAAGTAACAGCAATAGTTGTAACATATTCATAAATAACTGAGATTTCTTTGATAATTCTCTGACGGCAAATAAATTAATATAAATATAGTAAAAGCCGTCTCTATTGCACGCCCTGTTCGTTGTGTCCCACATACCATCCAATTTGAGTTAGTTTAGGAGATAGAGACAGGTACGGGCGTATACTCATGTGTAGGTGTACCAATTTATTTTATGTTTATGATTATGAGTCATTTTAATACACCCACTTTTTATACTTATTTATTTGCTGCGCATTCCGATGAATTTATCTCAAAGATTAGATAATTGAAATATTCGATTTATTTAATTTTAAGAACGCTTTCGACACTTTTGTCTAATTAATGAATTGACGTCAGAAAAGAATCAATCCAAATTGGTGCTTGGTGCTTCTTAATCATCTATGTCTTTACCAGTGGAACTGCAGTACGAAGAGAGGCTTACATATTTTTTGAGATAGAGTAATTCAAACAAGGTGTTGTTCAATTCAACTGGGGATTCCCCTTCTGCCTAAAATTTGTCTTTTCATCGTCAGCTTAGCCAGCCATTATTATTAGTCATAAAATATGTCTAAAGGAAAGCTTGCTTTCCTTCACATACTTGTGTAACTTGATTTTGTTATTTATTTTTTGATCTTGATCTAATCTTCTCAATATTTCAAGTAAGTACAATTTTTTTTACATTTCTCCGCAACACTTGTTACTTTTTGAATTTCTCTACTAGAAAACTCAATTAAGTATTTGCTTGACCAAATGTTGGCTTCGTAACATGTACAGTCGGCCGCATAAATCGATTAATACATTCGAAAGTGCAATACATCAAGCTCCACAGATTTGGTATTTATGCAATGAATGTAAAAATTCTTAGAAGAAAACCAACTGCGCTATTGTGTGGAGAATAGTTTCGTATGATATACTGACATGTTTTTCACTCGTGTTTATTATTTATAACATTGTTATTAACAACTTTATGGATAAAATCGCTGTTTTTTTAGTTTTTTTGCTTATAAAATTGAAACTATCGGGGCAATCACGACGATGTTGCAAGATAATTTGTAGAGAACGAAAACACGCAGAAAATGAGAGGTCGAATGACTCGATCAGACCGTTAGTTTAGGAGAAAATCGGGAAAAACCGGCCAAATTGCAGTTTTTTTCTAAACTTTATAACTCGGTTATTTTTTGCCTTGCAACGTAGATAAGTAAAAAGCTTACTTACTTACTGAAGTAAGTAAGTAAGTAAGTTGAGAGTTCAGTTGTTTTGCATTTTTGAATGTGTTAATCGACTTATGCGGCCGACTGTACCTATCGAATAATTCTCCTCAGTTGACATCGGACAAGTGCCTACATACAAAACTGAATTAACACAATTTAAAACCCTTTTATGTTCATCTAAGTTTCCACTACAGAATCCCTTTGTAGCGAATGCGTATGTATGTATGTGTAAGTTAGGTATCACGTGTCACGGTATAAAAGGCACTTTGTAAAGGTGTCGACCACACTAAAGAGTTTAGTAGTTGGACAAGCGGCCCGCATGAGTAACATTACACTGACTACCCACACGTTTTACTTACTTAATTCAATTTCAAAAGGTACAGCGTTAACTATTGTTGTTATGTGGCTTGCTTCACATTTCTAACTGATCAACTTCCAAATTGAGACAATAAAAAAATTGTCAATAAGAAATCGATCCTTATCCAAAGCACATTATTATTAACACATATTAACAATGCACATTTAAGATTTAATAGCACACAATTAGTGTATCCAATAATTAAATCGCTAAAAATAACTCAACTCCACCGACCCTGTAAAAAAGGCCTCCAACCTCCCCTTATAGCCTTCCCAGTCCTCTCAACATAGTCTGATTTCTGGAACTGATTTCTGATACTGATTTCTGATACTGATTTCTGATACTGATTTCTGATACTGATTTCTGATACTGATTTCTGATACTGATTTCTGATACTGATTTCTGATACTGATTTCTGATACTGATTTCTTATACTGATTTCTGATACTGATTTCTGATACTGATTTCTAATACTGACACTGATTTCCGATACTGATTTCTAATTTCTGATACTGATTTCAGATACTGATTTCTGGTACTGATTTCTGACTCTGATTTCTGATACTAATTTCTGATACTGATTTCTGACACTGATTTCTGATACTGATTTCTGATACTGATTTCTGATACTGATTTCTGATACTGATTTCTGATACTGATTTCTGATACTGAATTTCTGATACTGATTTCTGATTAATGATTACTGATTTCTGATTACTTATACTGATACTGATTACTGATACTGATTCTGATTACTGATACTGATTACTGATACTGATTCTGATTACTGATACTGATACTGATTACTGATACTGATTCTGATTGCAGATAATGTGCCTGAGCCGAACTGAATTGATACTGATCTGATATTGAACTGATATTGTGCCTGAGCCGAACTGAATTGATACTGATCTGATATTGAACTGATATTCAACTGATATTGTGCCTGAGCCGAACTGAATTGATACTGATCTGATATTGAACTGATATTGAACTGATATTAAACTGGTATTGTGCCTGAGCTAAACTGATCTGATACTGAACTGATATTCAACTGATATTGTGCCTGAGCCAAACTGAATTGATACTGATCTGATATTGAACTGATATTGAACTGATATTAAACTGGTATTGTGCCTGAGCTAAACTGATCTGATACTGAACTGATATTCAACTGATATTGTGCCTGAGCCAAACTGAATTGATACTGATCTGATATTGAACTGATATTCAACTGATATTAAACTGGTATTGTGCCTGAGCTAAACTGATCTGATACTGAACTGATATTCAACTGATATTGTGCCTGAGCCAAACTGAATTGATACTGATCTGATATTGAACTGATATTCAACTGATATTAAACTGGTATTGTGCCTGAGCTAAACTGATCTGATACTGAACTGATATTCAACTGATATTGTGCCTGAGCCAAACTGAATTGATACTGATCTGATATTGAACTGATATTCAACTGATATTAAACTGGTATTGTGCCTGAGCCAAACTGATCTGATACTGAACTGATATTCAACTGATATTGTGCCTGAGCCAAACTGAATTGATACTGATCTGTGTCTGAGCCGATTGTGCCCGATTCTGAGCCTGATTCTGATTTTGATTTTTGATAAGCAACAACAACGATTGTTCGCTATTCTTTCGGTTCTACTCTAAAGTTCCGGTTTCAGATCTCCGGCGCCGCTGCCTCCGCAGCGATCATTACACATGGCCTTATATAGTATTATAAAAACACTTACCAGTATACACACACAAAGAGGCACAATAAATTAAGCTGAATATGGCAAATCACCCACCAAATTTAGTCAAACACTCACTGAATAAATATACGTCTGTTTGGTTCGGCCGCACTAAGCAAAGAGAAATGAACTTTTATTTTAGATTTCCCGTAGGAATGAATGAAGCATTTTCCCACCGTAAAAAGTAGCCTATATTCATCACGGATAATGTCGGCTTCTAATGGTAAAAGAATTTTTCAAATCGGTCCAGTAGTTTCGGAGCCTATTCAATACAAACAAACAAACAATCAAATCTTTATTCTTTATAATATTAGTATAGAATATCTGTACCTGCAACTTCATACGCACAGCATAGGTCACGGGTGCTGTAAGTTCGCTGCCAACCATAGTAGGATTGAGGAATGGATAAGAACACGTATAGGCCTCTGACAACGCTTACTTGCAAACCAAAACATAAAAGCACATGTGCCGTTACTTCACAGTGGTCTTCTGTAAGAATTGCAGCGTGCCCCGCCACTACTTTGTAGATAGATCCACACCAGAGCAAACTTTTAACAGTTGACCTAAGACCTTCCTAAAATGTACGCAGTACGCATATTACATGTAGATATTAAGATATTCATCTGTTAACATTTTATATCAGTTAGAAAGTAATGATAAATTACATAGTCATCTCTGTTCGCGTCACTTTTAAACATGTCAGAGGCACCATATTCCACTCGTTTATAGTTAAAAAGGTATTCAAAGGTGCCCTCCGTTGGGGGACCTTTTTGTCTGAAACGCACACACGCGCAACTAACTACCTACCTAATGTTAATAGTCGAAATTAATAATTTCCTCAGCCCGCAGCCCGTATGCAGTGTGGGTCACTCGCTCGCCGATTTCACCGCGATATCCCGCAGCCCTTTGTTTCCTAATTGCCCCTTATTTTCACTTAAACCAAAGGAATTTTTAATTGTTATTGATTGCAAATCGATTTTTTACAAGTAGGTAAAGTGAATTTTAATTTGTTTTAATTTTGAACCGACTTATGAGAGACACTACTCCACAAAAGCGCACAGGAAATAAACTGCAAAATTAATTTCTTATAATAAGTTTAAATAGTCCCATCATCATCATAGCTTATTCTGGATATACGCCTTCCGCATAACTTACAAACCGGTCAGAAGCCATATTTATCTCGCCCAAATGGGCGAGTTGTCATTTTTGATTTTTACCTATTATTTCAATAGACAAATCGCCCACAGCGGTGATTCTAAAGTTAAAAGTAAGTAGATATCGAAAGTTACGAGAGTTGTTCATGCATGCAAGGTTATACAAACTACTCTATTAAAATATTCTTAATTGGAAACAATTGAATACAAAAGGCCGATTTAAATGAACGCTTATCATTACCTTTTATTTAAGTCGAAGTAAAAAAAATCTGTGCCACTTTGATTGCAATTTCCGTGGGATTAGCGAGTGGGGTGACCATGCGGCATGGGGTCCGGAGACTATACAATGGCCTCTCACGTGTCACACGGCACGTGACGCATGGGCAGCCGGGGTGGTGAGGTGCGGTGCGCGGAGGGCAGAAGCGGACTAATGCAATATTTGTACGGTGACACACGGGTGACACGTGCGCGATTCTTTGTCAGATCTACAGACAGAGGTCCTCAACCTTGCATGCTGTATTTTAAAGCCATTCCATAAAATAAGTAATTTTTTTCAAGCACAGAAATCGGAATATATGATATAACAATAAGTAACCAAACGATGCAGAGCAAATTTCAATTAGTAAATTTAAATGGGAAATTGACGGATAGTACAGATACTTCTTGATAAGTAACCGATTAATGAAAAGACTGATATTGCCTTTAAATGGAAATTTGCAATTCCTAGGTATTAACGCTTCAAATCTCATACTGTGGTTAGTATGATGCAATTAAATTTTAATTTATTTTACTAATACAACAACAATCACCTCAGCTGGATGTTTTCTGAAACCCTAAAAAAATAGCTCGACGATTAAAAGTGTAAAACCTTGATAACGTATATTACATTGATTCACTGTTTTATTAATAAAAAAAAGCAAAATGGACAATTTATCTCCAGTTCCGAACCTCTGGACCATTCACTAATCCGACTGCATGGGGTGCAACGATAAAAAGATAATGCGGGCCGCGTCGCGTGCGCATCAGAAAAAGTAGGTTTAATGACGCACCTATAGAGGCCGGCTTATCGCGCCTGCGCTACACCGCGCACACTGTGCAGCAGAAATAACAAATGAGCTTAATTATAATACCTTGGCAAGGGGTGCGCAGCGTACGAGGGGAGCCGTGTGACAAAATAAACATCCTGGCAGGAGGTCTCTACGTGTTTTTATTGGCGATGCGCGCTGAGCAGTCAATGTCGCGAGAGTAATGACTACAATGGATTCTGGATTCCCACAGCCATTTCTCGATTTCAAATTCCCTGATATTTCTAACCGTTCATATAACTATCGATAAATGCAGAATGTATTTATTATAACTTTATTTATTTATTTAAAATAATATCGTTAGATATTATACGTTAGTACATTAATTATGTCCCCGGAAGATTTATTCTTTAACTTTATACTATAAAAATTATAGTATTTTTATAACGAATGGCCAAAAATGTCCTTATGTCCTTGAAAATAATGTAATGTTCCCTATAAGCGGCACATTATTAAAGTACTTGCCATCCCCTCAACTATAACAACTCTTAGCTTACCCTTTCCTGAATATATCTGCAGAATATAATGAAGTTAATTATTGTCTAAAAAAGAGCAAATAGATAATCTCAAATACTTAAAAGTTTTGTTGTTTTATATTTTATCCGTGCCTGTTTTCTATATAGTAGATATTTACGGATCAAAACAGATGATATCCAAAGGCAAAGCTCCTATGCGAACTGAAATTTTACAAATAAAAATTATTAAAATAAAGTTTAAAGTAATCTATTATAACGACATATTATCTAAATGGGTAGTTTTTCAACGGGGTGGCATATGTGGAAGTAATAATTTGGAGTTGTAACATTGAAAACAACAAGCTACCGAGTTACACCCTCTGCTCGCTGATTTCATAACCGTAACCGGTTCACATTGTTCGTGAATGATATAAATCATACGAATGTGTCGCGCGGACTAAAATCATTGAGAGAAAAATTTATAGTGGGTGCAGGGACACGAGTGGCAAGGTGAGGGAGTTTTTGTCAACTATTGTGTAACGGCCGTTTTTCGGTCAGAAGCGGCATTGTTGTCACCCTATGCCTATGAGTTCGAAACGTCATTGCGCGTCATACTTTATTGTTTCATCGACGATTGATTGTACCGTTTCTCTGTTCACTTTTTTGTATGGATTTTTTTAACTTTAAAATTTGTAATTCAGCGTGTTAAACACCATTTATTAAGTAAGCCATGTATGAATAAATTACAGTGCTTTATGGAAATCTTATATGTTAATTAGTCGCGGCATCCTTCGTTGTCTAAAAATATTACCTACACCAGCAGTATAGTATCGAGTGCATATAAGTTAGATTCTTGTATATACGAGGTCAGGAAAGCGTTGTATTTAACCCTTAACCCTTTTTTCTCAAATTCGATAAAAACTTAATACTCTGTCGAGATTTGTATAACGAATACGTATTTATCGGTTGGTAATGAAGAAATGTTATCCCAGGTAAAAATTACACTTGGTCCTCACAATTAAATTATTATTATTATTAGTTTTATAAGAAACAGTAGTAGCCCACTCATCGCCAAGTTAGTCCACTTGCCGAAAAAAATCCGCTTTTATAATAAAGCAATAAAAATCATACGATTTAATCAAGTAAGTTGGAAACTCAGATTAGTAAAACAAAAATAAGCATGTCAGCTTAGGTGTTTTTTTAAGTGACTGTGACAAAAATCTACTACTTAGTCAGCTTATAAATAAAAGGTAAAAATGACTTTGCTATAGATAGAACATTGTGTGCATTTTAATATGAGAGGTTATATTTAGCAAGAATGACACCGCGTTGTGTCAGGTTAGGGCGACAATCTAATAAAGTGCCCGCGTCCGCGCGTCCTGCTGAGAATATCCGATTATGTGCACAAAACCTTGTTACCCTACGCTGATTAATACTTATGGCTTGCCTTTATGATGCCTCGTGGAAATTGAAATTTAATAAAATTTCAACACAACGCTTCATGTGCTCACGTAATTTTTTTTGGATATAATAACATTATAATGTTTTATGTCACAAAGGAACTCCAATTAATATAAGGAGGAAATTTCTGACAATTCGTGCTGTGCCAAGAAGTACCGCTTTTTGTACCGCTTTACATTAAATATTTTTAAAACAAAACAAATAGTTTTAAAATGTTTTTTGTGTACGCTAAACGGCCTATCAATGATAGGATTAAGCCTATCATGTTCTAATGTTTATTTAATTCTAATCGGTTTGAAAACAAAAAGTGAAGTTAATTGGCCACGTGTCTAAGGCTATAAAAAATAAAAGGATTTGAATACCTTTTAGTAAGAATAGAGACATAAAAGTAAAGAGAACAAAACAAAACCGTCCCGGAACAAAACGGAACACATTTAAACACGAGACCAACACGTACACGAAGTACAATGTTCAAATGCGCAATAAAGAATCAATAAGTTGCAAATCAGTGTCCCTTTACGAGCTGTAAAAAGGTCGTATATGAAAATTTACACGACACCTCAGGTACAGTGAAACGAACGCCACTGCGAATCGTCTCAGCCAACTCACTCAATATGCAGTCTTATCGAGTTGACATAAGGTCGAGAAGAGCTCTAACGCGAGCAACAGCGAAAGGTGGAATACGTTTTGGTGTACAGTCGTCGCAATATCCGTGTTTCAGCGCAGTATGCATTAGTATTGGAGGCGTTTTTACGAGTGCTTACAGTGTTGTTAGACAAATTGTGTGTCGCGACCGGGCGCATTATACGCAATTCTATTTACCTACCTACGTCTAAACTACTCATTTGAATATCCGTAGGGATGGGAAATGTACGATGAACGGTACGAAAATCCTGTTATAAATGTATGGTTGTAAAATACTCACAATAAATGCTTGACGTCTTACCAAACAAAAAAAACCGTTTATATATTCTGCGATAGAGTAACGCCAAAAATACATGATTATATTTAGATAATTTATTAAAGGAAACTATTGATTTTAACATTATTATATCATTCACCAATAAAAATACCATAGACGCTAAAGAAGCTTGAATGGGTAACTTCTTTTTTCAAAACTTCGTTTTCTTTTGAATTTTCTTCTTATTTTGACTGTTCTTCACCAATGCGCCATGCCATGGTTGTTCGCTCAGTGCCGGAGTGCGTTATTCGCTGCCATAATGGGGTTTCCTCCTGGAATGTGAAAAGAAAGACAATCTGGCGTGTATGAGAGAGATCTTGTCACAGTAGTATAGGGAAAGTCCTTGTACTTGACGATCGACGGGGTAATAGGCTATAAGTTCATAATGGTCACCATGCACGATCCGGCTCAGTAGTGGTTTCGCATTAATTTATTTCGTACGAATTGTGCGAAGAATCGACTTTAAAATAAATAAATTTTAGTCGTTGTTTCCGATATTGTCTCGCAACTAATGTGACGGTAAAGGAGTGTGTCGGTGGCAGGCGGTGGCGGTTGTACATTTTGCATAAAATCCTCATTTGTCACGGCACTAATGCGCTAGCGTCCGCGACAGACTATCCCCTGCGCGCCCGTGACGAAACACCCCTACCGCCTATACCCTATCTATAATCACCGCACAGATTCTTCACCCACATATAACTAGTTCATGGAACAGCCACATACTTACCTCTGTAGCAAAATTTAAATTTAAGAAAAAATATTAAAAACTCATCTAATCAACTATGTACAGTCGGCCGCATAAGTCGATTAACACATTCATAAGTGCAAAACAACTAGACACTTAACGTGCCATAAGTCATTATCACGACTAGAGCACAATATATTCACGTACATAATAACGATCGTAAAAAGCTTCAGTAAGTAAGCAAGTTGAGTGTTCAGTTGTTTTGCACTTTTGAATGTGTTAATCGACTTTTGCGGCCGAGTGTACATAAGGTGTCCTCCACTTGGAAACAATTTTCTGGAGCATTTATGTAGTAGTTAGTATTAGCAAATTCTATGATATTAGGGAATGCGTTCCAAAGTCACAGTCAGAAACCAACAAGTAGAGCGTTAACTATAGTCTGTGAAGCTTTAGATAAAAATAAATGTTGTTATATATATGTTATGTATATTTAGATAAAAAAAAATTATTAATTATGAAAAAAGATCTAGCAAAAGTCCGCTTAACATACGCGATATTATGCATTTCCCATACATACAGTTTAGGGTGTCGTGTCGATCTAAAGGTGTATATAAAGCACTGATTTGTCACACTTTGCATTTATTACTATCATAATACATAGTTATATAATATTATATTATGTATTTTGAAATACTATAAAAATCACAGTGTTGTGTGTCTGTTTGTCCGGTTTTCTTCAAACTAAGTGAACGGTTAATGTGGTTAACTCAGTTTACTGTTTCCCGAACAAAATCTCAAGCTATTTGGACATAGAAGGAAACTATTAAAAGGAAAAATGCTTGATTGTATTTTAGGTTTTAAAGTTTCTATTGATATCTGTGTTTCCAAGCTCATATAACCCAAATCTTTTCAAAAGTTCTTTTCATGTTACTTTCTATTTCAAAATTTTAGTATGTAAAGTGTGTATTTTTTGAATTGTCATGAAATATTTTACAATATATAGTACACACTTAAACTTAAATACAAAGGTGTCGGTTACGCTAACAGTGTCGCGAGTTCAATGTCAAGTTTTTTTCCATCTCAAAAACTCAACGGGCCTAAAGAAGTTTTCACTTCACAAGTAAAATATACCTACTACCTATTATTTTTTTATTTTGAAGACATTTTTCATGTTTTTCAATACCTAAGAGTGCAGTGTTTAATGCAGGGTCCATTGCAACCGCGTTCCCTCCAAATATAATATTATTAAATTAACATAAACATTGAGCGCTCACGAATGAAATCGAGAAGACGAATCTATCTGTTGGAAACCGTTAATTCATACCCTCCGAAGGGAAGGGGGTTGCAAATGTTGTTACTGGATGAATGCTCCCGTAAGTGCGTTACAGATCTTTTCAATGTACAATTCAAAGGAACTTTGTACCTATTCAAATAAATGGACCTAGTGATACAATGCCCTTATAATTTTAGTTCGGCCTGTTCTTAAGAGATACGTGTTCAATTATACAGTTTGTTAATAAATAATTAAAAATGTTGACTCAACAAACTATCCATGGCATTATGTGACATAGATTCTAGCAATTTTGAATGTGTTAATCAACTTATGCGGCCGACTGTACCTAAGTATAAGTTGAATAATAATAATTCGCGAATTACAAACAGAGTCGTAATAAGCCGTAAATGGTTCGTGATTGTTGAATCACGTCATAAAGAATCATGAATATCTATTTTATTGCCAAAGATATGATTTAAAGGTGTGTTATGATTGTAGGCAACCAAATTGAAATAACGACAATTTTCTCTATAGATTTTCTATAAAACCTGAATGAGTATCATAAATGAGTTAATTTTAAATGAAAAACTTATAATATCTGTTTTTTAAAGAATTTTTTAAAAATAGGAGATAATAATATAGTGGCATCTCTTACTGTCCTTTTGTGTTTTTCTGTACTCACACAAAAGGACACTGTACTTTCATGGTGGTCTTATTATGTATAGGTTTGGTTACAGCTGTCAGTTGAGTTGCCGACTTATGGTTGCCAGCAGTGTGCCTGCTAGATAAGTATTTTATTTTTTTATTTTTTTATGTTAAGGTCGACAGACAGACTGACGGTCCACTTGATGGTAGGTGGCTACCGTCGCCTGTAACACAAGCAACGCCATAAGTGCTACAAGTGCGCTGCCGACCATAGAAGTATGCACAAAATCAACCAAAATGCACGTAAATAAATTCTTACATAAGGTATACTTAATAATAAGGTGAGTAACATGCAAATATTTCTGTAGGAGAGTTTGAAATTTTTATTTGGCAATACAAAAACCATGAATATTGAATTCCAATTGTCATTTTCCTAACCTCTCTCGCACTAAGTACTGTGCCATACAAAATAGTCAAATCGAATTTTATTGACGGAATAAAAGTGCATATAAATTTTATGATGTATAAAGTGAGCATTTCTAAGAGTTTATGGGGCAAGCAGTCGGAGCTTCGAGGGACAGAACGCCTAAATCTATCTTCACTTATATATTTTATAATATCCCCGATCGTTTTTATCGACACACAATACATTACTGGCTGGTATTCGTTCTTTTACTTGGTTTTTGCGAGTAAAAAATCAACTTACTGTCTTAAGATCCAAAAATATTATTTTAATGTCTATAATTTATATAAGTAATAATGTAACATGAAATTCAAGTTTTTTAAAATTAATTTTAAATTGAGACTAACACCTATATTATTCCATTCCATTGTAATTTAGTTAATTCATTCCTTTGAAATTTCCTATAGTGTCTCCTGGATCTCTCCTGGTGTTGCTTTATTCTTATATGACGGCAACCACTTACCATCAAGTGCACCGCCAGCTTGCCCGACACACAGCGACACATTCCTATATAAAAGAAATTGTAGGACATGTCTATTGTCTATATTGTCATCCTTAGTATTAAGATTTAATTTATATCAACTGTAGTAATATTTTAAAACAAACACGAACTTATTTAATAATTTTATATAAATATTTTATTTATTATGTAAGCATTCAATGTATAACAAACAGTTAAAAGAATACGCAATAATTGAAGAGGTGAAGTTACGGTGACCATAAATTCAAGTTAAATTGGAGACATATCTTTTAATGTGCGTTTATTGAAGTGTTTATGTGGAGGTCTCCTTAAAGTCGCGCCTCATCGTTTCGCTTAATGGTTGCAACGAACAATTTGCGTTCTCTCTTTAATTACCCTCGTCTCTCTCTAACTGCGTTAGCTTTGAATAACACAAATTCGATGCGATGCTCAATCATATATAGTCACACGCGTACCGCGGACGTGTGACTCCAGGGGTAGCAACAATAGGCAAGGTGCACACGGGAGGAATGACGCGCGACCTATCGCGGGTCGCACGAGTCAAATCTGATTCTTTTGTGTTATTGTACACGTCACTAACGCGTCCCTCGCGTCGTCCCATCGTTAAATATTATTATTACGGGGATTTATCGCATGGAAAATTGCACTTATTGTTAGTTACGACGCCCGTATTTCATGTGATTATGAATTTCATTTTTATGTTAATGACCCTCTATAAGTTTTAGCAAAAGGTAGGGTAAAAATATCGCTAACAAATAAATTGAATTATTTATCTCGTGGCAAACAACAGACTATAACTTATATCAAACTTAATGTTCGTTTTCTCAGTTGTAGTTTATAGGTATTATTTATGAAATATATTTTGTATTTATAAGCATAAGGTAAATTTATGAGAAATATTGAAATATTTAAAGTTTTGAGTTTAAATTATTATATCATTTTATTTAAAAGTAGTTTTTACCCTTAGCTTCGATGAAGTATATTTGAATTCCATGTGCGCATTTAGATCTACAAATTATTATTTGATAGCGTTTATCAAGTAATGATGTTAAAGATCGTACAATTATTATAAAGTATAGTTTAGTATACAACTTTGAAACTTTATCAACTTTTGGCAGCTGACTACACAGTTCAACCCCATTGTAACAGGCGTATCCATTCCGAAAGAAAACAATGGTTTAATCGTCTAAAATTCCAAATCAAAACTTACGTAATACGCGGGTAAGCCCACGGAGGGTCCACACCGCCCCGAACGCTTCGACAATGCATTAGCTAAAATACCTATGACCAACAATGGCATCTGACGCATTGATTAGCACGCACGAACAGTTTGCAACTGTGTAAACCCCGCTCAATGTTAAAATATTAAAAAAAAAATTACAGGTGAACCTTTAATCTTCATTGTTTCTAAAATAATGCATTACTGTATATTTTGTATAGCGAAAGAGCTATGTATAATGTTTCTTATTTCACCAAGTTAATATGCCATTTCTAGGCAAAATAAATTATCTATATTCTATACTAATAAATTAAATTAAAGTGTCTTTTTGTATTGTCCAAATAACTGCTTATATGTACAAAAAATTCGTCACTTTGTCTGACGCCAATGAACTCCTAAACTACTGAACCGATTTTGATAAATCTTCGTAACTATGTGTAATTTGGTCCCACTTAAAAGATAGGATAGTTTTTATTTCAAACCCGGGTGAAGCTGGAAGCGTGTGCCTAGTATATTATTATTATTATACGAGCTCTATTTACAATTGTGAACGAACAATATTCATTGTTCGTTCACATTTGCGTAGATTTGAAACACATAGACATTCCTAGATTTATTTATGGTGTAGGTACCTATACTCCAAAATAAACCTGTTATGATTTTGTCACATAATGTAGGTATGTATAGTATAAAATATTGTATAGCAGTTTGTGAAGGGTTGGCAACTGATGGTCTTTTCATCCGAGTAGCACACGAACTGCGAACGTCCAATTATGAACGCTTTTATTAATTTTCTCTGTTCACTTTCATGGGGACACAAAGCTAAATCAATGTGAGCTTTGAATTATTCTTTGATCAATTGTTTTTCTAAATATTTATATACATATAGGTATTCTAAATTTTTTTCTAATTTTGTAAACCTTTTTTATATTTCTGGAAAACATTTATACTCAAGACAAGACAAGAGGTTATATAAGTAGATATTATAATTGTTATAAAATTTGGCATTGTAAAAAGCTCTAAAATATATTTAATTTCGTTTCAAATTTTCAACCCAATATGTTATTTAACATCTAAATGGTTAGTATTTTTATGAAATACAATAAAAAGTTAAGATGAGTTTTAATTTTAATTACGAAAATTTAGTTTAAGGAATAAATTAGTCGACAAACTTTTTGGAAATATCTTTTGGTACTATTCTGCACTGACATATTTTTTAATTAAGAGGAACCATGATTAATCTATACTTATCTTGATTGACAAGTAACAGCCAAAACTAGAAACTCAGACAGACAGAAACTAGACAGTTCAGAATTCAGTTTCTAGACAGGTCTAGAAACTTGAAATTTGTGAACAAAAGATATTTCATAACCAAAAATGCCATGCCATGAAAAATGGTTTCAATTTCAAGTACATACGAAGCCGGAAGCGTTTCGCTAGTGTATAAATAAACGTAATAAAGACGAGAAAGATTAACATCTAGTTGTGATAGGATCGAAAACTGATTCTCTTCCAATTACGTGTACAATCAAGTGAACATCTGTCAAACGCATCAATGATGGACTGGTATCTCTCAGAAGAGGGATGGCCATCGCTCGGTCAATAGTGTTGCGAATAACTCAGTAGGTATTTTATTTTAAAACTAGATATTGCACGCGACTTCGTCCGCGTAACTTTATAAAATATAGCTCATGTTACTCCCTGATAACGTAGCTTTCTATAGGTGAAAGAATTTTTCAAATCGGTCCAGTAGTTTCGAAGCCTATTCAATTCAAACAATCAAATCTTTTCTCTTTAGATCATATTCTGTATCCGCACTTTCTTACTTATCCTTTATCCAATAACGTGCATTACCGCTAGTGTTGTTTATATACTAGCTGGTGCCTGCGACTTCGTCCGCCTTGAAAAATAAAAAGTAGCCTATCCTATGTCCCGTACGTCTAAATGGTTATATACCAAGTTTCAATGAAAATCAGTTATTTCGTTTAAAAGTTATGGAGGAACACTAACGATTTATTATTGTGATGATATGATATATAAATGGATAAATTTCAGCACACCGAAACTATAAAAAGAAAAGGACATTTCCAAATTTTTTTAAAGCATTTTTTATTATTATTTAATAGTGAATACCAGAATGATTCGACGTTAACATATCTCTATATATTATTATAGTGAGGGGACATCGGTTCGGAGCAGACGGG
This sequence comes from Synanthedon vespiformis, assembly GCA_918317495.1. Lineage (NCBI taxonomy): Eukaryota > Metazoa > Arthropoda > Insecta > Lepidoptera > Sesiidae > Synanthedon > Synanthedon vespiformis. Next base: position 10,840,543 of record OU906953.1, on the reverse strand, counting down.
ACGCTGCTGTTATCGGCCGGTGGGGATCTTTTCATTAAGGTTATCTACACATTATATCTTAAAAACGACACGTGAACTACATTCTGATGTGTGCAGAATTGAGTGGATATCTGGATGCACTTCAATATACATTAAAGCCTGGGAAAGTTTTTGTGATTTCAGTGAAACAAATTAATCGTTCAATATCTACTTACTTGGTTCTTTCAAGCACTTACACTTATTTTCAAGATTGAGATACATTTTCTTCAGGTCAATGAGATCTTTTTTAATTGATGCGAAGCACCATAAGAGGTTTTTTTTTATGTTAAGGTCGACAGACAGGCTGACGGTCCACTTGATGGTAGGTGGCTACCGTCGCCTGTAACACAAGCAACGCCATAAGTGCTACAAGTGCGCTGCCGACCATAGAAGGATTAAGGATAAGGGATAAGGGAGGGATGGGGTAATGGGCTCTGGCATCCCTTACTCACTCACCGAAATACAACAGCACATAATGCTATTATTTCACGGTGGTATTCTATAAGGTGGTGGTTACTGCCGCCAGACGGGCTGCCCAAATGACTGCGAAACGCAGTGTGCCCTACCACTACTAAAAAAAAACATTCAATATAATTTATGAAATTTTATGAAACGCTTCGTCTACGTCATAATTGGTCATAATCATAATTCATCAATCGTTTATAAGATCATCTGAAATTAGGGCATCTTAGATGTCTCATATTTCACACGTTAATGAAGAATTTGCAGTATTTAACAGTTGTTTTTTATGAATTTTGGTAAATTCGTGTGGTAAACAATACAAAATTGATGATAAAACACGCGAATTTTACTCCATAATATATCTTGATTTTTGTCTGGTCGTCTATACGTGGCTAACTCACAAGAAGAGTTGTATGAACTTTGCTACAAGGTTGTGGGATACAATTAGAAATTTGGACTGTTCAAAATGATCGTTTCTATATGGTTGTGATTGAAACAATAGTGGCTAAGTGGTTTCTCACGACCCCTCGTACAGAAGGGGGTTGCAGCTCAGCTTCAGAGAGGTAATTAATAAGTGCACACGCAGAGGAAATATTTTAATTTGCGACACACGTGCGCGTCGAATGCCGGTGCGTGCGCACCGCGTTCCATCCGAGGATTTGACTGACTCGTTTGGTTTAGAGGGAGAGAGGTTTGCAGCAATAGTCTACCTTAAGTACCTATTTAAAGTAATAAATATAATATGATTCAGATTATTCTGTGTTGCTGTAGAACTGTTTTAGCGAATTTATTAAAACAATATGCTTTATTATTTATATTTTTTTATAAAGTTTGTACCTAAAACACTGCTGGATTCTTTACAAATTATACCGGAAAAATTCAGGACCTCGGCAAAGTTTAAGGAATCTCTTTGGCTATTATAAGTATTATGACTACAATACCTTTATAACTGTCTTGCTTAAGGAATAAAGTCAGTTATAAAGGTCATGTTAAAATTAAATTTAGTTAAAAAAAGGTAATAATATGTGGTACAGGGCATATTTGTTGAGTTGTAAAACGCTACGCTATTTGAATGTTTGCTCTGCAAAAGGCCCAACAAACTGGTTGACTCGTGCAGCTTTTCCGCCAATAGAGTCACTTCCGCTGCTGACCGGAAGTGGGCCGGCCCGCCGCGTCCCGACTCTCCCGGCCCGCCACAACAGGAGAGCTTACCTTAGTTTTTTATTTGTGCCAACAGTGATTTATGGTTGTTTTGAATTTGTTCCGGCCGCTCTGTGTACGCGACTACGCGCCAAAATGCTTTCGACACTATCAGGAAATCACGACGCCTTTTGCCGTTCGCAATCCAATTGTGCCAATCGGAACAGCCGAGTTGAACTTTATGTAACATTCACATATATTCTATTTTCCGTTCAAAATGTTCTATCGACTTCAAGAAACTGGGCCTTGAACCAAGGAAGAGAACTTTCCGATGGCGGTAGCATAGAGCTACTCGTAAATATTAGGTTATAGAAAGCTACTGTCTGTGGTATGTATTTATTTCATTATGAATACATACAGCAATATTGGACAACTCATACCTTATTCACCCGATTATTCATGAGTCCGTTCCTAGGTAATAATAGCGGAGCCGCTAAAAAGATAATATATCTTTATAGCGGATCCTGTGGCTTTCCCTGTCTCACTTCTTATACATTCTTCACTAAAATGTAAAATCTTCAGTTTCAACTAATCTCGCCACGCAATATACAACTCTAATGCTTTGCCGCTAAAGTCTGAATTCTAACGCCCTGACACTTCAGAACAGATTGCATTGTCTTCAAACGTAAATCATTGTAAAATAAGATGCTAAATCCGATTCAGTTAAATTTGTATGTTCCGCGCATGATCTTAAAGTCGATTTTTGCTAGTTTTGGCGAACGTGTTAGGCTAGTTTTCCAGTTAGGGCAACGGTCTCACGTGGTAAGGTCACTTTGGCCGTGACAGACAAATTAAATCCAAATGAAATTCTGCTCTCTTGGTTTCATGTTGAAACATTTAAATGTATATTTTCCTTTTTTTTAAATAAATACAAAAACCTTCGTATTTTCCTTGAAAGCTACGATTGCATTGCCAGCTAACGACAACTTATTCCCTACTAAGGGATAAACAGGGAACTTTATTCGGGCACACACGATACACCTTCCTTCTATAAACATAATCTTTCATTTGCCAAATAGTTTACGGCTACTGCCCTCTTATCTATCCGTCCCTTTCTCACTAGTCGGTCGTCTCGCTATCTGTTGTCTCTTTTGATTAAAAGGTGCGTTCCGAATTGGTGGTGTTTTCTCCATTTTTATCGTCGGGTGACCCTTTTGTAATGATGATTGGTTTGATTCACTAAATTGGAGGTGGCGTCGACACACGAATTCACTTAGCGGCCAACATTTGGAATCGTCGCCGGCGATTATGGACCGTGTGCGGCCATTAATATGTGTACAACTGTACTGTCGTACCGACACGACTTTGTCTTGGTCTACTTTTGACTTTAGGTAGGTTTTATCCCAATGCCAGAATGTTAGCCCACTGCGAATTGGCAGGATTACACATTTTTTAGCAGTTGCCAGTCAGTTACTGACTTTTTACATGATAAGGGAGTGCATATATTTTTTTGCAAAATTTCTTCTAAAAGCGTCTTAAAATAAAAGAGAATAAAGATATTGAGTATCAAATACAAGTAAGTGTAGTACGACACACGGATCTCATAAAATATCAACAGTGAAAGGGAAGAAATATAAGCGGCCTATGTCCAGTGCCAGCTCATTATGTTTCAAATGCCTTTTCGCCAAAACGTGAAACACCAATCAGCTTTTATAGACGATTACTGACCGACTGATGAATATTTACAACAATTCCTCTCATATAGAGGATCGCTAATAGCGCGTATCGATTTACAACTTGTACACTCGACTCATAATTTAGGCCCAGTAAAACAGAAGTGGGAATATCTAACCGCCTTTTTATTCCGATTTCGGTACGTAGTAACATACATACATTACAATTCTTGAGCTAGGAATGCTCACTCGATTACTAGCACATCCTGACTGACACCTGGTTGCCTTGTTACATTGTCATTTGCTTATTATCTATTATTTTGATTTTTTTTCTTGTGTCTTCTGTTATAATTGTGCTTTCTTATGTTGAGAACTTGTCTATAGGTAGGTACTGTCTAATTATTGTCTAATAATTTATGTGCGGACTTCTTCTGATACTTACAGGTATAAACTTAAACTCATCTTAAACTTAAAATATAAACCTAATTAAACTCCAAACTCTATTATAATTTGTAAGTTTATTGTGATTTTATGCTGGCAAGTGATTTTAATCAAATTTTCATATAATGTATTTTTGCATAAATAAAGAATAAGCATGTATGCAGAAATAAAGATTTTGACTGTTGCATGTCAATATATTTATGAAAATTTAATTTATGTGCACAAAAATATTAGTCAATTTAATAAAAAATGTGATGTACACAATATCAATACTAGGTCCAAAAGTGATTTAAATCTTCATAAAACACGACTACATAAGATAAGTAATTCTTTTATGGGTCAAAGTGTCCGGTTTTATAATAAACTGCCTCAAATAATCAGAGCCTTATCTATAAATAAATTTAAATGTGTCATTAAAACTAAACTCCTCTCGAAAGGCTATTATAAAATCACTGATTATTTGAGCGACAAAGAAGCCTGGATTTAAGCTATTCGGAGTTCGTACTATGTTTTGTATTGTAAAACTATAATTTGTATATATATACTTTAAGTTTGTTAGTGTTAAGTGATGTGTATTGTACTATTTTACATTTTAATGATGACAAAAAGAATAGTATCCTGAGTTTCTTTCGGGGTTTCTTCTCAGGATCGTCATCTTGGTTTTTTTTTTTTTCCGAAACCCTGGTAAATTTAAACTTATAATGACGATCAAAAGAGTTTCTTGTAGAAACCTAATTGATAAATAAATATTTTGATTTTGATTTCATATTTCATAATATATGTGATTTCCTGCCAATTTTAATATTATTACATGTTTGAGTGTACGAAAGTCTTATGGGCACTTAAATTTTTGTGAGTATTTATTTGCTTTGCATTAGAATCTATTCTAAAAATTTCAGGGTAGCGTTATTAGCTCTCTACAATTCTCCTAATGATTGCGACATTATAAGCTATTACCTATTATAGCTACCTAACCTTCACCCCTTTAAAATATTTAGAAACTGCATAGAAGTTGCTTAATAATGTCTCTCTATAGCTATATTTTTTTAACATGGCTGAACTGATTTTGATGATATTCTTTGTAAATGCAAGTAGCTCTTGGTATTATTCACAACTGAAGCAAGCAGGTGGCTCTGAGAATGGGTTTAAATAGTTTTTTTAAACTGTTAATAGGTAGCAAGCCACAATCTTTGGGCAGGACTATAATCTGACACGTCCGCAATATTTCAATAATGTTTACTTACATTCACTATGCGGGACATGATAACACCAATACCAAATGAAAGGCGTCGAGTAATATACCTCCATATAATATGTAATAGTTAAGTATATATTTTCAAAAAGGATTTAAAATCATTAGGACATTCGAACTCACGTTCATAATTTGTCACAGTTTCCTAAGAATTGTAAGTCACGAAAGAGTCTATCTCGCCATTGATTATACTGCAGAATAGCCTTTAAGTACAGTATACGGATTCGAAAATAGCTTTGTTCAATTTAGAAGATATTCAAGAGTGAAACAACGTTTGTATGAAGCGCCACGTGGCAAGCGATAGTCTCAATTAGGTTCGCCATTGAACAGCGCTCCTGCGGAAGGTGGCGCGTGTTACTAGAATCGCAATTCGCATACATTCGATACACTCAGCGCACTAATGGTTCGCTCCCACTGAATGCAAAGTAATTAATTGTTCAAACTGTTAGCTTTATTGTGAGAAAAAAAAAAATTAAAAGACATTTATTAAGAACCAATATGGCTATTTTTGAAAAGAAAACTTCTTTAGGCGCGTTGGGAATTTTTGAAATGGGATAAAACAATGAGATGGGATTTTGAGATGAGATAGGATTTTGTGAAGTTTAGTTTTCACTTTTTTTTTATGTTAAAAGGCTACTTGATAGCAAGAGCCTGTTCCACTACTCTCAACTAGTCCTTTATCCTGGTAGTCAACGCACTTTACTCCAGTTTTATTGCTTGTGTCAGAAACAGAAAGCTTGCACAACTTTAATTATCATGAAAAAGAAGTCACAGAAGTTTTGGATATTGTTTAAAGGATTAATAAGTTTTATTTAAGTATTTATTTATTTTATTTTAGGGAAACTTACATACCTGTACCTTACAGTTTGAATAAGTAGCTTACACCTAATAAAAATTTCCACTTATAATAAGTACTTATAGTGTTATAGTAGGCCATTGAATAATTTATCGGCTATAATATTTTTAGTTTTTACCATGGAACTGTGGAACAGGTCGACATATTCTGTATGCTGTAATACAATTTCATTAAAAAAGTATATACTTACATGAACTTACCTTAATTTGTCTTACCTTAATTTAATCTTCTAATCTCCTATAATCTACCTTAATCTCCTATAATTTGTCTTACCTTAGTAAGACAAATTTTCTCAAATTAGTATGAGGGACATTTAAATATAATTTGGATAATCAAATGAATCAATTAAACCCTTTGAAAGTTTCATCAAATAGCAAATATCAATAATTTCCTACCTATACTAAAGAGGTAGGAAATAGTAGCACCTGCATCTGTGAACGTAATCTTGCAACTTTGGATGACTTTTGTAATCAAATCCTCTCAATACGCGAAACATATGAACGAATAGATTGATAGGAAATAATAACCGCATAACTATAGTGTTGAGCATGTTGAGCGTAATTGAGCTGACTCACCGGTCTCTGAACACTGTCGTGAATGCATGTGAATGACGTACAAAAATTATTTTTACCTGTCCATAAATACATCACGGCACGTCCAGAAAGCAATATCCACACATTAAAAAAGGAATCCCTATCATATGCCACCTATTCACAGCCTTCTATGTATGCATTTAATGTACAGGCCATTTTCAACTTTATGGCCGCGCCGTTAAAATGCTATTTAACAAATTCCGAAGCATATATGCCGTACTGAAATGAAGTGCGATGAAAATGAACTTTGTATAGATGGATTTAGAGTTGAAATTCGCTTGAGCAGGAGGCTGTAGTGGACAGATATTAAAAGCAGCGGCTAGCGAAATGAACTCCGGAAGATGTATGAGCCAGCGGATTAAAAATATTTGTACGCACCATTATACAGGGTGTAATGAAAGACCCTAAACGTGCCTCTTTATTAACCATACAGGATGGTTTTAATTAAAGCCGGGTAATATTGAATAAAGATTCCTTTGAATGTGCTGACGTAGGTCTGACGCCTGATATGCTCTAATCAAAAGATTGCTCAAATTGTCAGCAGACACGATTCCTGTTTTATACTTGTTTCAATCATGTACCTACTTGTTAGGCATAGGTAATCTTGTTACTGAGGAATTAGCTCCAAATAGGGATTTTAATTAAACCTTTTTTTCACCCTTTTAATCACCTAAACTCCACACAATACTTGCATAAGTAGTTTAAAATAAGACATTTAAAAACTTTTGGTAGGTTAACAACTAACAACATTAATTAACTTTTTTTTTAATTTACATAGGGCCTCTTTCACCAACTACATACAAGTAAAGTGTTGATCACTTACTTTTCAAGTAAACCTTATTGGCAAGTAAATGTTACGAGCATTTTTGTGTCAATTACTCGAAGATGGTGAAACTCGTACGCTTTCTTACTGGTGACTTTAAATGGCGGTTAGCCTACTTGACACTTCACACAGAGATGGTGAAAGAGGCCCTTGTATTTGTATAATGTTCTTCTTTATGTAGGTTAGTAATAATTTTAAAGATTTCAATTTTAATTTTACATCTATTTTTAACTGCCAACTGTCTGTGCATTTATTTTGTGTTATTTTACGTTATTTTATACTTTTTTACGTATATTTAATTTATTTATATTAACTGTATGTTACCATTATTAAATTATAAAAATAATAATTTCAAGTGGTATTTTATTTATTTTTATTTATATTTGGGAAACATATGTTCATATCGATACACATTATACACATACATACAAGTGAAACAAAGTTTCCACTAAATTGCTAAAACATATTATAAGTTACAAGACTACAGAGTACATAATATTGAAAGCTGAAACATACAAAAAGGCAGACAATAATATAAATCCCTAAATCTTGGTCATCACCAACAAATGCTATAGGTTTTCGATGCTACTTAGAAACCACCCTGTGCAGTATGCCAGCACCGTGTAGGACGGTATCCTCGTGAGCGAGCATTCATTAAAGTGGCATAATGAGGCCCCCCACAACATCTGCCATAGAATAACAATTCGTAACCTATCTAAAAACCTACGACGACTGCGACCTGCGAGTACTTAATTTACCTAGTCGATTTTAAGAGGAATGTCAAGCTGTAAATTTTCATACAAAAAGCGAAAACGTTTCACCCCAGTAAACATAAAAGCTTATGTAGTCCACTTTTTATATTTTTTGTAAATGTTGTAGACCTAATAAAAAATTAGGTCCGTGCGTTTTTATTTTTAAGAAATATTGCTTAGGTACTATATAAGTTATTAGCATCTAAAAAATCTATATTTTTTACTCAAAAATTTCCTCTAGCGTTTTTTTTTTAATTAATTAAATTAAACTGAATTACTAAAAAAGAAAAATGTACAAACTTAGATTAAAGTGTACAGAATCCAATGATATCAAAATTGTCTTAATTTTGAGTCAGTGTGAGTTTTAAATACTTATAGCATAATATTTTTTTTTTTATATAGTAACTCAAATTTATTAATATTATACTTACTAGAGACTGGCCCCCGGTTTCGCATGGAAGTATTTTTTCTACTTATTATTTCTATATCTACCTAGACCAAAATTATTTCGTTCAATAGGTTCTCTTTCTATCTTCAGTGAAAACTGTATCAAAATCAGGCCAGCGAAGGAACAAAAATAGAATGGTCGTATCTGGTTTTGACTTAGTCTATGATTCGCTGCACGTCGGCACCTTTCGAGGCTTTTAAAAGGCTCCCAGGGTGGCTAATCATGTGGCCCGCGGCGTTCCGACCGACATTATCACACTCTGTGCTCTATCTACAACCATCATATACTTTTCTATAGTTCTATATAATATAGAACACACGTTTAAATGTTTTGAAAATTGATTCGCGGTATTCGACCTCTCATTTTCTTCGTGTTTTCATTCTCTACAAATTGTCTGGCAACATCATCGTGATTATCCTGATAGTTTAAATTTTATAAGCAAAAAAACTAAAAAACCAGCGACTTTTTCCATAAAATTGTTAATAACAATTATATAAATAATAAACTCGAGTAAAAACATGTCAGTATAGCAAATTAAACTATTCTCCACACAATAGCGCAGTTGGTTTTCTTCTAAGACTTTCTACATGTCAAAACCTAGGTTGATTGGTCTAGTAACGAATAACTCTTATTAACAATAAATAAATAATTTTTATAATGACTATTTTCACCCAAGAATTACCTAAGATTTTAGCGCAATATAATAAGATATTTAATTTACAATTTATACATGAAAATGTTGGCGTCAAAGCACCGGAAACAATATATTACTCGACAAGACAAATTTTGTGTACAGAATCAAAATAGTTTTTACAGAGCACTGCACAGCAACATGCAAACACCGCCTCTATATCTACTAGCAATAAGGACTAGTATAGCGAGGTTTTTGAAATTTCGCATTAGGTTGTACCGTGAAATAAAAATGTAGGTGCGGACATCGCAGATTTATAAATTAACTACATCCGTGACCTTCTCAATGTTTTATATATGTATTTATTGCAAATATTGTCACTAGTACACATCTAGTACATAATACCTTATAAATGTAGAGCCTAACTTTAAAAAGAGCTATAGATAACTTTGATTTTGTATCTAATAGGTAACCAATTATCGCAAAACAAGGTGTTAAGATGAAAACTTGGACGTTATTGACGAATACACTTCTGTTACCTGAATTTCTTCTGAATTTCTGACTTTCCTAATATTTACTGTAAATGTAGATTTTCACAATTGCAAACCTCGTTTGTTCTGTAAAATTTAGATCAATTTTATATAATTAGTAAGTAATATTTTTCGAATTTTAATGTCATTTTCGATCATTTAATTAAGAACATTTACTTACCTAACTACAACTTACAAAAAGCTACCTAATTGATTACTTAAATATTTAATATATTACCTGTGATTTTTTCTAAATAATTACTAGTGATTAATACTACTACTAGTGATTAAAACGATTAGTTTTTTATAAAATAATTTTAGTGGAGAAGAAAAAAATGATTTTTCTTCTCCACTAAAATGTAATTAGATAAATATATAGCGATTTTTGCATGCGCACCGCAAGGTCGTGTTAGATGGATAAATGCATAATTTTTATTAATAATGTTACAGATAAATCTATTTTCGAAGCAATTACCAATGAAAATGCGAGCACGCAATGATATAGAGAGCGATAAAAAGCTGTCGGACATATTGAGCGGTTGGAATGTAATAAAGCTTAGGTAATATCCCGAGTGGGAGCTTTTTTATGCGCGGCTACCTCACAAATGAACCCGCCTCATATTGGAGGGACGTGGAAATTACATTATATCATTTCGCGAATTTCATAAGCATATATGTGGACGTTATTTAGATAAATAAGAAAAAAACACTGGAGAAATATATGTGGGTACCTATTTAATTGTATGGCAGAAGACCGTTATAAAATTTAAGCACGTGTGCTCTTGTGTTTCGGCGAGTGAGTGCTGAAGCCCATTCTTCTATACAGTTCTTATTTCTTTATACGGTAACCACGCGAGTCTATCCGCAACACTTTATATGTATTTTTATATGTATTATACACAATTAAATATGGCTATATTTTATTGTATACAGATCTTCATTGGAAAATATAAAAATGGCATATAAATTTTCAGAAAATAGGAAAGCGTGTATAAGGGATGGCAAACATCTTACAAATATTTTTTTAAGCTTTACTTAGGTAAAGTCTAATTTTTTTAAGTTAAAAATCTGGAAGAAATATGGCGTCATACAAACATAATTAAATGGATGATGATTTAACGTTTTTTTTTTTATATTTACGTACATAAATGTTCCAATAACTTTTGTCATAGTAAACTGTTTTTAATCTTATGTAGATATCTATACAACCGGTGCTAACATGCGTCGTATGTATAACATACCTTTAAGCTCGTGATTCTCTCTTCGTTTGTACACAAGACAAGTGATTACGCTCACAGACATGTTGAATTATATCAAGTGCCGTCTAAGAGAACGATTTAGTCAACGTAGCGTCCAGCAGCCGCTAATTGCGCCGTATAATACAACGATAACCGCCCGACTCTTCCGACTCGAGTGTCGCTAATGTGTCTTGCATTAACATACTCGTCGGTTACCGTCAATTTGTAGGGATGTTACATCACTGGAAATCTCAACTGCTCCAAGCAAACAATTCACTCTTAAAACAGTCAATTATTTTGCATACATACACAGTTCGGAATGCATGGTCTATGAGGAATAATTGGGAAGAAACCTCATAGTTACTCCTATCCATAATTATCAATTTGCTACACATTAAACAAATAATCATAGTAGGAAGTACGATTTTTTTGTACTTAATTAACATTTTACTATTTTCTTCAAGTAATGTATGCATAAATGTATTAAATAATGTACGAATTACTTACTTGAATGCATTACTTGTGCATAAAATTTGATTTTCGTAAGAGAGAAGCAGTGATTCATTTGAATTTTTCTTCCTTTCCTTCTGCATTTTTTTTAATAAATTTATTAGTACCCAAAGCTATTTAGACAGCTACTCAGTAGATGGCTACCGTCGCCAACCATGATAGGACCAGGGCTAACGTTGAAAGGTTCATTTTCCAATGTTGGCCTAGCCGGGAATCGAATTCGGGACCCCTGAGAGAGAAAGCAATAACCACTCGACCAATAGCTCGTCAATTTTTGACATTATTATTTTATTGTTTGAAATGAGATATTACCTCTATCAATGTCAATGCGATATTCAATTTGAATAAAGTACGAAAAATGTATATTATTTATTTAGGAGTGGCATTTCATACAAGTGCTAAGCATAGGAGGTTTGAAGTGAATGTTAGTAGAAATACACTCGAAATGTCCCCGTTTTATATCGTAGGTCGGCCCGGCTCTCGTGACGGTAAACATTTTAACTCGACAAACAGCTGGGGTGACCTGCAAATATAGAGGTGAAAGATAAACTAACAGGGGCACCTCACAGTCACATATACTAGGTATCCACCTCTGGATTCTGTTCATAGTACCTAAAAATACCATCGTCCATTATAAACGTGATATAAACACAGTTATTTAACAGGGGGTTTATTTGTTTACTAATTACAATTGACCATGTTATTTAAAACAAACTTTCTATTCTTATACATTTTTCTAACAAAATTCTGTTACTATGGTAACACATATGTATGTAATTTATGATTAGGTAACTAGCCAGTACTTATTTTCAATTAAAACTATTTCCAATATATCTTTATTGGAGACACTCACTCTCTAACTATAAAGAGACTCAAATTAATTTCAAATAAATGGGAAAATTTTAGTATGTACAGTCGAGGTAAGTAAAGTTTCGTCACCTTAAAGTCAAAATTGACTTGCACCAAGGCAATTGTCATGCCAAAATTTCATTTCAAACATGTCAGTTGTCTACTTAGTGCTTTAGTTTTAAAAGATATCTACTAAGAGCCTACGATTTTGATAAAGGAATATGGATTTGAAAACTGACGAAGGTTTTCGAACCCCGACTTTACATAAGTGATAAAATACAAATAAATTTTATCAATCTTTATAGAAAATAGATAATATGCCTTCTTATTTTTTTTATCAATTTTTTTCTTTATTTAGGATTACGATATTAAGTCAATGAAAATAAATCAGATAATCAAAAAGTGCTATATAAAAAGTAGTTAATGTAGGTATGCACTTTTGTGAAAATTTCCAAATCCATTCGAAGGGTACTTTTGTTTATAGATCCATTAATCTGACAAGCCCCGTCAACAAACAACTCGTGGGGACACGAGTCTATCCAGGTGCTGGGAACTCGTGGCTCAAGTAATAAGCGACTTCCATTGATGGGAACTCAGAAGGCTTTTATTCTGTCTAGCATTTCCTCACCCGTGACCAACAGTGGACTAATGACTCATTAAATAACTAAGGCTAAGACAGGAAAACGTATTGAGTAAGTACATTTCTTCTGAGATATACGTCTACTCTCAAAAAGTGTGACTTTTAAATTAAGTTCATAACTTTGAAAATTTTAAAATAAACCATTAAAAAAACTTGAAATTCTCATAAGCGAATTTGATCGGTGTCCATGACTGTATCCGTATCCATAAATGTTAAAACCCTGCTATGTCTTGCCCCCCTATAGGTATATTACCTAAATACAAACATATGTTCGTGTACGAATATAATCACAGCTATAGCAGTTTTGCTAAAATCGAAGTTTAATATCGAAATCACAGAAGCGAGCGTGTCACAAATTGAAGTGTATTCAACGCAATAAACCGAGTTAAGGAGTTTGGTTGGACTGCTTGCGATGGGCTATCGCTTAGTGATAAGCGCAAGCGGAATCTCATATCAAACTTCATATCTATATATATATAAAATGTTGTGTTGGTTTGTGTATTTCTCAAAATCTCGAAAGCTCGATTGAATATTGTGTAAAAATACAAAAGCTACTGCACCGATCATGCTGTTTTCACCAATGGATAGAGTGGTTCTCGAGAAAGGTTTTATATATCATTTACAAAGTCACGCAGGCAAAGTCGCGGGCAGTGGCTAGTTATGTAATAAAATGTGTAATAAAAAATTAATTTATATCACATATAATATCACACAACACTTTATTTTTTGGTTTTATATTTATATATTTATTTATTTTTAACGGATAAATGTTAATATTATGTAATGTCATATGATTCTATAGGCCTATTTGTATGTAATTTATATATGTATATGATAGATATAATAATGGCTGTATGAAATCTAAAAAAATAAATAAAAAAAAAAATGTTGAGCTAGGTTATAGAGCGGTGTCACTGTGACCTCGCTCCTAGGCCCCGGTTTTACGACAGTGTGCGCGGCTAAATTACGTCGGACGCAGGAAAGAGTTCCTGTTACGACTTAGGTAAGTCTCCTCATTGTTGGCTTCTCTGTTGCATTTTTATTGCAACTTCCATTCTTTTACACATTCTGTCAATACACCGTAGCGACTTTTACAACAACCACAAACCGATTGTTATCTATTTTTACCTAGGTATAATAAATTTTGTTCTTTATCATTCAAATTCTGAAATTGTGTGCATTGAAGGTATTCTTTTTTTACATTAACTAAAAAAAAAATGTACGGAGCGAAGTAACTTCTAAGCTACTGGTGGTTCAGGGAGTAAAATGAGGAAGTTCTTGACAATACATAATACCTATGTAGAAGAAACTTTTGAGAGTGCTTTGAAGTAGGTCTACATTAAGTTCTTCACTGTACCTACCAAGTTAAGTAACAGTTAAGTAACAGCATATAGCATTAGAAGTTAATAAACAGCCTTAGAAGTAGAACACGTAGTAATCATCCCTTGAGTCAAGGTACCAAAATATCTACCTAATCTAAATATCTATGTGTGTGCTAATTTATATACTTAAGAATAAATGTAGCCTAGCTATCTAAGTTAGCAGTAAAAGCCACAAGCACTATACCTATAGGTAAGCTAATAAACAGAATATTCATCTTACTATCAGCGATTTACCCGCAGCTGAAGCGTTATATTACCACTCCATCTTCTTTCATAATTAAAGTGCCTTTTACCTCACTACACCTCCTCCCTACTCCCCCCTCCCCATCCCAGGCCATTCCCCCTCCCCCTGTCTCCCCCCTCTCCCCGCCGTGTCCTTTGAGCGGGCGCTGCCTCATTACCTAGGACTTTAGGTAGCGTTAGTGCTTCAGTAATTAGCCGCCACGCCAGCCTCGGCTGCCTAGAGTACAATGAGTACTTTGACTTCGTAGTTACTTACCTATGCGATATTTATAACATAGAGGTGTTCCTCTATTTAGCTATTAAAATTAAGTTGGCAATGTTTTACATCCATTTGAATTAGGTATCTCTTTTGACTCTAGGTACCTACTGTAATAGATTTAACAGAATTTTTAAAGCACTTTCTAGTGCCTAAACTCCCTTCATTAATTATAGGAATATAAGTGGTGTTTTGACAGTGTGAAATCACTCTTAATTATTAATTATTATATAAGTACAATATATATCTATCCTCCTGTGTTAATAAATGTCCTGTCTATCAAAAAGTGACAGGTATCTTTACATCATAGTGTAATACCTATTAGCTGTTTCCACACTTACATGTTCTAAGTATCTAGAATCTAAGTATACTTAGGTATAATCTACAGTGATTTTGGTAATCTGAGAAACCTTAGGATATTAACTGCCTATTGCAGTTCAATATTAATAAAAAAATAATAATTTTGATACTAATAAAATTAATTTTGAATTGTATGGTCTAGTGGTAGATAGGTTGATGCTACCAAATACTTATATAGTCTTTGTATTAAGTAATTTTGAGTCGCCGCCTCGCATCACTCTTTACGTAATTTTTGCTTGTTTGGGGCGGACTCAAAATTACTTAGGTAAAATGATAATAAGATTATTTTATGCTTTTCAGTTTTTTCGGCTGTTTTATTTTTTGTTAAAAAGTTAAATTTTATATTTTTTTGTGACTATAATCTAATATTTACTACATGCTTAATTTTTAATTTTCCCACCCTTAGAGTAGGATTTTTTTTTTCCAAATTTATACAAGACCAACTTCGAGATATACCCTTTCAATTAAAGAAAGAATTATCAAAATCGGACTACTCTGTAAAAAGTTATGCGTGGTTATACGCTACAATCGATGAGTGAACAATCAATCATCCCCTGTTTTCCTACCCTTAGGATTGGAATTTTTTTTAAAATTAAAATGGGACCCCCTTGGAGGTGCACCCTTTCAAATAAAAAAAGAATTATCAAAATCGGACCACCCTGTCAAAAGTTATGCGTGATCATACATAAAAAAAATATACGCGTCGAATTGAGTACCTCCTCCTTTTTGTTTTTTCGTTTTCGTCGGTCGAAAATGCTTATTACATATAGGAGATACTTGTGTATATTTGAAACAAATCAACTACAGTTAAATACAGTTAATGTTTACAAAAACCAAAACCTTCTATCTCCAGTTGAATTAAATTTTAAAGATTTTACAATAATAATCTAAAAAGTCCAACAAAAACAAACTGTCACAAAACTTACGAAAGTAAAGTTTATTTACCTGTCCCACTCAGAATTATGTTTAAAATTAAAATTCAAAAACCATTCGAATTAGTAGCCGTAATTTTTTTTTTTGGGTAGATAAATTATCTACAATCACACAAGCCTACTTACCATACCTACCCAAATTAATAATTTTTAATGAAAAAGTTTTGTAAGAACCAAATGTATTTAAAATATTGATACATTTCAATTGATTATCTATCAATTCAATATACTTAATGAGTATAGATATAGATAAGAGATCTGGCAATATATTACCTCGCTCGGGTCGACCTCTACGGAAGGACGCGTAGCGCCCACCTCCATACTAAATTTAGCACACCTCAAGGAAACATCAATCGCATCCACACATGCGCACAATCATTTATACATTTTGCACACACGGAAACCACCTGTCACTCCTGCGGGAGACCGAGCACTGAATGCGACCAACTGTTGAGCTCGGCGCACCTGCATTGGCAGGTATACCTGTAGTTACCTTGCGGCGACCAATCAGCGCGCAGCCCACCTGCGCAGCTCGATAAAAAGGGGGCGTGTGCTTGGCTGGGGCGGTGGAAAAGCACCTGTGCGCACCTGTCGTTACGGTGTGCAGGTGACGCGCAATGCCGGTTGGTCGTCACGAGGCGATGCCGCGCTCTGATTGGTCCTCACCTGTCAGGTGCATAGGTAAATCGCCAGGTATTGGTGGCGGTATCTAGGTCGCCGTATCTAGGTCACAGAGTACGTTAACTCGACTTGTTACGCGCGCCTTTTTCTGCTCGTACAGTGATTTTGATTGTCGTTTTGAAACGTTGTCTTAGACATTATTTTTAAAAAAAAGTTATTTTTAAATAAGCTAAATTAGTCATTAATATTTTTATATGTTAGCTTGAAGGTTTTACTAATATATATATATATAGGACATGAGGCTGACACCTAACCATTAGTTATTATTATTAATATTACTACACTACTAACCATTAGGTATTTAAAAAAATATTTCAATATTTGCTTACACAATCTCTAAATAACGAATCATTAAAATATGACTTTTTACATTCTTTTACAAAGAAAATAAATTCAGATTTTTCAGATTTCTTTATAGAGTTTTTTAAGATAGCTAAATAATAATAAATGAAAAATACTAAATACCTACTTCGCAAGCAGTTACATTTTACCTAAGCCATTAAATGAAAGGTACCTTAAACATAGCTATCACGTAAGGTGGCATATAATGGAGCGAGCCTGATTACAGCCCCCCCCCCCAGCCCACTCCTGCAGGAGCTGGGAGGGGGCCCAGGTCGAGTTTGAAGACAAATTGTGTAGTGAGGTGCGGGGAGGGGAGGGACACACGGCCGTCGGGGGAGGGGGAGAAAAAATGGCGGTCAAATGACTGCTTTACTTTGAGCTCATTTTAAATGACAGATATGCAAATTAATATCAAGGTGTAATTATCTTGATCTATTTATTTTATCTAAATACTAGCTGGTGCCAGCGACTTCATACGCGTTCTCTACAAGCCTTCATCATTAAATGGACTATCTATTAGGTACAAAAATATATTTTTAATTAGTTCAACATATAGGTATTAACATATACCTACCTACCTAACACCATAGGTTTTCAAGTACACTTAGGGGACAGGAATGTAGGCTCTAGCTGCCCTTAATATTACCTACTAATTAGCAGAAAAATTATGGTAATTTATGGTTCTTTTGTGGTTCTTTTGTGGCTGCAAATTCACGAAAAGTGTATTGAACTTTTCGTCAATACTTAAGTAGATAACTAAATGTAGGTTTACGTAAACGCCTGGTAAGGGCTGACTTATAAGTAAGTTTTAGCGTGCGGAGCTAAATGAAGGCAAAGCGAACAATACAAAGTTGCTAAAGTAAAGAACAACAAACTCACCGCTCGACGGAGCATCGAAGCCGGTACCGACTTCCTTTAGCTGGCTGAGTCGAATCGTGAGCGACTGGCGAGGGAAAATCAGGGTTTAGAATTGCTCCTCGGGCCGCTCCTGTGGAACATTGGTTATGACTCGGTTCTCAGAGGCGCTAACTTGCCGGGCGTCGGCGTGACGTGTTACGCCGACGACACTCTGGTAACCGCCCGAGCACCGGATCACAGATGGGCGGGCATTCTGGCTACGGCTGGCGTGGCTCACGTCGTCGAACGAATCCGGCTGTTGGGGCTCACCGTAGCCTTAAACAAGACCGAGGCCATGTGCTTTCACGGGCCTCGGAATGCACCACCGCCGGGTTCAGAGATTACGGTCGGGGGGGTCTCCGTGGACGTGAAGCCCACGATGAAATATCTCGGCCTCGTCCTGGACAGCCGCTGGAGTTTTGAGGGACACTTTCGGCTCTTGGAACCGAAGTTGGTTGGAGCCGCTGCCGCTTTGGGCAGGTTGCTTCCAAACCTGGGTGGGCCAAACACTGCCTGTCGTCGCTTGTATGCGGGGGCAGTGCGGTCGATGGCTCTATACGGAGCCCCAATCTGGGCGGACGGCCTGAGGCAGAAATGCAGGGCGCACCTGCGCCGCGCGCAACGTGCGTTAGCGCTCAGGATCGTCCGGGGTTATCGGACAGTGTCCTTCGAGGCTGCATGCGTCATGGCGGGCACACCACCATGGGACCTCGAGGCCGAGGTGCAGGCGACCGTGTATCTGGGCATTGCAGATGCACGGTCTCGGGGAGCTCAGCCTCCGCAAGAGGTTGTTTCGCGAATCCGTTCGCGTGCACGCGAAAACCTCCTCCTGAAATGGAGCGAGAGGTTGGCCGAGCCAAGTGCCGGCCATCGCACCATAGAGGCTATTCGTCCAGTCTTGGACGAATGGCTTCAGAGGAGACACGGGGCTCTCACATTCCGCCTGGTGCAGGTGCTCTCGGGACACGGTTGTTTCGGGAGCTATCTCCACCGGGTGGCTCGTCGGGAGCCAACTCCAGAGTGTCACTCGTGTGCATGCGCTGAGGACAGCGCACAGCACACTCTTGCGGAGTGCCCTAGATGGTTGGCGCAGCCAACTGAGCTCGCTGCGACCATTGGATTAGACTTCTCTCTGCCGGCCGTAGTAAAAGCTATGGTTGGCAGCAGAGACGCTTGGCGTGCGACTCAATCCTTCTGCGAGAATGTCATCTCGCAGAAGGAGGCGGCGGAGAGAGATCGAGAGGACGACGTCCTGTCTCATCCCCTCCGTCGCCGAAGAACTGGACGCAGGCGGCTGGCGTACGCTCGCCACCTGGATCCATGACAGGACTAGGGCGGTAGATGGGGACTCTACCGCCCGCTTCATCCTGAGAGGTATGGCGCACTTTGGCAGTTCGGGTGCGCCGTCCCGATGAGCCAGTGTCCGATTACGGACCCCGCGGCGGAGTTGCGGAAGAGTGTCCGCCCGACCTCGCAGCTTCGCCTTATAGCGGACGTGGAGGACGCCAAGGGGTTTAGTCGGTAGGTCTTCCCCAATACCATCTCGGGGCAGGAGTCCGACATAACCCACCGGTCTGTCCCCAGGCCGGTGGGTATCCATGATGGATTCCTCTTGTAAAAAAAAAAAAAAAAAAAAAAAAAAAAAAAGGGGTTTAGAATTGCAGACTAAGTAAATAATTAAAAAGCTCACCGGAAATCTAAATACTGTATTATTAAGGGCCTCTTTCGACATCTCTGAGTAAAGTGTCAAATGGGCTAACCGCCATTGTGAATGGGTAAGAAAGCGTACGAGTTTCACAATCTTCGAGTAGCATTACTCAAGGGTAATTTCCATGAAATTGACACAAGATACTCGTAACATTTACTCGCCAATTACCATTACATGAAAAGTAACTAATCAACACTTTACTTGTAGTTGGTGAAAGAGGCCTAAGTATATTATGTATAGTGATGTGCCGGATATCCGAGGGAGAAGAAAGATCCGTATCCGTATCCGTACTTTTTGGCGGATCTTTTATCTTATTAATTTATGAAAATCTATTTAATTCAATTCAGATTATTTTTTATTTTCCTAAAAAATGCAAACGTCATTAAGTGGCGGGTGTCATTTGTCGTTTCAGTCACGCGCACCGACACCGATTGAGTAAGAAAGTTAAGTACCGTATCCGTATCCGTATCCGTATCCGTATCCGTATCCGCGAATCTACATTTTAAACGATCCGGCACATCACTAAATTTATGTAACAGTATAGTGTAACGTTTCTATTCTATGTTAAACTGGTTGACGTGTGTCTAGAAAAATATTTTATTATTTATTTAATTTGATGGACACTTTACATATATTTGCACTTAACAACATTTTACTTACGTCAACGTTATACAAATTGTATATGTTTTGAACAATTATTAATTATTTCTAAAGTTTGCTATCAATTATTATTCATATTTTTAGAATTGTCTAGCCAGATCAATGGAAAATGCTTTCCTTCAAGTTTTTTTTTTCTAAAAAGACGTAAAACATCTTGTTACAAAAAACTAATCAAATTTTTTTTTTCTTAAAATTTGCGTTACGCCAAAGTATTGTAGGAATCTTAGGTATTACATAATACCTAAGTATTTAATTGTAATAATGCCAAATTATTTTTGGAACAGAAATAATAAATGACATGTTAATAATTATATTATGCTTGTACTGGGCAATATAAAAATTCTTTTAATTATGTGAAATATTGGAGTCAATAAGAACTCATATTATTTATGAGTCAGTTACCCTATTACAAATGATTTGAGTCTTGAAGTGGAAACATAAGTAGAGTATTGCCTATTAGTAGAGTATTAATATTATTACGTACTTAATCTATAGTTTCAACCTAAAAGGTCTCTACGTGGCAGAATAATATGAGGATGCATACAAAAATCAATAAACTGGATTTGTCTGTTTGCTTTAATAGACAAACGTCTAAAATGACCTACCAACGGTTGAAGATGATATGCAAAAGTGTAATGACGGTTTATTACATACCTCTGACATATTTAGGTCAATCTCTTATGGGACATCTACTGAGAGGAAACTCGTCCTCGACTTCGAGTCGTAACCCACTTCCAACTCTGACATCACACCACCTACTAAACTTTAAATTGAGCTTACCCCTACTGGTGTTGCCTACTTTATTTCCCACTAGCTGTTGCACGCGACTTCGTCCGCGTAACTTCATAAAATATAATACCTAAATTCGTGTCTGTGACAACTGAAACCATGGAAATTCTATACATACAAAATTTCAACCCAATCGGTCAAGCCGTTTAGTAGTTGACATACCGACAGCAGCGCCACCTACCGGGTCCAATTGTATTTTTAAATCATTCAGGAAACCATAGAAATACCCATATAAAATTTCAACCCAATGGGTTCACCCGTTTAGAAGTTATGTGAAAATAAGTACGGAAGGATAATTCTTACTACCCGTTGTCCTATTACCCGTTTTCCCGTAGGAATGAAGCATTTTCCCGCGGTAAAAAGTATCCTATGTTCACCACGGATAATGTCGGCTTCTAATGGTAAAAGAATTTTTCAAATCGGTCCTTTTCGGAGCCTATTCTATACAAACAAATAAACAATCAAATCTTTCCTCTTTATAACATTATTATTAGTATAGATTATATGTGGTACAAAATGATAACCAACAAATTTTAAAGCCTTTATTTCTACTATTGCTAGTTGATATTTGAAAGTCTTTCTTTCCTTATTTTATAAAGTTAAAAGGTACGATGATGCTCCATTTTATCTATGTATAAATAAGGTTTATATATAGGACAAGGTAGGTTCAAGCATTCCTTACTTACGCGACGAAATATTACGAAGGTACTATTACGTAAGTGTGGTACCTATTTAAGTACAACATAAGTAGCATATCCTAAATTCCTAACCTAACAGTACTAGGTACTACTCGTATATGGCCTGTCCCCTGTAACTATTACATTCTATTGACCTTAACAATACAGACCCAAGACTAGGCCCCAAAAAGAGTACTAAAGGTTAACAAGTTTTGGTTATATTTAATTATGGACAAGTTTTTCTGAGATTTTATATCGATAGACATTTTGTAACGGTGTAAAAGTGAAATCCGGAAGTAGTAAAAATATCGAACCACAATCAGTTGTGGGTTGTATCCAAAGAGAATGTTTTCCGCGACATTCGTGACGCCGCGTGCACGAATTCATTTCAACTTGGCCCCAAAACTCGTGACCACCTTTTTTTCATACTAACCAAACTGAATACGAAATCATCTCGGGCTTCGGCCTTCCACATGCGGTGGCGGCCATCGACACTTTCTGTACTTTACTTCCATAGGTATGGACAACTTTTTTAAAACATCCAAACCCT
Source organism: Synanthedon vespiformis (assembly GCA_918317495.1). Taxonomy (NCBI): domain Eukaryota; kingdom Metazoa; phylum Arthropoda; class Insecta; order Lepidoptera; family Sesiidae; genus Synanthedon; species Synanthedon vespiformis. The sequence goes on along the minus strand of OU906953.1, from coordinate 10,818,210 downwards.
TGCTTCACTCATTGCGTCCTAAAATAAAAGTGTATTTTCACAGACATATTTTTCTACAAAAATTTATACACTATAAAAGGGCTATCACACCATACAATTTGAACGTATCCAATTTAGGAAATCGAAAGGTGTGATCGCAGTTAGAACAGATTGGATTCAATTGAGAGTTTATCCATTTTCAACTCTATATCTTCGACTTAGAAATCAATTTAGCGTAGTGTGATCACGAGCTCTCTACTTAGATCCCTAGAAACGTTCAAATTGTAAGGTGTGATTGCCGTTTTAGGTGCTTAGGTTACAGTTTGGGCTAAAGTGTGGCTACAGGGACACTTTTTGTGAAATGGAAAATCATTGTGGAATAATATATCTACTATGTAGGTATATAGAAATATACTAGCAATAGCTTTTAGCATTGGTCCTGTAAAATTTATAATGAACACTTGCTAGATTTAGATATTTTCAGTTGTCCAGTTTTCAGAGCCTATAAACGAAGCCTTAAACAGGCCCTCGAAAATATAGTAGTGTATTTTTGTAGCGGCCAGTTTATCTATTTATTTAGTATATTATATGCTATTTATAACTGGTGTATTTCTTTCTTTTTCTCTTTCTTTATGCCTTTTTGTATGTTTTCTCTCAGCTTCGATATGCTGTATTCTGTAGTCTTGTATGTAACTTATAATAAGTTTAGTAATTTAGTGGAAGCTTTGTTGATTTATGTTTTTCTGTATGTATGTGTATAATGTGTATCGAAATATTTTATGTTTCCCAAATATAAATACCTAAAATAAAATAATTACGGAACCAAAATTTTCCAAAGTCGAAATTAAACTTTAAAGTATTTTATGTCGATGAAAACATTACTTTACTTAGAGTCTGTGTGCATTTAAGTATTGTTTGCATAGAATTGAAGTTAGCTTTTGTAAAATATGTTGAGTAGGTGGTTGAGGGTCCCGCGGGTGTCGGGCAATCTACGCGGGCGAAACCGGAAAATTAGACATTGCTCCACATACAAATAATACCTCTCCACTCGCGCACTGCGACACGTAATAACAACTACTTACTTCGTAGGAAAATGGGCTAATAACAGGAGGTTTATGTCTGTGATCGAAATTCTATGAAGCGTCACTTTGAGTTAAATTATTTTAACAGTAGAGTATCATGGGATAGAAATATCATCGTCATCTTGTAACACTTTGCCCGAGTTGGATCTCCTTTTATCAAATTGATACTCAGACTGTCTCCCGCCCTTTTATTATAAAAAAGGTACAAATGATTTTGCGACCGACGAAAACGAAAAAGCAAAAACGGAGGAGATACTCAATTCGACGCGTATATTTTTTTTTTTAATGTATGATCACACATAACTTTTGACAGGGTGGTCCGATTTTGATAATTCTTTTTTTATTTGAAAGAGTGCTCCCTCAAGAGAGTCTCATTTTAATTTGGAAAATAAATTCCAACCCTAAGGGCAGGAAAACAGGGGATGATTGATTGTTCACTCACCGATTGTAGCGTATAACCACTCATAACTTTTTACAGAGTAGTCCGATTTTGATAATTCTTTTTTTATTTGAAAGGGTGCACCCCCAAGGGGGTCCCATTTTAATTTGGAAAATAAATTCCAACCCTAAGGGCAGGAAAACAGGGGATGATTGATTGTTCACTCACTGATTGTAGCGTATAACCACTCATAACTTTTTACAGAGTAGTCCGATTTTGATAACTCTTTCTTTAATGGATAGGGTATATCTCGAAGTTGGTCTTGTATAAATTTGGAAAAAAAATTCTTACCCCAAGGGTAGGAAAATGGGGGTGGGAAAATTAAAAATTAAGCATGTAGTAAATATTAGATTATAGCCACAAAAATATAAATTAAAACTTTTTAACAAAAAATAAAACCACCGAAAAAACTGAAAAGCATAAAATAATCTTATTATCATTTTACCTAAGTAATTTTGAGTCGGCGCCAAACAAGCAAAAATTACGTAAAGAGTGATGCGCGGCGGCGACTCAAAATTACTTAGGTAAAATGATAATAAGATTATTTTATGCTTTTCAGTTTTTTTGGTGGTTTTATTTTTTGTTAAAAAGTTTTATATCAAATTGATACAAAATAATGATTTTTTTGAATGAATATTTTTTTTCCTTTTAAATATGAAGGCAAAAAACACCAAGATGGGTTAGAATTAGAATGATCCCTGCCTGGGACCTTTTACTGCGTGTATTTTGCAATAATCATCTAAGTCTTCTATTATGAAGTTTTTTGTATTAGAATACATTTAAGTATAATATGATGTAATTTTGAAGTTCATTTGACATAGTTACAGGTAGGATGTCGCCCAATTCTTAGTCATTTATACCTCGTTAGAGTGTCTGTTTTACTTTTAAAATACACCCAAGACTTTAAAAACTAAATATAGTAAAGATAAGTTGACAATTTAGACGTTAATAGTAATATGAAATCTGTAAAGCGAAAAGGGAAGACAAGAAACTTGTAAAGCTATAAACGATTGGCAGTTAGTGGAAGTTTTCCAATCTGAGAGACCACCGGAGGACGGGACTCTAATATTGGATATGATATTTCAACACGTTTATTGCACTTGCGACCTCTCGCCATAACACCACCTCCAGTGACAATGACGAACTCATAAAAGTAGGGACTTTCACCTTTACAGACGGACTTTCATATTTTTTTATGGGACGGGGTGGAAAATTGACCGACACTTAGACGTGGCATCATTTCGCATTTCTTCATACCTATATGAGATGTGTAATTTATTGTGACATCCATACAACTATAAGTAAGAAAAAAACGATCCATCCCAAGTTTAATGCGTTCTGAACAATGTTCAACTTAAATTATTAATAATTAGGTTTATTTGAAAACAAAATTGAAAAGATAAATGAAGATCTAATGTGATTGAAAGCAAAAAATTGACAATTTAGTGATTTGAAAGCTAGTCATTAACAAAATGATTTTTAGACGAGTTGCTATTAATAAGTAGATACTAGCATTCCGCCCCTGGCTTTGCATTAGATGCACGTCAGTCGTTTTCAATATTATAAAGTTACCTATGAACCTAGTAGAGTTACCTACGTAATTGATAAGAGATAAAATGGTAAATGATGTATGTTCTTACAATCCGCACTTAAGCTGCATAAAAATCGATAATAGCCTCACAGCCGCAGATGTGGGTCGCTTGGGACGGAAACAATGAAACTTTGCCACCTTATACATTATTTATAATTAGTAATTTTTTAATTAGAAAGACTTGATTGTAATGTAATAGATATCTACCTAAATATTCATCATCACCAGTGCTGGTTGTAGACAACTCAAAATGGACCACAACGGACGGTCTCCTTTCCTTCGTATATGTATGTATACGCTTCAGGTCGTCTGTCCATCTTCAAGGTTTGCCCTGTATTTCGGCGTCTATATTTCCGAGCTCATATAACTCAAATATTTTCAAAGTTCGAATGAATAGGCATCTTCTGAATGAGCTCACTCCATTATAGTCCTCATCTTTGATACACAGCTGGATGTTGGCTAAGAGTAAACCCATATCTAATAAGAAAACCAGGCCCCAAAGCGTTCTCTATTAGAATAATGATTGATCATCGCCTAAGATCTAGTTTAAAAGCTTTGTATAGGTATATAAGTTTAAAAAATATAGATTTAAATCTATTTAAAGATACAAAGAAATTAGTATGGCATGCATTGGTACGGAAAGACATGACCTAAGCAGTCATGTTCTTAATTTTCTAGACGGGTGAAGCCACTTAACATATAATTATAATTAGGACAAGAATCAAATGCATATCACGTAGCATATATGCTTACGAGGACTCTCATATTATTCGGAAACTAATAAGTATTTTTATCTTAATATTTCCTTAAAATTTTCTATACCTAGGTACCAAGCATACTTATTAATTAAAAAAAAAATGTTTGCAACAAAGAAACCAAGACATGAATCCCATACAATATTGTCTTTAGAACGTGTCGCCAAAGACAATGGCAGCCATTATGATATTAATACAATAAGTACGAGAAGTTATTGTGGAAGACATGCTCTCAGTGAGAAGCGAGGTATGACGGTATGGCGGTATGGCGAGCACGTGTGTTCGCACAAAAAACCCGCCTTAATAAAACGAGGTGCCGCGGGGGTCGTCTCTAGGGTTTCGCCACTCTCTATATATGCATCGCTTATCGATATTGCTGCCTCCCTCGCACTCCTTGACTTAATTGAACTAATTAGAGTTTTGCAAAGTTTAAATGTGAATACAAAATCTGCTTCTAATTAGTCATGTGATATAAAGATTAAGAATTAAGGCATTTTTCGTCTTCTTATGTGTTGTTGTCGACTCAAATTATCATTTAATTCAGTCTTGAGTGCTAATTTTGATAGCGTAAGTTACAGATTTATAAGTTAGATGAGTAAGTCCACTAAATTATTATAGGCACTTCAATCAGTATCTAGAAGATACGAATATCGTGGTACATATCTTATTTATGATTTTATGGATAAATTTGTAATGCAGGGCAGCCTACTTTTTTCAATCTTCAACTGACCGTTACTTGGCAGTAAACTCCAGATTACATCCACTTGGTCTCTTCTTATCCGGTAATAGGAATCATAGGTATAGTATAAGTAGACCATTAGACTGTCTCCATTTTTTAATATAGAAAATGTTAGTATAAAAAAAATCACACAACAAGATTTGCGAAAGGTCGAAATATGATGATGGTCAACTTGATGGTATGTGACGACCGACCTACTCACTCACCCAGACACAAAACCTCACTATGGTGTTATTTCACGATGATCTTTCATGGCTGCCCAAATGATTGCGAAATGCACTGTGCCCTGTCACTTCTTAGGTATATACTTAGTAATGCACAATGTTATTGTGATTAATTTCCAACGATCGCTCGATAGTGCTGCGGTACATCACTAGCGCCCTCGGACGGGTTTAATTACACGGCGCAGGCGACAGGTTGTCGGCTGACGTCACCGCTGCACATATGTGTGGGTGTGTTTATGTGCCACCTCTATTGTTATGCGGGATCTACCTACCGCCACAGCCGCTGTGTGGGAGGTACGCTGCCATACTCTCTCGTGTCAATTAAAAACCTAAACGTGTACAAAATAAGCGACGACGTTATTGCTCGCCACGTTGTACGGATTCACTCAATCAATTCTGTACATGCGTTGTTAAAGTTGGCTTCGATATACTCATTTTAAGTTCAATGCATGTAGGTATTCATTTATTACGTTAGTATTATGGGCAATTGCTGCCTTGGCGGCAGTCAGACTATAGGAGTAGGTAGGTACACTAGAATTCCTACAGTCGTACAAGACAAGGTGAGGATAGGGAAAAAGGTTCTGTTCTTGCATCCCTCACTTAAGCAGATAAACACAGCAGCATGACAGACAGTATGACAGACAGATAGATGGATTTTCTTTCTGGTGGTAAAAATAATCTAGAAAATATTCGACAAGCTCTCTCTGTGTTATTTTACTATTTAGTAATTTTGAAATGTATTGTGACAATTGTTTTGTTTATCGACAAAGTGTGTGAGATGACTATACTAACATCGAATTATATAAAAATATATATTAATTTAAAGTAGGATTAAAAGAAATTAATAAGTGCTTTTATTCAATGTAAAGTACATTTCTTAATTTATTACGATGTAACTAAGTAATTGTAAAAAAAAATTAAATACATTGTATTTGTATAAAATAATGTCCAATGATGAATCCTCTAATAGGCAGCCATTACTGTGGTATAAATAAATATATAAAAATTGCTCCAAATAACACCACATGGGTGTGAGCGAACCAAGACACCTTAGCAGGTAAACGCGGTCCTTTTGTGAAGCCCAACCTTCACAGTCCACTTACAACAATTTTCAATCCTATCCCGTTAGAGTAAGTTCGATAATCGCTTGATCGTAGTTAGTGTGATGCAGTATCATACAAAAAATATATAAAAAGCGACCTTTGTCCTGCACATGTGCCGCCTTCGTGGAATCGTGTAATTAGTAATTGAATTGGAGTGTGTGTGCGTGTTTGTGTGTGTGTAAAAACCCAGTCAGGTATGTGTCTCTAAAAATAGAAACACATGTTTGTATCAACGTACCTATAATTTTGATTTTATTATAATTGGAATTACCTGCTATGCACTTAAAGTCTATTTTGTTTTGACACCTCATCTTGACGCTTGGAACAAAATTGTTTCTGTTTAACATTAGGTATATTCTAATCAGTAATAATTATACTGGAAAATAATGATAAAATTAATTAGAATTTATACACAATTTTAGACCTTATAATCCACCTTTAGACCTTTTATCCACATTATAATTATATCGATTCAAGAAAATACCTATATGTACATACTTCATACTTGTCGTAGGACGTAGGCCTCTCCTATTTTACAAAATAGGAAAGGTCCTTGTTAGGTTATCACTGTCCACCTTGAGGCTAGATTCGAATTGTTAAAATTTAAATATACCTAATCGTTCGTAAGGAGTAAACTCCAGTCGTGAGAGTCCACACACAATTATTTCTAATCACGTCACCTTATTTTAATACACAATGATCTGAAGCACATATTCAGATCATATCATAAAAAAATCCAACTTTACGCATGCGTTCATTATTTTATTTCCAAAAGATTTTGTAAAGCGAATCTTATAGATACGATACAGAACATTTTTGGCAAGAAACATATTACCAACCTACTATCTAACGATCAATAAAGGACCTTGATCTATTTTTTTCTCTTCATATCTTGTAAAATATTGTGAAAGACAACCGCTGTTGGAATATATTTGACATTAATCATAATGTTGTTCACCAGAGATATATCGTTAATTAAAACGTAGCGCTCGAAGAGCGAATCAGTTGCGAAAGAGGAAAGCGTCAGCTGGCGCCCTCTGTTGACAAGTAGAATTACTAAGCACGCGTTACCTCACACAAAACACCTGAGTTTTAAACGATATATTTTTTAACGATGTGTTATAGATTAACTTACCATATATTTCACTTTAATGTAAATTATATATTAATTTGCATTAAAGTTCAATTAATAATTTTTTTTTTTAATTTTAATATATTGGAAAAATTATTAATAATAATGAAAATAAAAATAATATTTTCCAACATATTTTTATATAGCTTTCGTCCGCGGCTTTCCCACGGATTTCTAAAAGATAGAAGAAAGAATATTTCAATCTTTGGTAATTTTGTTGAATTTGTTGTGCACTCTTTGGCCTAAGTAGTTATAACCATTAACCATGAAAGTACGAGTAGTAAAAATGCGAGAACTGGGCCCCTAGCCATAAGCACACCAATTCCAACGCTCCCTTACGAAGTTAGAGAACGATAGAAAATAAAGCCCGATGATTAGTCAAAATTTTATGTGGGCGTTACAACAACCAATCACCGGGCTTTATTTTCTGTCGTTTCGTCAATCTACAACGCTCCCGTTTGCACTGGGTGCTCTTGGCTAAGGACCCTGGTATACAAGAGAAACGTAAAGATGGGCTACGACCTTGAGTCGGAGGGATTAGCATTAAAAAAAAGTAGGCATAACCGGAAATCCACTTTATCACTAGGTGAGGGCAGCGTTCGGGAAGCTCCGAGACATCTTCTCTTCCAAAATTCCTCAGTGTCTTAAGACAAAAGTGTTCGACCAATGTGTGTTGCCAGTGATGACATATGGCGCTGAAACGTGGTCTCTAACCATGGGCCTCGTAAGGAAGCTCAATGTCGCTCAACGAGCTATGGAAAGGGCTATGCTCGGGGTTACACTGCGAGATCGAATCAGAAATGAGGAGATCCGTAGACGTACGAAAGTTACCGACATAAGCCGTCGGATCAGTAAGTTGAAGTGGCAGTGGGCAGGGCACATAGTACGAAGAGCCGACGGCCGCTGGAGCCGGAAGGTTCTCGAGTGGAGGCCACGGACCAGCAAGCGCAGCGTAGGACGTCCACCCACAAGGTGGACAGACGACCTAATAAGGGCCGCGGGTCGACGGTGGATCCAGGCTGCTTCTGACCGGTCCAATTGGAAAATTTTGGGGGAGGCCTATGTCCAGCAGTGGACGTCCTACGGCTGAGATGATGATGATGTTGACTAGGTGAATAGGTGCCTAGTTCTTTTTTTATTATTTTCTGTTATTAATTCATAATATAAAATTACATACATAATTAATATGCAAATTAAAAAAATGTGGTAGGTATAAAATCACTCATTAACAATAGATACATTATATATAAATATTAGTTAGTAAGTAATTATATTTATTATAATAAATATATAGGAGTCGGTCCGGGAGTAATTTACTTTGATTTCAGAAATATCGTGTATATAGGCTCTATACATGATACTGAAACTAAATTGACCATTTATACAATATTTTTCTGTACATATGTATGTATATTCCTCCATAAGTCTTAAACGAATTAACTGATTTTCATGAAACTTGGTACATAAACATTTAGAAGTACGGGACACGTGATAGGCTACTTTTTATCTTTTTACGCGGACGAAGTCGCGGGTAACAGCCAGTCCAAAAATAATTTAGCGAGTTCCTCGGTCCGGTCCACATGCGAACAGAGCGTCCGTTGTAATGTAAGAAGCGTTCGAATTGTCGATACGTTGGACGTTTGCACGAATTCTGCGAACTTTCCGCCCTCTGACATACTTCCACTAAATTCGCATTTAAACTGTTAGCTGTGCATGCGATTTTCGACCGTATTGCTAGTAGATGACAATGACTAAATTTTTTACAAAAATTTTTACATAAAATATATAATAGAGTGACGTATTTTTCATTTAGAACTTCTTTTGCAATGGCGACACTATTCAAAGGGAAACAAGACAAGACACCTTTGTATTGGCTCATTCAAAATAATCAATTTGTCATACTACTTTTTATCGCAAAGTTCATTTTTATATAATAAAAATTAATTATTAAATTAATGTATAATAATACGTAGAAATGGTGATGGTAACACATTAGTAAAATATATAATAGAGTGATGTATTTTTCATTTAGAACTTCTTTTGCAATGGCGACACTATTCAAAGAGAAACTAGACAAGACACTTTTGTATATTCAAAATAATAAATTTGTCATAAGTACTACTTTATATCGCAAAGTTCATTTTTATATAATAAAAATTAATTATCAAATTAATGTATAATAATACGTAGAAATGGTGATGGTAACACATTAGTAAAATATATAATAGAGTGATGTATTTTTCATTTAGAACTTCTTTTGCAATGGCGACTATTAGGAAGCCAACACAATATACAACAATCCATATACTTATTCACATTTAAACATCTTTTACAATATTGTATACTCCAGTTATAGGCTAACTCAACATGCATTAAAAACGAACACAAAAGACATTTTCTGATTATTTTTTTTTTACAAAATGAAACTAATAAATACTAATAAAAAGAAAGCAAAGAACCAAACCATACAAAATAAAAAGTAAGTACCTATATTAAGTATAATCCCTAAACTCTAACGATACTGTCAAATTTGAAAACAGCCGCAGCCGCAGGGCAAGTCTAGTCTTATTTATATGAAATATTTGTAATGGTTATTTCGATGTTTGTGACTCAATTACATACTTGCAAACCGCTGAAACAATTTAGATAAAACTTGGCACACAGATAGTCCGTGTTCTAAAATTAAAGACGATCTAAATTTTTTATTCCAGTTATAAGTTCGCGTTGGAAATATTTCGCATTTTAGCATTAAAATTGAACAAAAAGTAAGGAACTCAGAGAAAGGGCGAAGGCTATTTTATAAATTAATCGTGTGGCGAACTACCGAAAAAAAATTGGTGTTATATAGATATATAGATATATATATATTATTACCTATCTATAGCTATAACATTTTTTTTAAACATATATTTTCTTTATAATACCTAGTATAAACAAAATTAATTTTATGGTATCAAAACAAGACAAGTTGGTCGACTTATCTACTTAATATACATTCAAAAGAAAATTGGTTTTTACTTATATGTATAAAGGTGTATAAAGTTAAACAGTGTTTAAGACTCAACTAATAAAGCTTATTAATGTATTAACACACACACACACGCACACAACACACACGCACACAAACACACACACACGCACACACACACGCGCGTACGCACACCAATGTACACGCTTCCTTTGAAACTGTGTTTTCTTTTTGTTTACTTACTTGGTTTCCTTTGTTTTTTAATTTTTATGCTATGCTCCAATAAAATAAAATAAAAAAATAAAAAATATTCTGTACATATTGCATAGGACTAAATTTCCGTCCATATATATGTATAAATGTAGGTACCATAAGAAAGAACTAGAAAGACTCCTCATAAGTTCTCTTTTCAACATCAATTTATTGTGAATGTGTAAAATAAACTTACATAATAATATATCCAGCTAATATTATAAACACGTGTAATTGCCATTTTTACATAAGTATCTATGTATACTGTTTAACTGAGTACTCTTTTAAATTTAAGTTATAGCAGGACATCCATAATATCATAATGAATCATAATATATTTTGGGACCTTATCATCGAAGTAACTATATAAAAAAAAAATTTACTTCATAATTTTATTCTTGTCAAGTATTGTTATATATTCATGTCAATATAGGTGGTACCTACTCTGAAGTGGAATACCTAAAAAAAGGGCCTACAGCAAGCCTTAAGCCTAAGTGGGGTTGAGTGACCTCAATGACTGTCAGAGATTTTTGATTTTGATTTTATCATTTTATCATAATTAATTATAGTATTTCTAACACAGGATAAAATATGTTAGAAGTGTTTATATGTAGTAACATTTAGAGTCAGAGACTCAGAATAGCTCCCTGATTGTCTACTGCCTTAGTAGACAACGGACACCACTGAAATGAATATCTAGGCAGTTAGGTATTGTCTTTTTAAATGATGATTAGTTATTAATAATACGTAGGATAGGTAGGTATCCGTAAAATGTAACATTATCCGTCGGTGCCGGTGTGCATGTCAGGATGCACATCCCGGATGTCGTATGAAAGAACCTTTATGTAGAAGCGATTACTCGTATCGCGCTCGTTTTGAACATTATTTCATTAATATAGTTGTCATTTTTTATATTCAACTTTGAAATGAGGATTGCAAAAACAAAATTATTGTTATTGAGACAAGCTTTTTATAATATACTAGCTGGCGCCCGCGACTTCGTCCGCGTTGAAAAAATGTACGTCTAAATGTTTGTCTACCAAGTTTTATGAAAAATTCGTTTAGGCGTTATGGACGAACATACATACATACATATGGACATACATAGTACATACATACATCATACATCATACATCATACATCATACATCATACATCATACATCATACATCATACATCATACATCATACATCATACATCATACATCATACATCATACATCATACATACATACATACATACATACATAAGTACATACATACATACATACACTTACAAATTTATTATTAGTATTGATAAATTACACCGAAGTAACATAGCGAGTAACCATCGATGGTCACAAACACTTACAAAATGTATATCTTATATTATGTATATTTTTAATATGTAATAAAAATTGAAGTAATTTTTTAAATAAAAAAAATTGAGTACAAAAATAACATTTAAGACCTAGAATTTGTTTCATTCGATTTCCAAACACTTCATTCGTGATTTATAATGCCGGAAATGTCTATCGAGTCATTTGGCTGTTTAATTATAAAAATATCGTCTAGTAATGTGTGTGTGTGTGTGTGTTTTATAATTAATGGTACGCGATACAAGCGCTAATACGAAATCATTTATCTACGTTTATTCTAAAATATTCAAAAAATCTTAGAAACCGCTGAACTCACATTATTGAAATTTTGTGTTGATCAAAACTTGAATATACATATAGGTATTTTTTATAATTTTATATAGGTATCTATATAATTTTAAAAGCTAATGAAACGATAACGATGTTTGGACTTAAAAATTAATAAATTTAATACATATATTTTAATGTCTTGCTTGGTAATTTCAACACTGAAATCTTGTCCGTCCGTATGAGTCAACATCAGTCGATATTTACTTAAAAAATATTTGGCCAATTCTGCCAAATAATAAAAAAAACATAAAATGCAACTACGCATTTGAAACACCTTCAAATGTCACGAAACGGTAAAAACAAAGGATAAAATGTGTAAAGTTATAATCACGTACTGTTTTGCGTTGATAAAACATTATGTTAAATTATTAAAAAAAAGAAACCCTTTCCACTTGGAAATGAAGTTCAAAATTGTCTGAAAATTGTTCTGAAAAATAGATGGGTACTTCTACTGAAACTAATAAAAACAAGAAATGCACTCGGTGTATTATAAAAATGCAGGAAAGTGTACACAAAATATCTAAACTACAGATAAATTACAATGAGAGATGTCCGTTTGATTCGAGACATTAAAAAAAAAGAGAAGGTTATTTTAAAAATATTGCGCCACAGTTTTGTGGCCACGAAACTAGCGGGCGTCTTACTAAATGTAACTTTAAAATTTTTTTAAATAGTAAATGTTTTAAGTTATAGCATCAATATAAATATTATTATTTAAGAAGTAGCAAGTTGTGGAGTACATTCTATTTTATTTTTGAGGAAAAGAAGATGTAATAAATGTCCAATGGCGTAACGCACACGTTAGTAAGAGTACACGTTATAAAAGCAGTAAATAAAAGTAGACTAATGCTGCTATATGAAGTTTGTAATCAAAATCAACGAAAACTAAACAAGATTACATGCAACTACATCATTAATACTCTTGGTTAGTGTAAAAAACTGACATTGACATCTGCCTTATCAGTGTCTGATTGGCATTTGGAGTTAAAAACAGTGAAAACTCCTCTTAATCCTTCAGTCGCCAGGGTCAGATTTATCGGACAATTATTTTCGTGTTCTTTTCGCTAGAGTCGTATCTATATATACGACAATTTCCTCTACTTGTATAAGTAATTGTATTGCATTGCATTCTCTTTAAAAAAATTACGAGTCAATTGATAGGGTACGTACGACAACTCCTACAAAACCAAGCGGTTAAACGGTTGTTGAAATTTTATTGGCATATAATAATTATGAAATAATAATAAAAAATAAGTAAAATGACTCATATTGATTAAATCAAAACTGATGTATTTCAGTGTTAAAGCTTAATAATCGCGTATTTCGTGGCTTCACCGACGGAGGTGCGTTAATCAAAGTCCGTAACCCACCTCGGAGACATAATTCGGTAAAATTAATGAAAAATAGCGTTTGAAAGTGGTTGTAGTCACTGCATTTGAAAGTCCCCATTATTATTTTACACAAAAACTTAATATAGATAAGTATCTGAATTTATAAAAGCTATCTATTACATTTGCTAAGATATCCAGGGTGTTTCTGAAATTTAATGACGAAAATTCTTGTCATTGATAAACGGTTAATTACTTACTGTTATATTTTAAACCAATTTTTTCGATAAGAGTGGACTGTTATATCTTCTTTATTAATGATTAATATTTTTTCTATACACATAGAAAAAATTACAATAAAACTAGCCGTTGACGGCGACTTGGTTTGCGTAACTTTATAAAATACTAACTGGTGCCTGCGACTTCGTCTGCGTTAAAAAAGAAATAAGTAGCCTTTTTTGTGTCCTGTACGTCTAAATGTTTATTATTTGACTGTGGATATCGCTATGTGGTAGTTTCAAGTGATGTAAATTTTTTTCTAGAGGACTAAAAGTCTAGTTTTCGTGACACATTTTGTTCACCGAATGTGAAAATTAGTTTAGTTTAAAGCACAAACTAATGGTAGGAAAATAATTTTCCCGCTTCCTTTATTACAACTCTTAGTGAATGTTATATAAGAAAATACTGAGAGATTTATAAGGATTTTCATGGTTCGCCATATTGGCGGGATTAATATATTTAAGTAAGTGTGTAAGTGATAAATATATGAGCTAATAAACGCTAAGTCGCGATAAATCTTTGGCGCGGCAGCCTTGTGCATATACAGTGGCGAACAATAGATTTATGATCGCTAAGTGTGATTATGGGAACAAATATTTTAGCTGTAGATATCTCGGCCTATCTCACTTAGATGTCCTAAGCAATGGTCCTAACTAACGAAAAATTTGTACCTACTTGGGCACATTAAATACGTATTAAATGTCACTAAGTGTAGGTATTGTATGCATGTATGTATGTATGTATGTATGTATTTATGTATGTATGTATGTATGTATGTATCTATGTATCTATGTATCTATGTATGTATGTATGTATGTATTTATGTATGTATGTATGTATGTATGTATGTATGTATGTATGTATGTATGTATGTATGTATGTATGTATGTATGTATGTATGTATGTTCGTCCATAATTATTGAACGAATTAACTGATTTTCACAAAACTTGATAGATAAACATTTACACGTACAGGACACAGAATAGGCTACTTTTTCCTTTTGAACGCAGACGAAGTCGCATGCACCAGCTAGTTTTAAGAATAAACGTACAATAAATGACAGTTGTTAGCTGATTGTTTGAAGAAATTATTAAAAAATATATTAAATATATTTGTAAAAGGTATTTTTTTTTTAATTTATAAGTTCATTGCCAATTAAATGCTAACTAATTAAACCCTAACCACTGGGTTATGTTCAAAGATCCATAAACAAAAGAAATACATTTAAAAGGTGTTTTTTCATTCGCACTTTAAATGTTATATAGAAGAAATTAATTAGGCAAATTTTGCGTAGTTTAAAAGTAATTATTTATAGATCTAGTTATGAATTGTTTAAGCGAAGTGTTTACACGAGGTGAAATGAAATGGAGGATGGAGCATCTGTCGGTAGATTTTTAAGTGATTCCCATACGATCCAAGTGGGAAGAGATGTTTGATTTAATGTATATGATAGTTGGGCGAGTGCCAAGCACTGTTCATTTGTATCTGTGGGAAATTTTAATAACTGCTTACTTCAACGAAAATAGCCTTTACAATTTTTATGATGCACAAATCGATTGAAAGACAGAAAAAATATATTGGTATTTGGTGTAATCGGGGGCGAACGCCACAGGGGCGAACACCACTGGGGGCGTACACCACGGACCCTTTAGTGTAGTTAGTTTAGATTTTTAAAAAAATTTAAGAATATTTATTTATATGAATTAATGGTCCATGAGCCAGCGACAGATTTTGATGACCAATTTCCTCCCAGTCGATAACGCGTAAAATGACTGAGAGAGTTGTATCATGAAGCGTTGTGAACGTCAGCTGCGACTCCGATTGTGGGTTGACGAAATTAGTGCCTGGCTTACGAACCATAATACTTAAATACTTTTGTACGTGACATGTGTAAATATATATATGAGACACATAAGGCATACAAATTAAATATACATATTATACATCATTAGAAGCATATTTAAGTAGCATTAAATATTTTAGGTACTTTTATAATAAACTGAATACTGGAAGAGATATAAGCATATAAGTTACTTTTGAATATATAAAAAATTATCAAAATATACTAAATATGGAATAAAACAACCATAAGACTTTTTGCAACATACAATATGGAGGATTGTGATTGTATTTTTGTAATAAAAACATTTTGATTTTTTTTGTTTTATGACCATTTAGTTTTTAAGTAGCGATATGCTAATTTTTAAAGGAAAAGAAGTAGTAATATGTATTATATATAATAGTGGGTTTACTATTCATTTATTAGTATTGTAAAGAGTGCATAACACACATAAGAAGAAAAGACGTCGCGCAGAGCAGAGCTTAGAAATGCGCGGTTGAATTCGATTCGTTTTAGTTCCGCAGCCAAATTGCTTCCAGGGAACATTATGTTGAATAACGCGACCAATTTAGAATAAATACGCTATCAAATGTAGAGGAAGGTGGGCGAACGTGGACAGCACAATAGGAGCAATAAAGAGAGGAGGATGGGGCACTCGGCAACCGAGCGGCATGTGGCTGGCCACTTGCATTTTTTTTAAATAAAATTTGCATACGCTTAGGGTCGTGCACGATCGTACGGAGACGTTTTAAACAATATTAAAGGGGATTGCTGGGGTTAAGTGGACGCTTTATTTCATACTCTCCAATCTCAAATGAAATTGTTAGCAATATAATATACCTACACGCTTTTTTGGTTAGACTAGAGATTGCCGTAAAAGAAATTATTTTGAAAACGAAACGGCTTTTTACTCTACGAAATGATTTTTCAAAATGTTACGAAACGCAGGCACTCTACGAAGTGCCTATGTTTAAAATGATCATTTAAGTACCTACAATATTCTTTAAAAAAAATTGCAGCAGTAATCTAATCTTTTTGGCTTTTTTTTCAGCACTTTTTGGCTAATCTATTACAACACTGTAATACAAAGTTATTTTTAACCTATGCAATGTATTTAGATCATTCAGATTAGTTTACAATGTAAATACTTAAATTGTATAGTATAAATTGTATTTATAATTTAAAAAAATAGAAAGATTTTAAATTCATTATGGTGGGAATCAATAAATACTAATAATAAATCTGTAGGTTACGTATGTTCCTCCATAACAATTAAATGAACTTGGTAGATAAACATCTAAAGACGTACAGGACACAGGCTACTTTTTCTTTTTCAACGCAGACAAAGTCGCAGCTAGTGCTTTATAATTTCTAACAAATCTCCAAACGTCTCGTCTGTGATCTGTCTGTGGGCTGCCCCATATAGAGTCCTAAATTAGAATCGGTACCGATTTCTTAAATGAAGGGCCCATTAACGCCGCGATGTGAATGGTGTGCTGCTAAGTTCACACGTCTGTCACTCGCCAGTATCGTGTCATTACAATTTAAAAACAAAACCACCTTAAGGAAACGTGCCTCTTAATTGAGAACCGCTTTGGCATTTTCAACTTTATATCTCAGGGGATAAGGGTAGGAAATAAAGGCGCCATGTCCGTTCATCTCTCTCCCACGGTGTTAATTCTATTTGTGTATGGTATGCTTTAATGTGTGACTGTTTAACGAGAGAATGTTTTTGAACACTAACACCTTATAAGGCCAAAGAGTACTCCGATCATAATTTCTGAAAATTTTACTAGAAAATTGATTAGATGCTTATTCTTAATAAAACACAATCACGGAATTCTACAAAAAAAATGTGTAGTATTAGTATAATTTGTAGTTTTCATTCAACACTAGCTGACCCGACAGTCGTTGCCTGTCAGCTTCATTTAAAAATATGATTAAATTTCATATTTAAAAAAACCCCTCCAAATTTCCGATTTTTTTCCTATGTTTTCCAAAAATTTTTGGACAAAAATGATGTCCTGAGAGTTACGTACAAATCGGTCAAAAAAATATCAGCATAATCGGTCGTACGTTCTGAAATGAGGCAATAAAAATTAAGTGTTCCAATTAATTTTTATTTATAGAGATTTTTAAACAAATAAAATGTTAGAACGTATCATTATTTTTAATTTTTTTTCCATTTTATAAAAATAGCTGAATAATATTTGTAGCGTTCTAAATCTTCCTCCCGGTCGATGTGATAATACGTAACGTGGTATCAATCGAGGATGAGTGGCCGTATATCACATCACATACGTGCGTTCACCTCGCCGGCAACGGGACGCCCACCATTTTGTTACTTTTTAAATTTTTCATTTCTTTTTTTAATTCCGCAAGCGTCCCACACGTGGCGCCTTCACCCTTCCCACGTAACCTTCGCGGGGTCCGCGTCCAATAACACGCTTCGGAAACTCTCAATCCGACCAATAATAAGAGCTATATTCGATTGCGCGGGCGGCAAACCGTCGGTCACATGTTAGCGTTAAATTAACAAGAGTTAGGCGCAGACACGTTTATGGACAAATGTTGAAAACACCTGGGCTCTTTTTCTTGTTACATATTTATTTGAATTCTCCGTATTGGAGTTTGTTTTTAGAAGCATTATTAGTTTAATAAGAGATATCGTGTAGCCCGAAGGTGGATTCAAATATTTTGTTGCTTTTTAAACGTTTGGTTACATTTAAACTAATATTATAAGAGTGAAAGTAACTGTCTGTTACCCTTTCACGTTTTAACTACTCGATCGATCATTATGAAATTTTGCATAAACATTATCAGCGATGCGGAAAACGATACCTTTCATGAAGAAATATATAATAAAAATTCAACTCCTGACAGCAATAATACTCAGATTATTTTGTCAGGCGATACATTTTTATACAAAGTCGCGGGCACCAACTAGTGTTCAATAATGCGTTACCTGTTAACGCCGAGTTGTTTTCATAGGGATCTCTCTTCTTCACACTCATTAGCGAGCTGTCATCGGCGCTGACAACTCACATGAATAATTGCCTACGCGGATGTACCTACGCACCGACGAAGACAAACCTATGTTTTTACAACACTAATGCTGATCCCAGTGTCATCGAGATAGATTGATTTTCAATCAGTGTCAGTAAAATTTTGCTCTAAAATCTGATAAATTTCAACATCTCTTTCGACATATTCTCAAAGTGATGTTGTTGAGATATTTTTTTATTTTTGTAAACTGATACTATGAGGAACATACATACATACAATACCTACAATACCTACACTTACAGATTTATTAGTATCGATTGATTGATTTATTTATTTGAAAAGGCTTACCGACTAAGACATACTTTAATCATAATATAATGTAGATACAACTTACAGAAAGGAACATCACAACTACTACAAGTGTAATTTTGAATTATAGGAAATCACAACATTATAGACTAGTATTTATTTATTTATTTCATTTTAGGGAAACTTAGGTATTACATTGTAACGTTGTCAGTCGGGTATGACCGACAACCTTACTCACCGATTAAAACTCAGCCGAAGTTGCACGAGAGCCTTGTGTCCCAGGGCGCCAGCACACTAAAGAAAGCCTAATGGTCAGCGGGATGAACTCAATAAAAGATGGATTTGCAGCTACATCAAATTTAATTTATATTAAATAAGCAAACAACCAAACAACACATAAATATCCTTATACTAAACTTAACTACACGAAAGTCTTTATCAAATAAACCAGACAGAACACGTTCAGGTATGCCAACACGGCTCAAAAGATTATACATTGCACTGATATACGAAGATGCGTACCGAGAAATAAAAGAAGATGTGGGTACCTCAGGTCTTAGGGAAGGGAGCGTAGGGCGCTGGCTGTCAGATGCAACATGTTGGCCCGCAGATTCGCGCGTTGTGCAGAGCAGGTGAAAATTACATTATTTAAAGCGTACTGCCAATCTCTGTACACGTGCGGTCTGTGGGTCGACTACTCGCAGAAGGCATACAGTGCCCTCAGAGTGCAGTATAACAATGGATTCAGGGCGCTGTTGGGGCTGCCGCGACACTGTAGCGCATCGGAGATGTTCACAAAAGCACGGACGGACAGTTTCCACGCTATAGTGAGAAAGAGGATTGCCTCATTGATGGAGCGGACGCGTGGCAGCTCCAACAGCCTCCTGAATACAATATCCATATGTGTAGACTGTCACATAAGAAAGATGTGGGCACAAACCACACTTTCGTGTTGTAAATATAATTACTAACATAGTTTTTAAGTTTTTCTTTTTTCCTTGTATTACTAACACTAATATGGACAAATGTCTGAAATAAATGTTATTATTATTATTATTATTATTATTATTAGCTGCTGCACCACCGCCGTCGAGACTATACGGAGCTGTGAGTGGACTCAGTAGGATGCCTCACCACCCCAAATGCCATCACCAGCACCGTCTCTCTCCAGAAATTATTAGCCAACCAGGATCCAGCCTGGATCCCGGTAGGCGCTAAATGGCGACTATAGACATGATTTTCTATTTATATTATCATTATAAATGAAACAAGATATCCTAACGTAGATCTCTACGTTACAACATTATAACAGTGTCAACATAAAAACGTTTGCAAATTGAAATGGAGAAGTATATTTACTTTGGAATATTACTGTATGGACGTAAACGCTAAACAGAACGTCACACTGTTCTAAAATACGCAATAGATGAAATGTAAGAATGTCATAGATGTAAAAGAAACAAGATGGAAGATACAATAATAGGTATTTAGTGGAGGACGCCGGCGACAGGTTGCTGGCGACAACAGGTGTGCGGGAGACTAGTGCCGTGTCGCGTGTAAAAGCGACATTACTCTTTGTCACAATAAATGTGTATAATTTTTTTTTCTCAACGGATGTAGGCGGTGGGGAATTTTAACGTTGGTTAGTTTTTAATTACGATTTGTGTATGATTTAGTTAAGGTTTGTATTGAATATCACGATCGGTGTAACTGAAAATGTTGTAAGTAAATTTTACTTAGATATCCTTTCTTGATATCTAAGTTACAATGCTGTTTGCATTTATTACAGTTACAAGCTTTTAATTCGTTTATTTTGAGGTGATATTTTTGACTTTTTTTTTATGTTATATTTTTATTTATAAATCTATATAAATTTTACCAAATATCTGTAGTCTTTTTTTTTTTAATCTGTTTATTATCTGTTTTTTAAAAATCTGTATAGTTGCACTTTAAAAAAAATTAAAAAAATCACTGCTTTGTTTTTGAATTTTGAAAACATAAGAATGCAAATACTCATTAACTCAGATTGAAAAAGGATGTTTCGCTAAATATTTTTAAATAATAATTAAAAAACAAAAAAATAAACTGATCAATTTTATTTATTTGGATTAATTAATTGAACTGATTAAATTAACTTAGATAAGTAGGTAATAAGTTAAAAAGTTCATTTCAAAAAATATATTATATCTACTCAAAAAATATATCTGTCGTCAAAAAAAAAAATAATTTTTTTTTAATTACAATAATTACTTTTTTTTTTAATTACACTTTAAAAAAAAATTGCAAAAGAAATTACACAAATATTTTAAGTGTATACATAGGTAAATATTTTCAAAGAGAAACGTTTAAGTCCACTTAACTATAAGTTTTGTATCCAAAATTAGGATAAGTATAGGTTTAGGAAAAATAAAAGTCTCGGACAAAAGGTTAAGTAGGCAATATGCGGTGTCCACGTGACGTCTTTATTAAATTGGGCAAAGAAGGTGTGGGTCCAGTAAGATGAGGGACTCGTGAATTGAACACCCGCTTTACGATATCACGATAAAGTACAACGGTATATTATTATTTATTTATATATACCACCGTGTGATAAAGCAAATTGGCTACGGTCGCCTAATACATTTTAATTATCTGATATTTTAATTTATTTATACGTATATATGCTAAAAGGTAGCACACGCTCGCATTTCATTCAGTAAATTATATAAGTGCAGAAAACTTCCCAGCTTATTGCTCTTTCAGTTAGTGAAAATCTTATTAAAATGTGTGGGATTATTAGAAGAACTTAGCAAAGAAAGCTTATATATATATATATATATGAACATTTGAGTTTTTTGAGTAAAAAATAATCTATTTCTAATACTTTTTACATTTACAAAATATATATAATAATTATTTACAAAACAAAATAAACTTAACGTAAAAACGATCGTAAAGAGATTCAGTAAGTAAGCAATTAAGTAAGTTTAGTGTTCAGGTGTTTTGCACTTTTGAATGTGTTAATCGACTTATGCGGCCAACTGTACCTAACAATTGACGATGTTTAAGAGTTTATAAACTTGTTGGGATATGGAATCAAAATTTTGATATAATGTTACTATGTGTTTTCAGTGAATAATATATATATTTAAATAAAGAAATTAAATCTCTTCTTAAACTCCAAATCTGATAGCGTCGTAAGGTCAAAGTAATATTTGGTTTCGCTGCGAAAGGTGAATCCCACATATTCCAATAGTGAACCCGTATCTGGAGATTGGAGTGTATTTTTTAAAGTCGGGCTGGTCGGTGCCTTATAATAAATGCGGAGAGGGTTGGGGTGGCGGTGTGCCGAAACATATAAAATATTATATAAAGTTTGACCGCTAGCTACGAACGACGGACAGTGACGCGCAACCACCTACGTTAAAGCGGGATTACATGCTGCCAATTTATTTATTTACTTATTTTAATTTCTTTAAAGTCAAATGGAATTTATGGTGAGTACCTATACCAACTCGTCTTACTTGGAATCTATTAATTTTATACGTAGTACATTATACCTAATTAATTATACTAAATATAAACTACATACAGATACATTTTTATTATACAGAGATATAATAAAAATGTATCAAGTTATTAACTTTATTTACCAACTAGTATGTGCCCGCGACTTCGTCCGTGCCCGGTCGCTACAAAACTTCACAGGAATACCCGCTGGACTAATCTGAAAGTTGTCTGATTCGGAATCCATAGGGAACAAATATACATACATACACAAATCGCTTTTATTTATATTATATAAAAAAACCAGATATTGTGGTAGTAGGCTCCACAATATCTGGTTGTAGATTTGATCCCCATTTAAGAAATTTGTGTGATAACTGATATAATTATTGATATATGTCAACTATCTAAGTACTTAGTTTTTTGATGAAGGTACCTACAGTAACAGCTCTACTACTCTAGCCTTATGCTTTGTGTGTGTGTGTATGGGTGTGTAACCGTAGAATAGAATTATACATCACTAGCTGGCGCCCGCGACTTCGTCCGCGTTGAAATAAAATAGAAAAAAATAGGCTATCCTGTGTCCTGTACGTCTAAATGTTTATCTACCAAGTTTCATGGAAATCAGTTAATTCGTTTAAAATTTATGGAAGAACATACATACATACATACAATACAATACCTACACTTACAGATTTATTATAATAATAATATAATATACCTACAGTATGTATGTAGCCCGACCGCGCCTGTGGCAATATTGTATCTAGTAGAAGTGTCCACGTAGAGACGTGTTTGTATGAAAAATATTCCAATATCGGCTCCCCGCGCCCGCCGCCCCGCACCGCTCCCCTCGACGTCATAAGAAAATATAAGGTGGTCGCGCAAGATGGCTTCCACCGAGGGTCAGCCGCGGATCACAAATTATATCCATACGTTTTCCTTTATTTCTTTATTTATTCCACAATTTATTTTTTCTCTAAAAATTTTAATTTTATATTTTTATTGTACTGTACTACAGACTGTATGACAGTTTCCTACTTATTGTAAAATAATAGAAAGAAAGAAGGAATGACAGGATTTATTTCTTGAGTGTTTTGAATATTAGACAGGACATTGTTATTTCTTACAGTTTTATGATAAATACATATATCTAGGTATTGTTTTTTTTTAATTAAGTTAAGTTAATTAGGTTAAGTAAAATTGTACCTATGTAGTTGGGAACTGTTTTTTTTAATATACTAGTATTTACCAGCGACTTCGTCCGCGTCCGATCGCTACCAAACTCCCACTGGACTAATGTGAAGATTGTCTAAAAGTTTCATTAAAATCCGTTTAGCGCTTTTGAAGTGAGTCTATAGGAGACATACATACACACACACACATCGCCTTTTATATATTAGGATTATAATAAAATTATATTGAGTGAAAGTAGTTATTTTAAAACTATTCTGTGTTAAAAACCTATGGAAAAATATTGAATTAAAACACAGAATAAATTGTAGTTTTAAGATAACTATGAAAAAAAAATATATGAAAAAAATATTGAAATATTCAGCGCGTCTAAAATCCCCATGAAATACAATTATGATAATGATAATTCAGTTGTTCAACCTTTGGCCATGGGCGCAAGGTGATGTCCGAGCGGAAGCCGACTCGGGGGGAGATCGGGTGTTATGGAGCGAGGTTAGGGGATACTCAGCCATATCGCACCGTGTCTTAATTTCCGGTCACAACGCGTCACAGATCTTCTTACGATTACACCCGCTTTTATCCTTGCGTTTGATATGAGGAGTAAGGAAAGCTTACCGGGAAATTGTAGGTAAATTTCCGCACGAAATCGGGGAACTTTTTTCTTGTAAAAAAAATCCCATAAATGAAATATGTATATCTATCGATCCGAAGCTCTTTTCAGATTATGTCTTGATGTATTTAAAAATATTGTAAAGTTGTAATTTGGTCCAACTTGACATATAGTTTTTGTAGATCCTTAAGGATAGTTTTTATGTCACTGAACTACTAATTTCCTAAACCGCTAGAACGATTTGGATCATTTTTTTGTTGACTATCAATTGAATCTGTTGCCCGCGAATTCGTCCGCGTTCAAAATATTATATAGCCTAAAGCCTTCCTCGATAAATGGACTATCCAACACAAAAATATTTTTTCAATTCGAACCAGTAGTTCCTGAGATTAGCACGTAAGTACCTATAGGGATAGTACTGGTAATATGAAAATCAAGTAGAACAGATAACGAATTACGATGGGGGTTTTATAGGATGTAATATCGCTACGTAACTCCTATAACACCACTGAGTTAGAATAGGAAATCGCGCCAACTGACTTAAGTATCTACTCAAAAACTATTTAGTTAGTTCCAAAACTAACCAAACAAAAATACGTATAAATCTATGGCCGGCGTCGTAATGTGGTCAGTCTGACTCATACATCAAACATACGAACATTAGAGGGGCCTATGAAATACTAACTTTACCTATTACCGGCCCATTGCTATTTTATCCCGAACTTCCCCTATCATAAGCGCATTTAGAGAGAGAATATTCACCGTTTCATATTCATTGCCGCTTTAGAATGGACGGAAATAGAACTAGCTCGAACAATGCCATTAATGGATATGACTTTACTGCAATAGTTTTGTTGCTCCAGTACCGAGTTGTAAAAGTACAATTTTTGTTTGTAGCAAATTGTAAAAGTTTCGCTCGAGCTAGTAGAATATTATTCTTAATCTAATATGTTTATTAAAAGCAACATAAACGTGGAGATCACAGTATGTATTTGCTTTCATCATTTTATACTTAGACCAATTTTATTGTAATCTTGTTATATTCAAAAATTTAAAGTTTACTTTGCTGTTCTTGCAACTGAAGATAACAACTTGAAGGAGATTGGGATTTTCGGTCTGAAATCCAATAAAAAAAAAGAATGTAATCTTGACCTAACATTTCGTAAAACTACTAAGTTAATTTTTTTTAAATGTTTTATTGAATCGATATATTTGTAATTTTTTCTCTATAGGTATATACATAGTATATAGAAGAGATACATACTTACATAAATTTTCTCAAATTAAACTTCAAAGTGCATTTTATTTATAGGAAAAGACACCTAGGTTCTTTTTTTATGAAACAATATAATTATGTTTTATGACCTACATGCTGTAAATATGTACACAAAAAATAATACCTACTTCAATTTCACAAGCAGTTGATTTCAATGGCGATGCAATCAATATTGCCACATAAAGACAGAGCATTAAAATTTATTTTTCTATATGTCATTGTTTTGATTTAAGCGCTTTATATGGCCAGCAATATACAATAATTGTGTGGCGCGGATAACAACCGGACACGGCGACGGTATGACAGAGACCATAAAAGGTAGACATCTCATTGATTAGTACAGTCGCGCCCACAAATACAACTTATGCATATAAAAAGTAGGATAGAAACCAATTTTATTTATCAACTAACTGTTGCACGCGACTTCGTCCGCGTAACTTTATTTAGTTTAATACATTCGTGTCTGTGAAACCATGGAAATACACATACAAAATGTCAACCCAATCGTTCAAGCCGTTTAGTAGTTGACATACCGACAGCAGCGCCACCTACAGGATCCAATTGTATTTTTAAATCATTCAGAAAACCATCGAAATACCCATATAAAATTTCAACCCAATAGGTTCAGCCGTTTAGAAGTTATGTGAAAAAGATAAGTACGGAAGGATAATTCTTACTACCAGTTGTCCTATTACCCGTTTTCCCGTAGGAATGAAGCATTTTCCCGCGGTAAAAAGTAGCCTTTGTTCATCACGGATAATGTCGGCTTCTAATGGTAAAAGAATTTTTCAAATCGGTCCAGTAGTTTCGGAGCCTATTCAATACAAACAAACAAACAAATCTTTCCTCTTTATAATATTAGTATAGATAAGTACCAATAATAAATCTGTAAGTGTATGTAACTGTATGTATATACATATGTTCCTCCATAACTCTTAAACGAATTAACTGATTTTCAAGAAACTGGACTGGACACAGGATATCCTACCTTTTTTCTTTATCAACGCAGACGAAGTCGCGGTCGCCAGCTAGTGACAGAACAAGAATCTAGTAATTTCTCTTTAGACGTTATTATAACAAGCACAAAATATGAACCAAAAAATTTTCCATTTCATATTTATAAAATGCCTAACACAATTGACAATTATCCATGTTATGTAATGAAAATATATTAATTTGTCTAAGAGTCTAACTAGACTAACAAATAAAATACTAGTTATTTCATTCTCCCAAACGGCTAGAAGACATTTGTGTTGCGAATATGGACATAATTAGATCACATGTGGTCGAGTACTAATTAATTCATTGCATCAAATGTAAACATACCTATAAGGAATTACTGTAGGCTATATAAGGATGAGATATTTATTAAAACCCACATACATCGTACGAGTATAGTTGGCCACAAGAGTATAACTTGTTGATCATTCTAATTTAATTATTAATTCTATTAGCCAAACATAACTTTTATTTACAATGAATTTAAAAAAGATATATATATTTTTTTCATATATTTACTCTCACAAATGTAATAAGCAATTTAACCTAATAAATTAATGGGTTCATAGAGAAGTGAGGTACAGCATTATTATTTAACTAGCGACGCGCCCACAGCTTCGCACGGTTGCAACTTTTTTTTACAAATTATATGTACATACATATATATAAAATTACAAACATACCTCATTTATCGCTCTTTCCATTATAGAAAATCGTATAAAAATCAGCTGAATGGTTATTAGAAGAAGTTAGCGAAGAAACTTTAACACAAGCATTACAGTCATAAATATACATGTCCGAAAATTCTACATTACCATATAAGTAAGTTTAAAAAGTTGGTGCAATACACCCTTTTAAATAAAAAAAGAATTATCAAAATCGGACTACTATGTAAAAAGTTATGCGTGATAATATACACAATCAGTGAGTGATCAATCAACCATCCCCTGTTTTCCTACCCTTAGGGTTTAGATTTTTTTTCGAATTTATATGGGACCACTTTGGGGTTACACCCTTTCAAATAAAAAAAGAATTATCAAAATTGGACTACTCTGTAAAAAGTTATGCCTGATAATACACTACAATCAGTGAGTGATCAATCAACCATCCCCTGTTTTCCTAGCCTTAGAGTTAATTTTTTTTTTTCAAATTTATATGGGACCACTTTGGGGTTACACCCTTTCAAATAAAAAAAGAATTATCAAAATTGGACTACTCTGTAAAAAGTTATGCCTGATAATACACTACAATCAGTGAGTGATCAATCAACCATCCCCTGTTTTCCTAGCCTTAGAGTTAATTTTTTTTTTTCAAATTTATATGGGACCACTTTGGGGTTACACCCTTTCAAATAAAAAAAGAATTATCAAAATCGGTCTACTCTGTAAAAAGTTATGCGTGATAATATACACAATCAGTGAGTGATCAATCAACCATCCCCTGTTTTCCTATCCTTAGGGTTTAGATTTTTTTTCGAATTTATATGGGACCACTTTGGGGTTGCACCCTTTCAAATAAAAAAAGAATTATCAAAATCGGACTACTCTGTAAAAAGTTATGCGTGATAATACATACAAAAAAAAATACGCCTCTAAATTGAGAACTCCGTTTTTGTTTTATCGTTTTCGTCGGTTGCAAAAGTAAGTAGTGTCAAGGCACACTGCGTTCGGAGTCATAACTTGAGCAGGCCGAGCTCAGAGGCCGAGTGAGTAAGTTAGATAAAGTTATAGTTAATGTGATTGTGTGTTTGCGCGTCCCGAAGTTCAAGGCGGGTCGCGGCCAGTGGCGAGGTAAACGCACCTTTATTGCTTCCACAATTGGCCATATCCGTCGCAGGTCTACGACCTCTCTCGCGCGACGCTCACCCTGTTAGCGCATACAGATAAGGTGCATCAAACTGCACACAATCTTATTGTATTTAACTGCGTACACATTATGTACTAATTACTAGTTAAAAGCCTTACGAAGTAACAGAAATTTTGTTGTTAATTGTTGTTGACAAAGTGTGTATAAACACATAGACACGCACGATAGAAGTCACATATATTTTTGAAAATTATCATAATACTTGTATCTATGCACGATTGCATTGATTGTTGAGTATAACTTCGCTATAAAACCACCAATTGTCACCAAATTATCAAGCCACAGGTTCAACAAGTTTGATAAATAATTGGTTGCCTGATATTATTGCTATATATTGACTAGCTGTTGCACGCGACTTAGCCCGTGTAACTTTATAAAATACTAGCTAGCGCCCGCGACTTCGTCCGCGTTGAAAAAGAAAAAAGTAGCTTATCTTGTGTCCTGTACGTCTAAATGTTTATCTACCAAGTTTCATGAAAATCGGTTAATTCGTTTAAGAGTTATCGAAGAACATACATACATACAATGCCTACAATTACAGATTTTATCAAAAAATCAGTATTGATAAATCAAAAAATAAATAGTGAATCACCTACCTAAATAAAAAAATATATAGCTAAAGAATGATTGCAATAATTCCGATGTGGTCTCCTGGCCTATCGTTGAACCTGTACTCGTATATTGTCTGAGTAGGTGCACAATCCACTAGTGTGTGCGCCCGCGCTCGATTGTTGGCAATTGACGGCAATAAGCGTCAATTTACTGTCGCGCCTACCTCCCTCCCTCTGCCACTGCTTTCACTTCTCACCGGTACAGTCGACTGCAAAATTACTAAATTTTACAGTATTTTTTTTCTTAATTTTCGAAGTGAAAACTCCTTTAGGCGCGTTGGGCATTTTTGAGATTCCATGAACTCGCGACTACTGCAACCGTGTAACCGACACCTCTGTATATTTTCATATATTGCGCCAATTGTAATACAGTTGATAATATTAATATTAAAAATAAAGTAGGTACGCAATACGATAAGCAAAAGCTGGTATTTCCTAAACATCCGGCATTTTACAATGTTTTAATTAATTCCTTAAAACATATTTGCAGAATCAAAACACACGGTGGGCATACACTCTGTCAATATGAACCTTAACCGTTTCGCAATAGAGGCTCTATTGGCATGTAATAATGGCGTTTACCTAAAACACCTCTCCGGTTTCATTCCATTGCACACACGTGTGCCGTTTGGAAATAGAATAAAAAAATGTTGTGTAAATAAATAAAAAGGCGCGAAACGGAGCGTTGTTTATTATTCGAATGTCGAATTATGTGCGATAATTTTATTGGTACCTACCTACACTACAGTCGTGTCAGAAATGTGGGTAATAAGCTTTTTTGAATAGATTCAATGGGTTCCGTATATCCTATACTAGCCGCTGCCCGCGACTTCGCCCGCGTAACTTTGTAAATTATATACTAGGACCTTCCTCGAGAACCACTCTATCCATTGGTGAAAATCAATGCAGTAGTTTTTGAGTTTATTTAGATAAATAGACAGACTGACAGACAATATTATTATACCGGACACAGCATCATTAGAGTCTCTATTTCTATATTATATATTATGTTACGAAGCTTTCTCTTCTTGTCGAAAGAGTAATGAAAATATATATATTTTTTTTAATTTTTATATAAGAATAATTAGATAATTATGATGAAAAAAAAATTAAATTAAACTAAAAATAGTTAATCAATCCATAGATAATATGTGCACGTAAAACTTAAACCATCAGATCCGTGAACTATTTTGAATAAGAATGAAAAAAAAAATGTAACGGATCTCCAAACTATTTGGATCGTAAATCATAAGATTTCCTGGAAATAAAAATATTTATGGTTTCATACGTAACCTTACCTCTTTGTTTGTTTTTATATTGATGTAATACATTAATTGACGTTTATAACCGATGTGGATAAAATTGGTACAACATGGGTACAAAATACAAGGTATAGGGTTAAAATAACTGGCTTATCCACCACAGGAAAATTAGAATGGCTGATAGGACTACAGCTAGATCTTTTAGATGCTAAGAGATATTACCTAGATTCTTGTTGCCAATTGATTGGTGTTATTAACATTGGTCCTAGAAAGTAAAGATGCGGACATTCGAACATTTGCTTCGAGCGCATTTGGTACAGAAAAAAACTAACGCCATCTATTAGAACTTTAAGAACCTGATTTACTTCTGCAGTTCTGGTACATGGGCCGTAGACTTATTATCTAAACGCGTCTGCTGAGCGACAAGCCAAAATATTGTGCAATATCACACTAAATCGTATCACGTAGCTCATAACACTAGTATGATTTGCGTAAAAATTAACGATTAAGTGTGATATTGTACAAAATTTTTCGCCTGTCGCTTTTAAATCCATACTATATTTACTATAATAATAATAATAATAAATCATTTATTCGACGTAAGTTTTTACAAAACATTTATCTTCGTCAACATTCTTTACAAGCTACCACCGGTTCGGAAAGCTGTTTCTAGGGGGAAGAACTCGGCAAGAAACCCCCTAGTTGCTCTTTTCATAAATTAATTACAAAGTAATACGTAACAATACATAGCAATCTACATAACACAATAATCAACTATATTTGACTCCAAGGACAGTCATCATTTATGTAATCTAATATCCTATAATAACCCTTTTTGCACAGGGTTTTCTTAATATAAACTTTAAATTTATTTATAGATAATATTAGAGATATATATTTACTATATACTATATATACTATAACTATATAACTATAACTATATTAATTATATATAATATTATAAATGCGAAAGTAACTTTGTCTGTCTGTCTGTCTGTCTCGCTTTCACGCAAAAACTACTGCACCTATCACCATGAAATTTTGCATACACGTTGTCTGGGACACCAGAAAAGACTTAGGGTACCTTTCATCCAGAAAAAATGGACTAAGAGGAATCATATAAAAAGTAAAACATAAATAATTGGGCGCCACTGTCGCATGGCGGCGCCATCGTCATCACAGTGATATAAGATGACATGAGATGACATTACACATTATTGATGTATTTTGTCTAAAATTGTCACTTGGTCAATATTATAGGTGCGTTCAGAATTTTGTTGTAGTATGAGGTCCGATCTCTAAGACAAGAATTTTTTTTCGGTAGGTAAGTGATAGTTGCAAAATAACGTTTGCCCGGGTCAAGCTAGCATAATATATTTTCTTTTCAACGCGAACGAAGTCACCCACTAGTAATAATATAAGCCTACTGGTCTCTGTGTCGGTGACTAAGCTATCATTGGTGTCACTTTCCGATTTTGACACCGGCGCGTCGGTGCCACGTACTAGTAGCGTTAACCTTGTCCTTACTAATTTGTCGCGGACTGCATGATTTTAGGACGGTTTAATCAAGCAGTAGCGAATTACTAATATGATTATTTACCTGTACATATCGTACACACGTATCTGCTTCGCTGATTTACTGGTAGTACCGCTTTACACAAGCGAACCATTAACTGATATCTGTTGATCCACTTATCAACTGATGTCTGAATAGGCGAGTCCGAAGACAAGCTCAACTGATAACTGAATAGGCGAGTCCTCAGACAAGCTCAACTGATAACTGAATAGGCAAGTCCACCGACAAGCTCAACTGATAACTGAATAGGCGAGTCCTCAGACAAGCTCAACTGATAACTGAATAGGCGAGTCCTCAGACAAGCTCAACTGATAACTGAATAGGCAAGTCCACCGACAAGCTCAACTGATAACTGAATAGGCGAGTCCTCAGACAAGCTCAACTGATAACTGAATAGGCGAGTCCACAGACAAGCTCAACTGATAACTGAATAGGCGAGTCCTCAGACAAGCTCAACTGATAACTGAATAGGCGAGTCCACAGACAAGCTCAACTGATAACTGAATAGGCGAGTCCTCAGACAAGCTCAACTGATAACTGAATAGGCAAGTCCACCGACAAGCTCAACTGATAACTGAATAGGCGAGTCCTCAGACAAGCTCAACTGATAACTGAATAGGCGAGTCCTCAGACAAGCTCAACTGATAACTGAATAGGCGAGTCCACAGACAAGCTCAACTGATAACTGAATAGGCAAGTCAACCGACAAGCTCAACTGATAACTGAATAGGCAAGTCAACCGACAAGCTCAACTGATAACTGAATAGGCGAGTCCTCAGACAAGCTCAACTGATAACTGAATAGGCGAGTCCACAGACAAGCTCAACTGAATTGACGGGTCCCCCGACCCTGTAAAAAAGGCCTCCAACCTCCCCTTATAGCCTTCCCAGTCCTCTCAACTTAGTCTGATTTCTGGTACTGATTTCTGATACTGATTTCTGATACTGATTTTTGACACTGATTTCTGATACTGATTTCTGATACTGATTTCTGTTACTGATTTCTGATACTGATTTCTGATACTGATTTCTGATACTGATTTCTGATACTGATTTCTGATACTGATTTCTGATACTGATTTCTGACACTGATTTCTGATACTGATTTCAGTTACTGATACTGATTTCTGATACTGATATTTGACACTGATTTCTGATACTGATTTCTGATACTGATTCTGATTACTGATACTGATTACTGATTCTGGTTACTGATACTGATTACTGATACTGATTACTGATACTGATTACTGATACTGATTACTGATACTGATTACTGATACTGATTACTGATACTGATACTGCTTTCTGATACTAATTTCTGATACTGATTTCTGTTACTGATACTGATTTCTGATACTGATTTCTGATACTGATTTTTGACACTGATTTCTGATACTGATTTCTGATACTGATTTCTGATACTGCTTTCTGATTTCTGATACTGATTTCTGATACTGATTTCTGATACTGCTTTCTGATTTCTGATACTGATTTCTGATACTGCTTTCTGATACTAATTTCTGATACTGATTTCTGTTACTGATACTGATTTCTGATACTGATTTTTGACACTGATTTCTGATACTGATTGCTGATACTGCTTTCTGATACTAATTTCTGATACTGATTACTGATACTGATACTGATACTGATACTGATACTGATTACTGATACTGATTACTGATACTGATTACTGATACTGATTACTGATACTGATTACTGATACTGATTACTGATACTGATTCTGATTCTGATTACTGATACTGATTGCTGATTCTGGTTACTGATACTGATTACTGATACTGATTGCTGATACTGATTACTGATACTGATTCTGATTACTGATACTGCTTTCTGATACTAATTTCTGATACTGATTTCTGTTACTGATACTGATTTCTGATACTGATTTCTGATACTGATTTCTGATGCTGATTTTTGACACTGATTTCTGATACTGATTTCTGATACTGATTTCTGATACTGATTTCTGACACTGATTTCTGATACTGATTTCAGTTACTGATACTGATTTCTGATACTGATATTTGACACTGATTTCTGATACTGATTTCTGATACTGATTCTGATTACTGATACTGATTACTGATTCTGGTTACTGATACTGATTACTGATACTGATTACTGATACTGATACTGCTTTCTGATACTAATTTCTGATACTGATTTCTGTTACTGATACTGATTTCTGATACTGATTTCTGATACTGATTTCTGATACTGATTTCTGATACTGATTTCTGATACTGCTTTCTGATTTCTGATACTGCTTTCTGATTTCTGATACTGATTTCTGATACTGATTTCTGATACTGATTTCTGATACTGCTTTCTGATACTGATTACTGATACTGATTCTGATTCTGATTCTGATTCTGATTCTGATTCTGATTCTGATTACTGATACTGATTACTGATTCTGGTTACTGATACTGATTACTGATACTGATTGCTGATACTGATTACTGATACTGATTCTGATTACTGATACTGCTTTCTGATACTAATTTCTGATACTGATTTCTGTTACTGATACTGATTTCTGATACTGATTTCTGATACTGATTTCTGATGCTGATTTTTGACACTGATTTCTGATACTGATTTCTGATACTGATTTCTGATACTGATTTCTGATACTGCTTTCTGATTTCTGATACTGATTTCTGTTACTGATACTGATTTCTGATACTGATTTTTGACACTGATTTCTGATGCTGATTTCTGATACTGCTTTCTGATACTAATTTCTGATACTGATTTCTGTTACTGATACTGATTTCTGATACTGATTTCTGATATGATTTTTGACACTGATTTCTGATACTGATTTCTGATACTGCTTTCTGATTTCTGATACTGATTTCTGTTACTGATACTGATTTCTGATACTGATTTTTGACACTGATTTCTGATACTGATTTCTGATACTGATTTCTGATACTGTTTTCTGATTTCTGATACTGATTTCTGATACTGATTTCTGTTACTGCTACTGATTTCTGATACTGATTTCTGTTACTGATTTCTGTTACTGATTACTGATACTGATACTGATTACTGATACTGATTTCTGTTACTGATTACTGATACTGATTATTGATACTGATACTGATTCTGATTACTGATACTGATACTGATTACTGATACTGATTACTGATACTGATTACTGATACTGATTTCTGATTTCTGATACTGATTTCTGTTACTGATACTGATTTCTGATGTTGATACTGATTCTGATTACTGATACTGATACTGATTACTGATACTGATTACTGATACTGATTACTGATAGTGATACTGATTACTGATACTGATTACTGATACTGATACTGATTTCTGATACTGATTTCTGATACTGATTTTTGACACTGATTTCTGATACTGATTTCTGATACTGATTTCTGATACTGCTTTCTGATTTCTGATACTGATTTCTGTTACTGATACTGATTTCTGATACTGATACTGATTCTGATTACTGATACTGATACTGATTACTGATACTGATACTGATTACTGATACTGATACTGATTACTGATACTGATACTGATTACTGATACTGATACTGATTTCTGGTACTGATTTCTGATACTGATTTCTGATACTGATTTTTGACACTGATTTCTGATACTGATTTCTGATACTGATTTCTGTTACTGATTTCTGATACTGATTTCTGATACTGATTTCTGATACTGATTTCTGATACTGATTTCTGATACTGATTTCTGATACTGATTTCTGATACTGATTTCTGATACTGATTTCTGATACTGATTTCTGATACTGATTTCTGATACTGATTTCTGATACTGATTTCTGACACTGATTTCTGATACTGATTTCAGTTACTGATACTGATTTCTGATACTGATATTTGACACTGATTTCTGATACTGATTCTGATTACTGATACTGATTACTGATTCTGGTTACTGATACTGATTACTGATACTGATTACTGATACTGATTACTGATACTGATTACTGATACTGATTACTGATACTGATTACTGATACTGATACTGCTTTCTGATACTAATTTCTGATACTGATTTCTGTTACTGATACTGATTTCTGATACTGATTTCTGATACTGATTTTTGACACTGATTTCTGATACTGATTTCTGATACTGATTTCTGATACTGCTTTCTGATTTCTGATACTGATTTCTGATACTGCTTTCTGATACTAATTTCTGATACTGATTTCTGTTACTGATACTGATTTCTGATACTGATTTTTGACACTGATTTCTGATACTGATTTCTGATACTGCTTTCTGATACTAATTTCTGATACTGATTACTGATACTGATACTGATACTGATACTGATACTGATTACTGATACTGATTACTGATACTGATTACTAATTTCTGATACTGATTTCTGTTACTGATACTGATTTCTGATACTGATTTTTGACACTGATTTCTGATACTGATTTCTGATACTGCTTTCTGATACTAATTTCTGATACTGATTACTGATACTGATACTGATACTGATACTGATACTGATACTGATACTGATTACTGATACTGATTACTGATACTGATTACTGATACTGATTACTGATACTGATTACTGATTCTGGTTACTGATCTGATAATATGCCTGAGCCGGAACTTGTGCCTGATTCTGATTCTGAGCCTGATTCTGATTTTTGGTAAGCAACAACAACGATTGCTCGCTATTCTTTTGGTTCCACTCTAAAGTTCCGGTTTTAGACCGTCGGCGCTGCCGCCGCCGTAGCGATCATTACACATGGCTTTCTATAGTATTATTAAAACACTTACCAGTATAGACACACAAAGAGGCACAATAAATTAAGCTGAATATGGCAAATCACCCACCAAATTTAGTCAAACACTCACTGAATAAATATACGTCTGTTTGGTTCGGCCGCACTAAGCAAAGAGAAATGAAACTCGATAAAATTGCATTGGCTCTAATTTTTAATATTTTTAACTTCGGGTAGGCTCAATCCACACCTCACAAATTTGAGTCTTATTATCGCGTAGGTAAAACGCGATACGTTTAAAATGAATTGCGGAGGCTTTTTATAGTTTTCAATACATTGCAAACCTACCTAACTTCAACTATCACATTTGACTTTGAATTGTGACTTTGAATTTGACTTTGACAGTTTAGTTTGTTTGAATTGTGGATCTTTTTTATAATTTTCATTACATTGTAACCTGTCAGTCCTTCAATCCGCACACCCACGAATTTGACTCTTATCTTGTACTTAATATGCGATACGTTTGAATGAATTTGACTCTTCGCGTACGTAATACGCGACATAAGTAATATAATTACGTCAATGGTTATTAGATATTAGCAAATGACAATTATTAGCACACAAATATAAAACAATATAAACACTACATAAACAACAGTTTAGGTTAAATCGTCATATTAAACCGTTCTCATTGTTGAGAAGGTATGTTCCATTCGCACCGCGGCACCTTTTATCCACCCCCCTCTAAATCGCAAAGATTATTTACATCTTCCATCAAACAGACTAGAATCAAACATAGGTAAGTATCTGTCACATTTAGTTTCGAACTAGCAGCTGCCCGCGACTTCGCCCGCGTAACTTTTTAAATCAATATCAATCAATACTAATAAAAGTGTAGGTACGGTATGTTGTATGTTCCTGCATTTATTTATTTATTTTATTTTTGGGAAATTTACAGGTATAATTACTTTATAATAGTGGTGAGTAAACAAACTTAACCTAAAACTTTCCTCGAGGACCACTCTATCCATTGGTGAAAATAGCATGAAAATCGGTGCAGTAGTTTTTGAGTTTATCGCGAACAGACAAATAGACAGACGCGGCGGAGGACTTTAAGACAGAACAAAATTAAATTGATTTTTACATATTAATACATTAGGTAAACAATGTAATTGAATACAAAATTATGGGAGTCAACGAGACTCGGTTTTATTTCTCGCTTTGAGACAACATAATAAAAATGTCCATCAGTCATAATGAAAAGAAATGTTCTCTCATAGAGCCTATGCGAATTCGGAATTATTTTTTTATTATCTAAAAGACTTTTGGGATAAATCAGAATAAGGTATATTTACAAAAGTTAGCACTATATGAACTTACAATGCAAAATTTAGCGTTACAGGATTTGGCGCAGTCTTCGGTGGAGAGAAACACAAGGAGAGAAGTGTCACGTCTGCGAAGTCTTATTCTTTGTCCATATTTCCCCAACAAAGAGTCGGTTGTTTCGACCACCGGCTCGCATTGTCCGCGCCCTCCATTGTTATTCCGACAATCTCTGCTGCGTATAACTATGATTGTGCCCCTCATCCAACTTCAGACGCTTTCAGATATTTGATTTGAGGGGATTTTCATTATGTCCACATTGAAATCTTAAATTGTATTCCATTGAGGTGTTTCTCTAACTCACAAGTGTATATGTGGATGAGCCATTTTAGAATAGATCATCGCAGCTTTCTGCACCATATTACATCATATATTTAGTTACAGGGTACATAGGATATAACCTTAGTATGAGGAATTATGAGATGTACAACACGCCAAACAACTTCGTGTTGCCAAGACTTTATATATCGTCAAAGACTTCTATTTATCTTTCAGCAAATGTTTACAAGAAACTGGAAAAAAGTACAAACTATTCCATACAGCTATTCATTCTTCCTGCCAGCTCTACCTTATTGCATAGATTAGAGTCGAAATCTTGGATCGCTCCAACGTAGACACAATAATAATATGTGGAAAAGCCGCCAACTCTACAATTCCCTCGGGCATATATGACCCATATAATATAATAATAACATCATAAATATAAAATTAACTATTAGATAGGTGCACAGTAAATCAATATGCGTAAATTCCGTAACGCGTGCAGTATTAAATTGTTTGATAGCTGTAGCGAAATGAGATTTTTACGAGCGATGTAACACGGTTGCCAGGTGTAGATTATTTCTGGCACTTGTCCTGAGCTGGACTCGGTTCGCGATAAATCATAACAGTTAAGCCTTATTTAGAACGGTTCATTCGAGGTTTATTGAGAGCAGTTTTCTTTGAAATAATATCAATTAGTTTGAATACTATATTTAAGAATTATAGTCAGTGTAATGTACACAGTTCCATACGTTGTCTTGCTTATCCTGAGCTTCGATTGGCGTTTTGTTTTTATTTGTGCTTTTCGTTCGGATTATTAAAGTTTCTAAGAACAAGTGAAGTCTCTTGATGTTTTTTTTATTAGGGATTTTTTTTTATGTTAAGGTCGACAGACAGGCTGACGGTCCACTTGATGGTAGGTGACTACCGTCGCCTATAACACAAGCAACGCCATAAGTGCTACGAGTGCGCTGCCGACCATAGAAGGACTAAAGGATAAGGGAGGGATGGGGTAATGGGCTCTGGCATCCCTTACTCACTCAACAGCACATATGCTGTTATTTCATGGTGGTATTCTGTAAGGTGGATTGCTCTTGGCCAACAACCAGCTGAGTAGCAAGGATGAGGCCTAAGATGGAGCGAGCTCACCTAGAAGATGCCTATTCACTCGAACTTTGAAAAGATTAGCGTTATATGAGCTCGGAAATACAGACGCCGACAGGGAGTTCCAAACCTTGGCAGTGCGCATTATGAAGGATGTTTCAAAGCGCTTGTTCCGCGAAAAGGAGGGATTTCGTCAAGATGAGGATACGGTAACCAGCCGGTACGTCTGAATGTCCGATGGAAGAAAGGGGAAGGCGGTATGAGCTCATGCAACTCCTGAGCACACTCTCCGAAATACATGCTATAAAAGACACATAGACTGGCAATACTGCGTCTATGTGCCAGGCTCTGCATCTTAGATTTTAAAAGAGTACTTTACTGTCGCCTATGATTCTCCTATCTCTGCTTTCCACCGAGTAGAGTGCGTCAAGTTGGTATTTGACTGAGCCATCCCAAAGGTGGGAGCAATACTCCATGCAATATCGGAAATTATTACATCTTGATGTGAAATTAATCTTTAAAAACTAATTTATCATCGAATTGTGAGAGTCCTGACGCGTTTCCAAGTATTATTAACTTTGAGATCCAAACTTCTGTGTGGGAATTAGGAGCTAGGTTTGTGTAAAAATGTTCATACGCACATACTAAAATAATATACTTGATGTACGAGTAATAGATCTATTTCCCCGCAACAAAGTCATCCAAATAAACAATGTTACCGACGAATGCCACCTTTGATGTTCTTGTTCACCTACTGAATGATGGGGCAGACAGATTGTAAAGGCGAAACTCCACTTAATTCAAGTGCTATACAAAGCTAAAGAAATCCGATTTCATTTGCTTTGAATCTAGTTATTTGAGAATCCTTTCTTTAGAAAATATTATTTATTAGAGACTTTGTGTTTGATTAATCAGCATATACATCTAAGTAACTTGAATGGGAACTTGTTTTGTGTGAATGTTTATATAGTTTTACTATAAAATATTTTTGATTTTTTTTTTTATTATAAAGAAGCAAATAATATGCGTATATGGAAAAATACATCATACTGGATTGTTATACCTAGACTTTAATAATATTATAGGTAACAAAAGTCTACCTCTCACTGTGCTGTGCTCACAGGGTTCATTACAATGTGTAGTCATTATTCGTATTTAATTCCCAGATGTTTAGAAAAATAAATAATTATGTAATGCGTACCTAACCTGTCAATTCTATAAAATAAAAGTATAATAAATAATAATGTAAAGTGGCAATGATAAGACAATAATATAGGGGAACAGATCATGCAGATTTTTTTCATACAGTAAAGCACAACGTCGGCCTAATTCGTTAACCTGCTAAGTCAATTTTTGGGTAATTTCATTTTTTATACTTTTCGACAAGTTTACACGATTATCTACCGTTTCGTAAATAACGACGACTATTGAATTAAAAAGGTGAGAAATACAAAGAAAACCTGCTAAATCTTAAGTTTTGTACTTATGCTAATTTCACATGCCTGATGCGACGCACAACATTGTCATGTCATTTTTTCATCCTCCTGAAAACTATGCAAAATTTGACTTAGCAGCTTAACGAGTTAGGCCGACGACAAGTGATTTGTATTGGTATAGTTATGTGCAAAGAAAACCTACTTATACACTGAAATACTATAGTATATATAGGGTATGCTTTGAACATATACATAGATATGTTGGCACCCTAAACGGTGTGACTAAAACCTAATTTAAACTCTTCACACAGCTTTCGCTGCAGACTTAACTAGTATTTCATATGCGGACTTAAAAGCGAAGCACGTTTTACGATTGCTATAAATTATAAGGAGCACTCAAGCATACGACTACACGAAAAAACAAACCGTCCAATGTTCAGGTGTTTTCTATTTAAACTACAATTACACTACACATATTTAAGCTCTTACTAACAAATTTATACATTCACTCACACTTGTTTTACAATATTTTTTTGCGTTTCTTGTTTCGTTAAAGCAATATTATAAAAACGAAGTAGTCAAATAAAATTGTCTCATAAAATAGGTCTCGTTTGTAAGTGAAGTGAACCTATTGCATTTTATTTAGAAACTAGCGACCCGCTCCCGGCTTCGCCCGCTTCCATTGGCTACCAAACTTCACAGGATTACCCGCTGGACTAATCTGCACATTATCTGAAAGTTTCATCAAAATCGCTTCAGTGGTTTTGGAGTCCATAGGGAACAAACACATATCGCCTTTTATAATATTAAGAAGAAAGATTGACACAGTCATGTTCAATAATAGGATTTTAAATCAGTAAAATAAAGTCATAAAATAAGTTTAAGTTAAGTTTAACTGTCAAAACCGATATAATTATTCTATAATCTATAGTATTTTATTAGGATTTCTGTAAACATATTTAACTAGCTGCTGCCCGCGACTTCGCCCGCGTAACTTTGTAAATTATATGCTAAATCCTTCCTCGAGAACCACTCTATCGATTGGTGAAAACAGCATTAAAATCGGTGCAGTAGTTTTTGAATTTATCGCGAACAGACAGACAGATAGACGAGGCGCAGGACTTTGAATAATAGTATAATAGTGACAGTAATGCCAGCTTGTGGTAATCTTTAATAAATGTTTACATTGTTAGAGCTTTCAAGTTCTATTTTTATGGTTTTATTATGTTGTTGTCTGAGAAGGTACATTGAAACATCTAAAGAACTAATTCAGGTATTTATGCGAGTCAATAAATCATACGCTTTGTTTAAGTCGCGCGACAATGTTGCTGCTTCTTGCCCAGTGTAGTTGACTAACAGTAAGGTAACTCGGCAATCTTAATCTTAAGGTAATCGGCACTGAAATCTTAGCAAGCTTTTAAAAAAAAAATATAATTCAAAGTTTCTATATATCCACTAGTTTTGCAAAGTGATAATGATATATATATATGTACCTACTTCAATATTACTTCACAATAGATAATATTACATACATACATACATACATACATACATACATACAATACCTACACTTACAGATTTATTATTAGTACATATTGATAATGGAATATTAAACGCTTGTGGAATATGTGTTATTTTTTGTCACTTTTTATTTTATTTTTATTTTTGTTTGTGTCCCAAAAATTAATAAAATAACAGCAATAATTAGACTATACTATAGCCAAACAATACATTCATAAAAAATAATATGGGTACTTAAAAAAAATCCATGATAGAAAACAGCAGAGAGTCGACTGATTGGTCGACTACCAGGGCCCTTAGCCAAGAGCACCCAGTGCAAATGGGAGCGTCGTAGATTGACGAAACGACAGAAAATAAAGCCCGATGATTGGTCAAAATTTTATGTGGGCGTTACAACAACCAATCACCGGGCTTTATTTTCTATCGTTTCGTTAATAAGCGTAACGCTCCCGTTTGCATTGTGCTCTTGGCTAAGGGCCCAGATAGTGTTGCCAACTCTGATGAGATATGCACACTAGAAGTTGATCCTTTTATTTCTGTGTGTAGATACTGTTAACGATTATACTGTGGGCCGTTACAAGAATAGTCAGCCATGATTTAGTTGTGACGTCAGGTTAATTGACGCGCCCACTCACATTAAGTTGCGACATCATTATTAGAGGGATCGCTTTTAAATGGGTGTGTCCAGTTAGACGACATTCGTCTGCTCACGACGAACTACCTCATTACTCTGTTTAATGGAAGGTGTATTCGCAGAAAGTGTGCCAAAATAATAACTACATCTAGCTATTGTACTGTGATCAAAGGTCATTTTCAATCTGTCTGAAAATACTTACATTTCTACAAACTGAATTTACTATTCGTTGATACGTGCAACCGCTGAAAATGGTTGAATTGAATATAGGTCATAAGGACAAAAATTTGAAAAATACTGAAATTCTTTCTTCTATACGATTTTCTCACAGTTTTTTTTAATGTGTGAGTAATTAGAGCTGTGTCATCTCAAACAAAATATTATTATATGGTGGTTTTTCTGTAATGTACCTACTTACTGCCAGTATAAGCCAGTATACCTATATATTTCATAGTGTCGAAAGTACCCTTTTGACTATTCTCAAATGCTAGATGATCACTCAATACATCGATATTTCATTTTGAAAATATTCCTTAATTTTGTAAACAAGATTAATAACAAATGGTATGTCATGTCTTCTGTTCTATATATACTTCAACGGACAGCGGGTGTGACCGGTGACAGTTAGATATATCGAACAATACAATGCTACATGGAGAGACTGGACCTGTACAGTCGGCCAAATAACTATTTAGTTCACGTGTATAAATAGGTGATCATTTCTATGTCAATATGTCTTACACTGCAATGGCAATATGTCTTATACTACAATTGTAACCAACTAGGCAATAATTACTGATGGTCATAAGACCCAGCTACAGGAGGGCTGACAGTGTTGTGCATCGGGGCTCTTGACCCTCACGAGGAAACCTTACCTAGCGACAAATCATGTTACATGTTAGTTGCATGACTTTATTCTTGGCAATAATTTGAAAGGATACATTGTTTTAACTCACACATACATACCTTTTGATTCACGTGGTTTTATTGCATATAAAATAAAAATATAGACCGTTTTAGATTTCTATTCACTCGAATAATATTTATGTCGAACTGTACCTTAGAACAACGCGTTTATATTCAAAACAAATGTCTGAAATGAAATATTAGAGTGATTTCTTTTTGTTTGCATAGTGCGTTGTTTTTTTACAGACGCCGCAATTAGTCGCCTTTAAATAATGGGCGGACAGTGTATATATTATTTTTATTTAATAATTAAAAATTGTTTTAAATTCACTTCTTCAAGTTAATGAGTGAAGGCTAGCCAGACAGCGACATCTATAGGATGTATCCATACTTCACTGAGACTTATAGTCTAGTGCTTAAGGCATCATATAGGTATATTATGTATTTGCTGGTGGAA
Organism: Synanthedon vespiformis; assembly: GCA_918317495.1. Classification (NCBI taxonomy): domain Eukaryota; kingdom Metazoa; phylum Arthropoda; class Insecta; order Lepidoptera; family Sesiidae; genus Synanthedon; species Synanthedon vespiformis. The sequence continues at coordinate 10,774,137 of OU906953.1, read as the reverse complement.
TTTATTTATATGTCGGTAAAGCTGCTGACTATTACTCACTCACCGATACACAATAGCACATATGCTGTTATTTCACGGTGTTCAACTGTGTTACAGTGTATCTACATGCTCACAACTACATGAGCCGTGCCAATAGTAAGAAACGTGCTGCAGAAGGATTGGCACCCAGTAGGTAAAGTCAAAATGTAAGTAGACATCGTCTGTAGGTACAGTAGGTATCAATTCGCATACACAGTTAAGAATAATTCCCAGAACGATTCGAAATAAAGGAAGCATCAAGAAGCACCAGAGTCGCCGGTCAATCCAAAGTGACGAACAGGAGTTAGTTCCACGTAAAGCGTATAAATAGTGAGTCGGCGTTTAATCAAGGTGTCGGGGCGCGGGCAGAGGGGGGCAGGGCTCCGACTGTAATTAAGGTACAGGTTGACAGATGACAAATTGTCCGTGGGCGGCCATCTCCGGACGTTGACAGGGATATTGTATTTAGATCTTGAACTCGTCAGATTTCGTGTTTACCATAAGTACAGTCGGGGTACGGAAAGGTACCTTAAAATCGACATTTGCTTAAAGACGATATACTAAAATTTAATTTCAAACGAAACATTGACGTTTACTTCGAGCTTTAGTTTCAAGAGGTAACTAAATGTCTAAGATTTTTATAACTCTTTTTAACAAAAAATAAACCGACTAAAAACCGTTTTCTCATGGATGCCATTGTCAGAACTAGACCAAATTGAAATGGGACGACACGGGAAGCACCATAGCTTTCAAATAAAAAAAAAGAACCATCAAAATAGTTTGACCCACTCGAAAGTTATGAGGTAACAAATATTAAAAAAAAAATACTGTCGAATTGAAAAAAAAATACTGTCCTTTTTGGAAGTCGGTTGATAAAGGAATGAAATTGAAAACTGACAAATTTCGTACTCCGACTATATTTATATTACCTCTATTATTTGATCACATTCATTACGCAGTTTGATTATAGCTAAATTATTGTATGTGCTGATTGCAAAAAGGAGTTATACTTACCTATTTAAGTACTCGCTTGTCTGTATAAACTCTTTGCAACACTTTAAAAAGTCAAAAATATCGTAGGTAAATGAGAGTAGTTTTAATTTTACTAATAGGTTAAGTAGGAAATTGACTTTGGAACTAAAGTTCTTTTCAGTAAATTTAGATATCTAATAAGAGGACAATAATTACGAGAAACTAAAATTTTTTGATACTTTTATAAAAAGCCCTCAATAAATTGGGCATCCCGTTTGGCTCCAGTAACCAGCATACTATGGTTATGGTAGATGTCATCAAGTGGACCTTTAGCCTGTCTTAACATCTTAAAAAAATATATAGCCAAATTGGTGCAGCCAGTTTAAATTTACGCTTAGAAATAATTTTTTTTGGTTAAATAAATTGCAATTTTGAATTGCGTTTGTTACAGTTTTACGCCATCTGTGTTTTGAATGAATGACTTATTTATATTTAACAAATACGAAAATCCGTAAACCGGATCGTGTCGACCGATTTGTCAAATTGACAAACAACTTCCTAGTTGTCATTATGATTGTCGCAGGCTAAGTGACGCAGTATGGAAACTGACCACCGCTTACAATACACTTCAGTAAAAGCTCCTGTTATAGGACACAGGTTGAGCTACATTATTCTTTTTCAACGCTTACGAAGTCGCGGGCGCCAGCTAGTTAATAAATAGATATCAAAGTGAAACAATTCTTTTTTGCCATTAAGCCACTAAATTCATTCGTAAAAGTAATTTTTTTTTTTTCGCATTAACACAAGTGATAAATTCCGCATTCGCCATGATCGGTGTTTTCTTGTTTTGAACTTGTTATTCCTTGAACAGTTCAATATATATCTTATCAATTATCAAATCAAAATATTAATTACATATTCACTAGATAAACATTAAATTATTTTTGTGGTAAACTTTAAAATTATTAGGTTGTACAATTTCTAATGGTAGGTATCTCAAACATTTTATAAGTTGAAAAACGCATTTAATTTTGTCTAACTACTTAACCAGTAAGTAATACTTATCTTACTGGTTATTATCTTACTTGGTTATCTTACTTATTAAATAGAACAATTACAGTTTATATGGACTTTCTAGTAAAAGTTTGACCACTTCTTCCCTATACCGTGAAGATGCGTGTCGGTGTGACTCGAGCTGTGATTTACTAACGCACGCCTGTTCTGACCATTTCACTATGCCCAGTTATTTTTTAAAATAATTATTATGGTTTTAATATATTGACGCGTAAAGGTCTAAATTTATTTAGACATTTCTTGCAATTAGGTTACGTATACTTAGGAATACAAATACCTGCGGCGAGTCTATTTTTTTTGGACATACATACAATACATACATACATACATGCATACATACATACATACATACATACATACATACATACATACATACATACATACAATACCTACTTTTACAGATTTATCAGTAGTATTGCTTGATTAATGACAATATCAATACCTACTAATAATAAATCCATAACTCTTAAACGAATTGACTAATTTTCATGAAACTTGATAGATAAACATTTAGACGTACAGGACACACGATAGCCCACTTTTTTCTTTTTCAACGCGGTCGAAGTCGCGGGCATATAATATATTTAGACATAACTAATGTTTAATAACATTTCTAATAGGTACGTACCTCGTTCCCAGAACGGATAGTTCAAGCCATAAAACAGATGTCATTATAAACGCTTTGAAGTCTCAAGTAAATAACAAAGAGTCGCGTGCGACTTGCACAAACATATTCCCTTTAAAAATAAAGTCGAAAATCACAATTTCTGTCACAACAATAACTATGCGATAAATGTGGGTAGGTTTATTAAGACAAGACGGTTTATGGCCGATGATTTATGTTTAATATAACAAACATGGCGCAGAGTGACGAGTGTCAGCGTGTGTCAACCGTAACTTTGAAAGAGTCCGCAATTTTTTCTCGACGACGCATTTTCACACGCGAACTTAATCTTCGCGAGTATTTTTTATTGGGAAGCCATTATTAATTTAATATTTAATATCAATGGTTATAAAAAAAAACCAAATGATGAAATAAAAAAAGGTTGCGTTCTTGGAATTAAGTGTAAAAAAATAACATATGGGCTATACTTGAGTATTTTTTTAAAGTTTGTTAAACAGGCTGACGCAGAATTTGATAGTTTGATAGTGAACCTAGCTCAGTTATCTTTGTCGCTTTTTGTTCCAACAGGAGCTCTTTAAGAGGGAAGAATAGCACGCACTCGTCCATACAAAAAGAGAAAACGTTTTTCCACTTCTAAATATTTTCCAATCTCCATGATTTTTTTGCATGTTATTGACACAGTGAAAGACTAAGTTTATAGGTTTTCCTGTTTTCAAAATTTTCAATAGATTCAAACTTATTTAACCTCAAATAACTTAATTTTTGTGATTAAAACTTTGTCGAATTAAATCGTTTGTTTTATAAAAACAATCTAATTTAAAAAAAAAAGCGAAACCTATAAACCTAGAATATATTATGCTGAAACGATCGACATGAAAATCAAGGTGATTTGTTAAGATTTAGTTAGTGGGAACTGTTTTCTCCCAAAATGAAATTTCATCAAAAAATGTACTATTGTCAGTCGGAAGCTGCAACGCTCTCTATCGCACGACTGCCCCGGGTCTAGAGCGCACAAGCGATAGCATGTGTTTTCCTAAATGCCTATCGCAAAGCTATACTTCCCTCTTAAAGACCTCCAGAAGCGTATCCGGGGCGGGAAGCATAACACATAGAATTTAAATAGCTTCTATAATAATGAATTAGTTTAAAATTAGAACCGTTTAACGGACATTAGACGGATTTAAAAAGTGTTAGATTTAATTATGTTTAGAGTGGAGGCGTGCTCTATTACAGGTTATTTTCCCGGCTCGTAACTCCATTCTGAATAGGTAATTTGCGTTAAAGGGATTTCGTGGCCTACATTTTTAGTTGAGCAACCAATATTCCACTGCGGATTATGCGAGATTAGTTTCGCTGCGTAAATCCATGTACAAATACTACATTTCAACTTATGGTGTCCATATTATTCTTGTTTACCTAAACGATTTCGTTTTTTTTTAACAAAAAAGAGGAAAGATATGATTGTTTGTTTATATAGAATAGGCTCCAAAACTACTGGACCGATTTGAAAAATTCTTTTACCATTAAAAGCCGACATTATCCGTGATGAACATAGGCTACTTTTTACCGCGGGAAAATGCTTCATTCCTACGGGAAATCTAAAATAGAAATAAATACTAGCGGCTTGGCCCGGGAGATCTATCCAAAATACGGTAGATGGCGTTTTATACTTTTCTACGCGGACGAAGTAGCGAGCACCAGCTAGTAAGTTATATAATGTATGTCGTGACTTCGTGTTCCAGATACTTTCCATGAGGTATCCTGTACATTTCTGGTAATGCTATTAAGTAGACTTTGAGTAAAAGCCTCCCGTTTGGTGATCATGCAATGAGCTCAAATGAGCCGCTAAGGTGATCAGCGGCCGGAACCGGAAGTACACCGCCGAGGGCGCTGCCTCCACTTCCTCTCGCTGCTCGCTCCGTTCATTTCCGGTCAGGTTTCGGCAGGCTCTAGTTTCTTTGAGTCATGCCATCTTGTTTGAACTTCGTCTTCATGTAGGTATAACATGTAAGTTTGTACTTTGTCACGTTTGTCATGTAGTATACATGTAGGTATACTACATGTTTTTTTTAAATACTTTTGATAATCCCCTTTAGTTTAGATACTCATATCTATAATATTACCTATAATAAGTTGAAATTTACCTAATGTTTCTTCATAAGAATTCTTATTCCGTTCTTCCTCATAGTAATGTTTTGTAAGTGACTGAAATTTGGTTTTACGCAATAACGAATTATAGTCATACTAGCTGGTGCCCGCGACTTCGTCCGCGTTGAAAAAGAAAAAGTAGCCCATCCTGTGTCCTGTACGTCTAAATGTTTATCTACCAAGTTTCATGAAAATCAATTAATTCGTTTAACGCTTTCGCCTTGCGTTAGTTTTTTTATTTTATTATTCTTTATCCCTCGGGAACAGTACCTACTTTTTTTCTGGATGAAAAGTCTCCTATGTCCTTTCCCAGGCTCTAGACTACCTGTGTACCAAATTTTATTTAAATCGGTTCAGTAGTTTTGGCGTGAAAGCGAGACAGACAGACAGAGTTACTTTCCCATTTATAATATTAGTAAGGATAGTAAGGATTATTGTTATTACAAAACCATAATTACATGACTATTAAAAATACACTTTAACTAAAAAATAACATACACATTAATTTATCTATTTGAACTAAAATAAACTGTAATCCTCAAGCTTACAGTAAGAATTAATAGGTCAGCCATTTAAATGTTGATAGTTGGCAATAAAACATAGGAATGGGTGCTAAGTCATAACATACTACTTCTGTTCGTATGTTGAAGCACAAAGAGAAAAAATTCCATTTTATTTGACATTTCATAATTTAACTCTCGCCAGAGGTGCGCGAATACATAAATTATATAAATGGCCACCTTTATTACCATTCCCCAATTTAAACTCAATAAAACTGCAAAGAATGTAACGTTTGTTAGCGTTATATTTATTTTTAAAAACCAATTTAAATGAGGTACCTAAGTATTGCTTAGTTTTTGTAGTAAATAATTATATTCTTCAATAAATATTTTATGACAATTTTATTAGCTTGTGTATTATATACCTATAATATAAGGTAAGAAATCAAATTTAATGTATCGGTTATTGTAACTGTCCAGTTGTAACACAGAGAGAACATTTGTATTTTCTTTCTAATGAAAATGATCAAAAACTACTAGACTGATTTTAAAAAAAAATCACCTATAGAAAACTACATTATCAGCAAGTAACATAGACTTTATAGTTACGTGGGTGAAATCACGTGCGACAGTAAGTCCTTAATAAAATCCTAATAACTGAAAAATTTGGTCTCTTTCTTTTGTAATAGCAATTACAGAAAGGGGAGCGACTGTCAATTGTCACTGTGACAGTCTAAACAAGTATTCAAGTCGCGACTAAACATATATTTAACAAATATAAGTACTTAGGCATAATTTTAGAAATGAGACACATGTTATGTATGCTCGTAAAGTTTAATTCGCGTATTGATTTATAACAGCAGATAGCAATGGAACATATTGAGTATAACCTCCTGCCACGAACTAATTGTTTCGTATTGTTCGAAACTGTCCATGTGTTCATAATTATAACATTTTATTGCTCGTAATTTATAAGAGCCATATACCAGATCTCTTGAAGAGGTGTTTGGCAAATATCTAATACCTAATAGATATTATAAATGTAAAATTTTCACCCATACCACAGATTATATAATAGGCCCATACCCCAAAAAAGAGATATTTTGATCAAACTTGATACCTGATGTATCTAAGTCATCATTAATTTGGTAAACATACGTATTAGCCCCTGTGGCCTAATGGATAAGGCATCGGCCTCCTAAGCCGGGGATTGTGGGTTCGAGTCCCACCAGGGGTATGTAAATCATAACTTGTTTTTCTTTTTATTTTAAGATACCATTTTTTTGACCTAAATATTATGTAAATACCTAAGTACTCAGAACTGAAGTAATGCCTAAAGAAATCTCAAGTAATAAAACAATTTTTAAATATTTATTTTAAACATTAAAATTTTATTTGAATCTGAATTATTTGTAAAGTTTTTTTTGCAATATTCCTATTAGGTAGTTCTACATACTACTACAATTTAAATCTAATAATAGTTATAAATATGTAGGTACATATATATGCCTACCTAGAAACATTAAAAATCTTCCATCTAACTTACATAACGAAAGTAGATATACATATATATAAAACAGCATTATAAAAAGAAATGATTTTTATACATAAATAAAATATAAGCTTATCAACTTAAAACAGGTGTTTAAGTAGGTGTACACCTTCAAGTTGGCTACTTGAACGGCCGCCTCTTATTGGCTGTCTCCCGGAGTTACCTGTCTCACCTCACTTGACGACCAATCGCGTGCGACTCACCTGTCTAATCGATTCACAGGGACACACCTTATGTAAAATGGTCTTTATATTGCAGGCAAAAGTAAAGGGCTACCACACCATACAATTTGAACGTATCCAATTTAGGAAATCGAAAGGTGTGATCGCAGTTAGAACAGATTGGATTCAATTGAGAGTTTATCCATTTTCAACTCTATGTCTTCGATTTAGAAATCAATTTAGCGTAGTGTGATCACGAGCTCTCTACTTATATTCCTAAATAGGAAACGTTCAAATTGTATGGTGTGATTGCCGTTTAAACCTTTGGGATCTACTTTATTAGTTAAAATAAATAAAAAAAATATATTTATTTAATTTTGGTTTCATACACATATTAATTAAAAAATAAGCTATTTACATAGTTAATATTATACTATTATTATCACTACCTACATATAAAAAAAAAGTACTACGCCGCGTCTGTTTGTCTGTCTGTCTGTTCGTGATAAACTCAAAAACTACTGGATCGATTTTCGTGCAGTTTTCACCAGTGGATAGAGTGGTTCTCGAGGAAGATTTTAGTATATAATTTACAAAGTTACGCGGGCGAAGTCGCGAGCTGTAGCTAGTTTATTATAATACAAATAGGCCCAAAAAATCATATTTAAAAATAAACACAAAAGCCAATGCGCACAATTTTTTTTATAGGAAAATATAAAAAAGAAATATTATTTTTCAATACAGCAAGTAATTGTTGAGAATTTAATTATGACTAGCTACACGCTCCCGGCTTCGTCCGGGTTCAAAATAAAAACTATCCTATCTTTTAAGTTAGTACAAATAACACATAGTTACAAAATTTTATTAAAATCAGTTCAGTAGTTTAGGAGTTCATGGCGAACAAATATGTGACACGTAATTTTTATTTATATATATATAGAGAGATGTTATCTTATCGTGAAAGTGGTTATTACACGGACGAGTTGAGTAGTGATGGCGGAAATCCGGTGGAGATGATGGTACCAGACATAACGAGGTGAAGACATCTCACCTGGATACTCGATGTTGCGCGGTGGTCGTTAGTCACTAGGGATGTCACACTCTTCATTAGTTGCCTACTATCGATATCGACTTTTTTAACATTTAGGTACCTAGGTAAGTTTAATAAATCACATATAATTTATGTTAATAATTAATTTAATTACATTTATAGAATTAAGGTGTCGAAATTTTACATTTTTTGCATTTCATTAAAATAACAAAATGCAATATTTGTTTACGATACTGAAAAGATAATTATAATCAAGACTTTTATGGCTAATAAAGCAAAATAATTGAAGCATAGGTAAGTAGCTAAGTACAACAATAGATTTAAAAAACTATATCGCTATATTTCATAAATATCATACCTACAGTTCGAATTATCCCATAGGTATTTGAGTTTTCAAAATACTATATTAACTTTAAGTAACGTGTTCCATAAATGCATTGTCTATTTTTTATGTTAAGATCGACAGACGGTGTCCATTAAGATGGCAGGTGGCAATAACTGAAACACTCAAACACCTTAACATAATAAATAGTCATGTTAAAATTATATCTAGTACCTAGAGATTCCTTACTAGTCTAATAACGATTTCTTATAAAGTTGTTAATTTTATTATTATAAAATGTTATCGATAGAACACTTGGAGTTTTAGGAGCGATAACATCACTAGTGCGACTGCAGATTGGCGCCAACTTCAACGAACCGAACTAAAGAAAACGCGTCCATTGAAAGGTGTCTTTGACAACTTTCAAAATAACCACCACGTAAAATAAACTGCATTTACATAGGTTATTTTTTAGACTTGGCACATTTTTACCTCAAGAAAAACGTTTAGAAAAAAGCTAACTACGCATGTGAAATTCTAAAATTAAATTCTCATAATTACACTTAACGGTCAATACGTTTAACTAAAAAAAAAAAAATTTTGGCATCCATTTTAATCATAAATATTGCTGTAGGTACTTTTTACTAATTTTAAAAATAGACATTAGTTTCTAATTTTTAATTATACCACTTTGATTTCTAATTTTAAGTTCGTCCAAATCAACTTTTCATGCCTACCTATTTTTCTTTTTAATTTTCATAATGAAAATTCCGTCGTTAATAGAATGTAGCAATGAAAATTGAAATTTAATGGAACTCATCAACTGACTGCGATTTAAAAATTGATTTGAGAACTTTATTTACTAGGCAATAAAATTGATAATCGAGATGACAAATAGCTTATGTCACGCACAGATAGTATAGATATTTCTTAGTAAAAGAAATTGTAGGTCGGTCCTGAACTGTAGGTAATACCTACCTAATATGAAATGAGAAAGTAACAACGTCTGTCTGTTAACTTTTCACGCCTTAAATCATCATGAAATTGTGCTACACTTTGTCAGGGTTACAGACAAGGGTATTTCATGCAGAGTCAAAATTAAAAGTAGGCACTATACTTCCGAGGGATCATATATGTAAAAAAAATCAAACGCCTGGCAAAAATTGAATAAATTTTATTGCTCAAATATTTTGTCAGGCGTTGCCTACATTTTTTTTGAAAGCGTCGTTATTAATGCAAGTGGAGAGATACGTTATCAGCTGATATAATTTAAGGGGACTCGCTTACAGCACGCCCACGGCAGCGGCCGTATTACATATTACCATAGAGTAAATAGTTACTTAACCAGTAATAGAGGGACAGACACGTAGAGACACAAAAAATGTCGAAAAAGTCGATAAAATGTAGATGGCCCCTATGTCGAATACGATTATGAGTTGCCATTAAAAATCCGTCAAAGGCGCCCAAGTCGATTATGAGTTTCTATTAAAAATCCGTCTAACTCAAAGGTCGCTGTAGTCGAATACCAGTCAGTCAATTCGTATCATGCACATGTTATATGATGACATCTAGTGAGCCATAAAGAAAGTAAAAATGGTATCAATATGAATAACATCATTTAACAACAAATTCGACATTATGTGCTTGTTGCTTATTATGTTATTATTATTATTATGTTATTATTATGTTATTGTGTTGCTTGTGTTATAGGCGACGGTAGCCACCTACCATCAAGTGGACCGTCAGCCTGTCTGTCGACCTTAACATAAAAAAAAAAAAAAAAAAAAAAAAATACTAGCGACATCAAGTGAGCCATAAAGAAAATAGAGCCGGAAGTTTCATGTTTAAAACGGAGCTTGCCTCTCTATTACTGGCTAAGTAACTATTTACTCTATGATATTACGCAGGTTATCGGATAGCAATTTAGGAGCGCACGGCGTGTTGCTATGGTGTAGCCCGAACCCAGCGGTGCTTGTACAAAAAATATATGCCCGTGGGGCTGCCACACGAACTGCGAGCCAGTTAAGGCGAACACCATCTTTCAAGCCATTAGGTACTCCTTAGTTTTACTTTTACATTTTTTTCTTAAGATGACACAAGTCAGCTTTTTTCCATAGATTATCACTTCGCTGTTTTATGTTTAACGTTTAAAAAAGTAAGCATAATACCGATTTATCTTGTAGTTAGCTAGGTTTGTTTTTATACAAACTTAGAAGAAAAGTATTAGGTAATTTAAAAGATATTATGATCATTGAAAAATCTATATTTTAACCCAAATTTTAATGCAACTTTGAGGGTGAATATGTCACTCTAGTGCTGTGTGAGACAAAATGAATTTTAGCTACACACACCGATGAGTTCGAGCCGCCTACTAGTTCTTCCTTATTTCTATCTTTTCAAATTTCGAGTGAATAGACATCTTCTGGGTGATATCGCTCCATCAGGGCCTCATCTTGCTACACGACTAGTTGTTTCCCAAGAGCAAACCCATCTCAGAGAAAAAACATCTTTAAAGTAATCAATGCTTTTTAGATTAGATTTCTATACTAATATTATAAAGAGGAAAGATTTGTATTGTTTATTTGTTTGTATAGAATAGGCTCCGAAACTACTGGACCGATTTGAAAAATTCTTTTACCATTAGAAGCCGACATTATCCGTGATGAGCATAGGCTACTTTTTACCGCGGGAAAATGCTTCATTCCTACGGGAAATCTAAAATAAAAGCAAATACTAGTGGCTTAGCGGCCTGGGAGATAGCGCCATCTATCCAAAATACGGTAGATGGCGTTTTATATTTTTCTACGCGGACGAAGTCGCGAGCACCAGCTAGTGTTATATAAATTTCTTTTAGATTTCAATTGAATTTAATAATAATAATAACAAAGATTTTTTTTGTGAACAAACTTTAATTTTTTGTATATGTTATAGAAATCTAAATTATTTCTATAGAATGAGGTTCGCCTTAAGCTCTGACGTCATTGCACGCCGTAAGTTTATCGTCACCAATGGAGGTAGCCATAGGATAGGTATATCTACCTATCCGTATGTAGCACGAGAATCGGCGTGTCGTATGGTCGTTATGAGATAACGTCTATTTATAGTAACAGTTTGGCAACCGGCAATATTAGACAAATTGAAATCATTTCTGAACCTATAGGTAAAAATATAGGTGAAATTTGAATTGATTTTGATATGAATTGATATAATACAAATAAAATGAAAAACAACAAAAATCACTGGCTTTTCTAGGGCTTTCCCCATACATAACTTAGGTACCAATTATTTGTATGCATGCACACATACAAAAAATAATTATTACAACCATAGATAAATGATTGAAGTGTGTGTAAAGTGGTGTAAAAAATCGTAACTATTTATCACTTTTTACACAGTTTAATTTATTTTTAATCAGTTTCATTACGGTAATTGGGATTTTATTGTACCCAAAAATTAATAAAACATTCGGCACGTACACATCACAGATAGTTTGCTGTGTGACTTGCTCGGGTACACCGAATTCCGCGCAGTATTTGTTGCCGCATTTGTCAAGTATACGGCGGCGGTATCTAGTCGAGCGAGCCCAGCGAGACCAATCAAATATCTTTGGTTAAGACCAATATACGTATTATTTTTTTATTTCTACATCACATCCAGTCCAAAAAGCAGGTTTTGAAAACAATAAGCTTGGAGTTGAGTGGAATAATCCGTGACAAGATGATTATTATAACAGCATGTGGCATTTAGGACAACCGGCTGAGCGAATCATAATAAACAATGGAACATCTACCTTCAGGAGTTGGCAAAGCGTCATGTGCGCACTTACAACTAATATTGCACTATTATACAAATCTCTAATATTTTTGAGGAATATATCAATCTTTTTAAATTTACCTACGCTTATATTTTTACTAGCTGGTGCCCGCGACTTCGTCCACGTTCTCTATAGCCATAGAACCTTGGTCGACAAATGGACTATCCAATTCCAAACACAAAAAGAATTTTTCAATTCATAGTTCCTGAGATTAGCGCGTACAACCAAACAAACAAACAAACTCTTCATCTTTATTATATTGGTATAGATTTTAAATTTGATAAAATGTGATCAAATTTAGGTTCTAAGTGCTGGTAGCCCACCACCAGAAAATAAATTGCCTTTGAAAATATTTTATAGTTAAAGATATTTTAATAAAATCTGTCTTTGCTTCATTAAAATATATTAAACCCTTAATAAGATCTATGGTTAGTTTTAAAACCCTACACGTTTAAACACAATGGGCGCTTTTATAATTTGCCGTTGCACGGCACGGCGCGGCACGCATTTACCGTCACGGTAAAATATGAAAACAAAATGTATGCAATTGTGTGCAGACGCTTTTAATTTATCGTCTACGGCAACGGCATGTCGTGAACAGCAACGGTCTACAGTGCAGTTGCCGTAGCATACGTCAAATCGTCGTAGCAGTGTTGAGAATGTAGTGTGTACTTACAAGGAATTTGTAGTTGTGTGCGTGCGTAGTCGGGAGGCGCGGGCGCGGGGCGGCGCCAGTTTTTGCGTAAGTGGTCTTTGAAGACGAAAAGCGTATATAATGATTTTACGGCGAATTATAAAACCGTCCTACGGCACGGCATGCCCAAAAATACTTGTGACGTCAACTGTATTACCGTGTCGTGCCACGGCAAATTATAAAAGCGACCAATCTCCTTCTCTCGACCTCTCAGTCGTCTGAGAATCTAAAAAAAAATAGGTAACACCTTTAGCCGTTCCGCACGTGTTTTCGACCTAATAAAAAAGTGGATCTAAATAATTTAATTTGAGCGCAACAGCTGCTGTCTCCGATATCGTCTTATTTACGACAGATTACCTGAGAAATGTCGCGTATTTATTAAAAAAAAAAAGTAGAACCGTGCCAAAAATGCTTGGCATCGTGCTGCCAAGGTGTTTACACCGCGTTCGCTAGAATGATGCGCGTCATTATAAATTCGTTTCAACTAGTTGTTACCTACGGAGAGAGTCGCACGAAGACAATAACAATACATTACTGTGAGAATTAAATACTTGTATAAACTCGTATTATTCGTCTTTAATTGCACCTAAATTGTTTTGATGTTTCAATCAATTTATGTTATTGTTGGAAAATGCTCATTTTAAAATAGTTTTCACTTTAGATTGCTTTAAATTTTTTTATTGTGATTTTTTTTTATTAGAAACTGACTGACGCACTAGTCTGACGATAAGGGAATTATAATTTTCACCTTAAATGTGATTTTGGAATATCATACATCAATCAATACTGATAATAAAACTGTAAGGTATTGTGTGTAATGTATGTTCCTCCATAAATCTTAAACGAATTAATTGATTTTCATGAAACTTGGTAGATAAATATTTAGACGTACAGGACACATCACATAGGCTTCATTTTTTTTTCAACGCTAGTATAAAAATAAATTTTTACACTGTGCGCAGTTTGATCCAACTTTAGAGATATCTCAATAATATCTCAATAATAATGATTACATTCACAGATAACTATCTGACTATCTGTGGTTCCATAAGATTCTAACAGATGGCGGTATAAGGTAATTTATCGGCTGCTAGCTTAATATTGTATAAGGCAGATGGTAATAATATGTAAAAACATGGACAAAATACGAACATAATTCGATTGCTTCGCTTTCTATGGGATAAGTGCGTAAAAAATGTCTTAATGACATTAGACACAGTCTAAATTAATATAGTGCGTCATTGAGAAAGTAATTCTTTATTTAAATTGTTGAAACAAAGAGATTTTTAATTCCGCTCCCAGGTGTGGCCGGTCGGCGGGCGGTCTGAGGTGTCGCGGCAATTGGCGGCGGCGTCTGACAGCTGACAGCCCGCTTGACAGCAGACAGGTGACAGATTGAGGCGCCAAACGCCCGCGGCCACCTATTGTTGTCGCACACCTATTCTCCTTTTGTCTTTTCCGTTGGCTGATGAATATAGCTGTTTTTGAGGTTACTTTCAAGAGCTGAATTAAACACGTGCACAATTATTATTGTTCTTTGAAGCTTTGTTCTCGCTTGTTTGTATGATTTTTAATATATACTAGTCTGCCATGCGACTTATATTCATTAAAAATACTACCCCATTCCCATTAAACTGACAGTTAAATATAAAAGTAAAATATAACTGTAGATACAACTGTTTGATTAAAGTATATAATAACTTGATGATTACATCCTTACTTATATTCATTACATCCTACCTTTAATGTATTCCCATTTAATCACGTGACCACCGCGAAGCTTTTTGAAATTGACATGTGATAGAAGACATAGATTAGTCTATTGTCTATGGATGGCATGACAGCTGTCTTGAGTAGATCCATAGAATAAATAATATGCTTTAGTTTAGGTATTATTCTATGTGTCCGAGCGAGAGTAGCATAGCATAGCATAGCGCATAGCAGAGTAGCATAGCGTAGCATAGCAAGCTAATATAATCTTCTGATGGTTTCCTTTGCAGGCTGACTGCCCATTTGATGGTAAGTGGTTATCGTAGCCTACGGCATACAATAGAAAATAGTATAAGTACCTACGGACACAAGCAAACACCATACCTACAAGTGCGCTGCAGAATGTAGAAATTTGTTAATTACTGAACATGTTTTATTTAAGAATATATTAGGTACATTTATTTCTTTCTTTCGCCAATTATTTGAAAATTCGTAACGCGATTTTTTCCGTTTTATATATTTATTCCTTTCAAGTGTAACACAAGACATCCGAGACTTATAAATCCTTGGACGTATTGCAGTCGGAAGATTAGCCCATTTTAGCATATTTCTTGGGCGGCCATGTAAAGCAAAGATTGTAGACTGGTATGTCGTAGTCAGAGTGCGAAAGCTTGTTTCCGCGAATCGCACAGGTGGTTACCGGGAATCATTTACAAGCGACAATAAATCGGTTAATGACGGCGTACCGGGAATCGAGTGCATGTCCACTGCCATCCATGCGGCACCGGCTTTGATCTTTGGCGGCACAGACTAACTTATTACTCAGATATGTCGTGGCGATCAGTGTTAGGTGTAACGGGTTATCAATCAATTTTATTAATTAAATTGATTTCAATGAAACTTTACAATAACATAGCATCAGAATAAGATATAGGCTATAATATAAGACATTGTTAGGTCTTCGTTGGGTTTGATATAAAACGCGAACGAAGTCGCGGGCACCAGCTAGTATTATAAATGCGAAAGTTTGTACCTATGGACGTTTCTTACTCTTTCACGCAAAAACTACTAAACCGATTACTATGAAATTGTGCATACACGTTGTCTGGGACACCAGAAAGGACATTGGGTACCTTTCATCCAGAACGCAGTCGAAGTCGCGTGTACCAGCTAGTTATACAATATTTCAGTCCCACAAAAAGGAGTAATTGATTACCAACAGTTTAACATGATTTTTAAACAGTAGAAATTTTAAACATTTTCTAACACTGTTTTACTTCCTAAAATATTCCTAAAATCTAAAATATTTTACTTCCCAATGAATATTGCATTGATAATGTTACGCCAATCCAATCAATTCCTAATAATTTAGATCAATTTAGATAAAGTTCTGTAGCGTAGGTATTTGCAGCGCCTACGTGTTAATAGTCACCTATCAATTGGAAAACATTCTTTAAAATAAGTAATATAATGAATATTTTTTTAAGACTTTAAACACTCTTTTTAACCTAGTTCAAGTTTGATTATAATTATTTTATTATATTTGTAGAGATTATAATGAAATTTTTACCCCATAAGTAAGCAGTGTCGCGTCTATAAAGTCCACACTGGATCTTTTATATTCTTTGAGTGATGTGTTTCGCGCATTCGAGCGGCCGTTATGTCAACCTTGAAATTATGAGCAGCAATTATCTATGCATTTTATTGTTTCTTTTGATATTCCAGTAGCTAATGAGAAGAACTCAATTCATGCTAATGACTTTTATATCTCAATCATTAACTGTCCTCTATTTTCTTTATATACAACAAAGAATGGTTTTAACACTTAGCTTTATCTTTTAGCTACTTATACAAAATTTGAGATACAAAATATCTACCAAAAAAGAATTCTTTTTTTATATTTTAAGTAGCTGTCGGCCCCGACTTCGTCCGCGTTGAAAAAGAAACAAAGTGGCCTATCCTGTGTCCTGTGCGTCTTTAATAGTTAATTCGTTTAATATTTATGTATGAACATACATACAATACCTACACTTACAGATTTATTATTAGTATTGACAATAAATAAGATTTTTTTATAGCAATGTAAAAAGAAACCTAAAATACTATGTATAGATTTTGTCTTCTCTTGCTCACATCTAAAAGCACTAAGCGGTCTTCTATAAAAGGGTTACGATCCGAGTGATAGCTGCCTCGTTATAATAATTGAGAGAAGGTTCAATCCTGTGGCCAGTTAATTTTGAATAATTACGAAGCTTCATAACGTCGGTCACGTTTTACATTATTCAGGTATTAGCACTGAGAGGAACACAAAATTGAACAGGGGACTGAAGGCGAAGTTCGTCATGGTGATAGGTTACTTAATTAACATTTTAACTGTAATGTAACTCCAAATGTAATCGTAAACAATACCTATGTATGTGTTAT
This sequence comes from Synanthedon vespiformis, assembly GCA_918317495.1. Lineage (NCBI taxonomy): Eukaryota > Metazoa > Arthropoda > Insecta > Lepidoptera > Sesiidae > Synanthedon > Synanthedon vespiformis. The sequence goes on along the minus strand of OU906953.1, from coordinate 10,757,072 downwards.
GAAAGTTTTTTTTTTTTATATTAAAACACAGCAGACAGACTCACGGCTCTACACGAATAAGAGATTCCAGAACTTATACCTTTTTTCTTATTTATTGTATTAATTATTACTTATTATGTGATATCTAGATCTACCTATGCAGAGGGCTGTTTGCCTGTCGACGACACACCATTTAAAAAATAAATTAAATTGATCTTGTCCACGGTCAGAGCAAATTTGCAAAATAAGGAAAGAATCGGAAAGTGAACATAAATAACGAATTGTTTACAAATAAAACACCTGCGGCGAACATTTCAAACCGCTAAGTAAACGACAGTCCTTCAGACACGGGGATTAGAAGCTGCAGACGACATGGCGGGTAAATAAAAAGCTAATTTAAATGCCATTAAAACTAGACGTGACTTAGGGCCTGTTCTTAGTGGCGGACCATGCGAGCAGGAAGCTATGCTATTAATTAACTTAGTACCTATCAATAACGATTTATTTGTGAATCGATTTTCATATATATGGAGCCCGAGATTTGAAAATTTATGGTAGTGAAATCAAATATTACATTAACATGTTTTAATTAAGTATATTTATCAAATTATTTATTTATCCTTCGTAAGGAGTAAACTCAAGTCAAGCGTTGGAGTTGACACACACACACGCACACACACATTTTTTATTTGAGTAATTACATGTATCAGCTCACTCATACGCACTAGATTTATATGCGTTAGAACTCGTCTATAAGGACATTAATTATTTCTATAAAATAATATTTTCTATAACTAAATTTAACCAAAAATTTACGTCGGTATAGCACCGAGTCGGTTAGCATACTCTAGGGTCAATAGTTAGACCTTAAACTTTACCAAAATACTGAAATTAGTGCTAAATAAATTGTGTATTTATCTGACGAAAATTTGTTTTGAAAATTTTGTTCATGAAATAATTGAATTAGACTTAAAAATGTCATTAAGCTAGCAATACACGCTACAAATTTAGCTTGTAGTCTGCGGTGAAACACAATCTTTATAATATTCAAAATCTGCGTGAAGGAAGACCCCCTTTCTATAGACGGGCTATTTCTCTTTCTTTATTTTAAGCTGGTGGTTTTAAACCAAGCAACTTGTTAATGTTGTTATTATTTGTTTAAATTTAACTTGAGCAAAAGTGACAAACACGGACTTAGTACTTCATTAGGAATATTTGCTATTCGTTAATAAAAAAAGGTGATAATTGTGCTTTGAATGCACAAATTAATTAAAAACTTCCAGGTTAAGCATGTTACAAAATCAATACATAATTTCTCACTAATTGTTCAGTTTTTATCATTCTTTTGTGTACTGTGCATGTATACCAGTAATGTATGTACCTAAATCAGAAAATGCCATACTGTTCGCTGGTAGAAATATTAATTGAGTATCTCTTTTGTTAAAATAAGCATCTAATTTTGAGTAGGTTATAGGATTAAGCATAATATATATTCCATACCAGACACTTACATATATTTTGCATCGATCAATGTCATAAACTGGGAAGACCTATGTCTATGAAAGATTGCAGGATATGGAGTACTTTAAATAAAAAAAGATGAGTCAAAATCATTATCCAATTCACCCTTTAATCATTATCCTTTTTTAGTAAAAAAACACAACTTCCATCTCATTTCTTTTTCATTTGATCGACACAACCAACGGATTTCCTTGAGGTCTACACAATTATTATATCTAAATGTCTTCCTGTCGAAATCAAAATGAAAGCAATATAAGCTTACTACTTGATTATTTTCAATGGAGATTTAAAATGTAATGTATTTTAAAATATGAAAATGGCGCGAATTGGTGACAGGAAGGTGTGTAGTGCTCACCGGAAATACGTAGCCCCTGGGCGGTCACCTCCGGTAGATAAGTGGCGGCTCTGACCCAATTTCCGGTGTTCACATTTCGTAGATCCGCAAGAGCGATAACTATGGGATTAAAGGAACAACTTAAGTACGATTCTAAGTAGGTCCACTTGCGTCGACTGAGCATAAGCTAGGAGATACGAGCTTTTATCGTTACATGAAAATTTGGGTTACAAGTCTCATTATTAACTCTACATAAGTCACAAGTGTTTTATTGTTAATAGAACATTATAATTCCAGTCACAACAGTTGTTGTCTAAAACTATGTTAAAATTACTATCGGTTTTTATTTATTTGACTGTTGATCACTTATAAAAAGAAAAAATAATAAAGAAGTGAAAGTGTCTATTTTTTGAATCGTCAGGAAATATTTTACAATATATGTACATACTTATAATAGATATATACAGAATGTCGGTTACGGTAACAGTGTCGCGAGTTCAATGGTTTTTTTTCCATCCCAAAAAAATGCCAACATGCATGTGTACATACACAATATATATACATACTTATACTTATAAACAAAGGTGTCTGTAACGGTAACAGTGTGGCGAGTTCAATGGTTTTTCCCATCTCAAAAATGCCCGACGCGCCTAAAGAAGATTTCACTTCAAAAAATATCTATATCGTCCATAATAATAATTATGGATAAAATAACCTAAGAACGAAAATCTCATGAAAAAAATATAAGATATTTAATTTTCAATTCAATTTTAAAACCCAATTTTTATTTTTAAATTTTGAATATATTTTTGTGTTATTTTTCAGATTCATTTAGTAACTTGTCTACAATAGTTCGCATTTACATTTGGTATATATATTCGCTTTACGATTATCGTTTTCTGAGCTTACCACGCTTAGCATCCGGAAGGTGCGGTGTGCGGTATCGGTGTATATCTACTAATACCTACTTTACGAGTTACCGGGCGTCTGTTCATCAATTATTATTGCGAATTAATTCCATCGTGTTTGCTTTATTATCCACATAATTTGGGATATTACGTTATACACATCGGCATCCTTTAGTTATGCAAATACAAATATAGATCTTTGTCAGAATGTAATTTTGCGCATAAAATAGATTGATTACAACTAAACAAGCCCGATAACATTGAAGTTGGTAAAAAAAAATCACTTATGGATACTAGACAGTTGATATACTACAAAGATTACTTGTTTTTGTAAATACATACATAATTATTATAAATACAAACATCCATGACTCACGTACAAAGGTAAATGTACACACAAACATCGCCCTAGCGAGATTCGAACCCGCGACCGTTTGGTTAACAGATGGTTACTAGCCACTAGACCAAACGTGTCGTCAAATTGCTTAGATAATTTCAAAGTGCCACGCACGGGGTAACTAACGTCTATTTGAAGTCTTCACATATTTCATCACCGTATCCACCTTCTAGTGGAGCGATATTTATTCACTGCAGTCTTTTACGAGAATCGTTAGTACCTATAGTGGCACTATTGCCTAATAACGGATTAATAACATTAATAACGGAGGCGATAAATTCACTTGTAGCGACAACGAACTCGACCAATTACTGAGGCGATTATGTCAAAATTTATGTATGCACAGCAATTATACGCAACACTTAGGTGTACTAATAATCTAGCCACTTTACACGCACCGTAAATGTCTCGTCAGGTGACGTAGCGCGAAACCAGACGCTTACAGTGTGCGATCCCTATTATTGTAAACTGTATAAAATATTGACGCGTGGCGCAAGTATACCGAATTTATTTTCGGTTAAATTATAGAATGTGTAACGCAGACGTGCCACTCAAAGGAAAACGAGCTACGCCGAGGAAACTTCTATAGTTACTGTGTTGGAGTTCCAAAAAGCGATAATTTATCATTCTTTTCAAAAAGCACTGCTTTACTGAATTTCAAAATGATCTGCTTCGTTTGTTTTGATGTTAATATTTTGAATATTTATTAAGCTGTATTTATCCAATAAGCTTGTAACCTTTTAAGGTATATATTTTAAATTAAAAAGAAATTAAAATGTACTAAAAGAATAATTAACAAAATAACAAAAAATTGACAGTGTCTTCAGTGAGTGTGCGGGTTAAAAACTAAAGCAGAGTTAGTCATAGTTTGAAATATATAATCTTTGGCAAGTTCCAATGTTACGAGCGGAAGTGTTGCATTTCAAAGGGGCATTCTTGTTACCTGTTCACTAAAAATAACACGTGAACAGACGGATAAAGTGAACGGGCGGGATGTGATTAGGCACGCCCAACTCGTTGCCTCGCAATGGCCTTTGATCTCTGCCGTACGCCGTATTACAGGAAACCAAAGATTTGTACACTCTGTTTTGTAACTCATCTTCGGGTATTGATTGTAATTAGTCTACATTAGCAGTAATGGGCTACAGCTTGTGTTCTGATTACAGTTAATTAGGATAACAATAAACCTACTTTTGAGACAATTGTGGCTTTTATTCGATACGGCTCTAATCTTTCTTCTATTCCAAGCGTCTCGGTGGGATAAAGTAGAGTTCCCCGCTTAGAGAATTACACAGAGTTTCGTAGTGACAATACACGTTGGTAAGTTTCAATTTCATAAATTGGGCACATCTTCAGGCTATAATATCTGCCATTTCAGAAGACCACAGTAAAATTATAGCATGTGTGCTGTTGTCTTTGGTGATGCCTGATATTTCTATGATCGACAGTTCACTAGGAGCAGTTATGACGTTACTTGTGTCACCAGCAAATGGATTTGTCACCCTGTCTGTCAACCTTAACATAAAAAACTTTTTAATGCACAGTATAAGACCAAATTTTGGTTTCTAAAATCAATTCTTTTTCCATTTATCACCAATTCGAAATGCAGATTCTTCAAATATTTTAGAGAAATTTCTGACGAATTAGTCTACATCCATCAGGCTCGATGTATAGGTTAATTGTGATGTATTAGAGTTGAAAAGCAAACTGGGCACAATTAGAAATGTAGATAAATTAAATGTAACCACGGAAACGCGAACAGCTATCGTATTAGCAACTAAAACATTTTACACGTGGAAAGTGAAATGTTAAACGAAAATCAACCATCGCTGTTGACGGACGGACGTGCGAAAATTTACACTAATGCGCCTCTAATACTGAAACCCCTACTAACATTATGATCGTTTTACTAGACCTCATCCATTGCCGTCTTGGTTGCGAATGTGATCAGTTAAAGAGGCACCGAAGAGGCAATGGACGGTGGGCACTTGATTAAATGTATCTGAAAATGGTTTTGTTGCTAAGGAAGCATGTCTGGCATACAGAATGACAGGTGGACATTTGCTAGACTCAAAGAAATATGTCAACGCTGTATTAACCTTTCATTTTACAATACCGGCATCCGTTTTCGTGTGATGTGTAACAGTTAGATATATTGCAAAGCCCTGATTTGTTTTCAAAGGTATTAAGCACCTTTGTTAGTTGTAGATATACGTAACAGATGTGCTAACATTAGAATTGTTATATTTCACCACAGACTATTTAACTTGTCAAGGTATTTCACATATAAAAAGAATAGTGATTTTTATGATCAAGGTTATTAAAAGTTATTAACAAGTCTGTTATTAAACAAAAAAAAAAGAAATATGACGACAACTGAAAGAGTACATTATCATATGTACCAAATTGAAAATGTTGTGCATGGTAAGGGCAGTCTGGTTTCAAAGTTGGAACAATCTGAGACAAAGTGGTTCTCTGAAATCGTAAACAAATAAAACAATATGAATGATAAACTTGCTGAAAAAGGACAAACATGCACACCTAACACGGCTCGTTTAAAATACAGTCTGACTCATCAGACGGAGTGAGGTTGCCACCGCAGTCATACCTGAAATATTTTTTACCTAAAATATTTAGTTAGGTATTAATTCTCCCGTGGAAATAAACAACCACTGGATAAAATTGGATATCTGATATAGTTTCTTACACATCGGATTAATTTTATTACTTCTAAGGTGTTTAGAATAATGGTCTCACCTTGTCACTACATCGATTGCGTTGATATACTTATAGTCAGATCACAGCAGAGTCAGTGAGCTTACATAATGAAAAAAAACCATATTATAAGTTTTTCTTTTTTCAGATATAGAAATAAATAATATATTTTTTTTTTGGTTTCATTTAAAATTTAAATTAAAACCAAAGACTTGAACGGTTTTACTTTATGCGCTTGTATACAATATACATACAATTCGCATGGTATCAGTAGTACAGTTGCTAGTAGCATTGACCGAACTAATGAGACTTTTCAGTCTCATTTTCATATTTCCTGTGATTTTTAGTTAAATTCTACAGAATATTGTCAGAAAGTTCAATCGACATTTCCACAAAACCATTTTATACGGTCAAGCTATGTAAGGCTGGATTTTTCAAGCCAGTATAAGAATAGGGTGACAACCCTGAACGCTCGTAATGTACACTGTCACTCCTGTACCTGGTATCAGAAATAATCACAAAGGAGTAAACACAAAGAAATAACTCAAAGTTTTGCGATGCAGAGGTGTGACTCACGTTTATAATGGATCCACTTTGGAAGACGAACTGTTTTGCGCGATACTCTATATTTATGTTGAAGGTGTACATAACATATTTAAAAAAAATGGATTTTTAATATTTTTGCAGAATATTATATGACATATTATATAGAGAAGTGAAAACAGAGCATATGTACTGGTAAACTGGTAAATCAGTTTATTTGTGCTATTGTATTTTTTAGTTCATAAAGAAATGCATTGCTCATACTCCCATTCTCACTTTGTCCAATTTTTAATCCTCTTTGTTCTATTTCCCCCTTCATTACACTTATGATAACATAGCTCCATTGCGACTCGTCGGTTGTCGCACAGGGCCCCTAGTCAAGATGCAAACGCTTGGTTGCGTACTTCGGAAACGAAGAGAGAACGCTAAGAGAAAACTTGGTGATTGGTCAAAATTTTATTTTAACGTTACAACAACCGATCACCAAGCTGTCTCTTAGCCTTATCTCTTCGAAAGAAATCTTTCGCGCCGACTATCTGTCCACAAAACGTTCTTGTCAATTAAAGTTTGGAGTAAATATCCTCCTGCCGATTATATTGATCAAGGTCGGGAGCTATGAGAAGTTGGGTGTGGACAAATGCTAGTAAATCAATCGAAATGTGTTCAGGAACCTAGTAGGCCGGCAGCCGGCAGCGGTGCAGCGGATGGACATTCCTGGGAGTCGTTACTCGCGGTATGTTTTACATTCTGATAGTGTTATGCAATGTGATCTATTTCTTATAGTAATGGGTGGCAGACAGGTTGAAGAGCCTCATGATGGTAGGTGGCTATCGTCGCCTATAAATACAAACAAAACATTGGATAAATGCACACATGATAGGATAAGCAACATCATAGCGTGAACTGCCATTACAAAGCATTTATAATGAAAGCTGATGACAATATTTTATAGGAGACTGCAAATGCAAAGTCTACAGACTTGGAAGAACCTGATACCTGGTCTACTTACTCATTTTGCATTAGTGGAACGTTTAGAAAGAGAAAATTATTTTCTTATAACGATTGACATATATGACGGTCAACTAGTTGCTAGTTCATACAGGTGAAGTCAATGATAAAGGTCTAGGAGGGGATAGAAGAATTGTTTCTGTAACTCACAGAAACATGTGCATTTATTTCACAGTGGTCTTCTCCATTAAAATGGATGTGCCAATTCTGCATAAACCGCTCCGTTCCCTACATCTGTCAGTGAATCCTCAGGCGGCGCGTTCGTGTAAATATGAGTAATTTACATCTTTCCGCTAGTGATAAAATGTCACTAACGGTTCTTTGAAACGTATCAACTGTGCTATTAACGTGTTACATAGTAACGGCGTTACGTAATGCGTGCCTCTGATGAAGGATGCAGTTTCAAAGGAGTTTATGGATGCATTAATAATAATGTAATTAGCATCCGAAACGAGTTCATCTGTATATGCGTTGTGACGGCTCAGGTGCGGAAGTTTACGCTTCAAAGCGAATTCGCTCTCATTATTTATTTATTAAAATTATAAATGAGAAATAGGACACCACAGCGTTAGAACCGTGGAATTATTACTGAAATTTCTGATTCAATATGCAAACAATTTTTGGCATCTTAACTTATATTATAAATCCGGAAGTGAGTTTGTTTGTTACGCTTTCACGCCTTAGCTAACTACTCAACTCGTCATCAATACATACCGAAAATCAGAGAGAATAGAGGCGCGAACAATGTCGCCGGAAAAATCTAGTCTAATTTCAGTATCTATTGTCTGATTTGTTTGAACTTTGAACTTTGACTACCTTTAGCACCTATATTATAAATAATAAAATTTTGGAAATAAAACTAATAACTGAAAAAATAATGCATAGATATAATATAAAAATATCAGTATTGTATTTGTTGCAAATTCGTGATACTGAAGCTGCGATTAAGTTTATTGATACGCAAGAAGACCTATATTTATATGATACGTGTGAGAAGACCGTGGAAGGGATTGTGACAGATGCACAAACAAAGCGGTGATTGTCGTTCGGCATCAACTCGATCATTACTGCTTATGCGTCGATCGTTAATTGGCAATAAAATCAGACCACCCACAACTCTGTCGTTAACTTTGTCGTTAACTTAAAAAAAATAAGAAGCCACTCTGCTTTTCTACTTACACGAGCCTTAGCGCCCTACCTCACCGGGACGCCAAGGCTACGTAGCCGGCGACGTGGCCAACAATTTATATTGACATGTATGACAGATAACGCACTTGGCGACGGCTTGGAAGCGTCGCTAGTTTGGAAGCGTGGCCACGAACGTCGGCGCTCTGCGTAGAGACTGGAGACTGGCGACGCGGCGACGTTTCCAGTAAAATGTATGCGAGTAAACTGCGCCTCAAAGCGAATTCGCTCTCATTATTTATTTATTAAAATTATAAATGAGAAATAGGACACCACAGCGTTAGAACCGTGGAATTATTACTGAAATTTCTGATTCAATATGCAAACAATTTTTGGCATCTTAACTTATATTATAAATCCGGAAGTGAGTTTGTTTGTTACGCTTTCACGCCTTAGCTAACTACTCAACTCGTCATCAATACATACCGAAAATCAGAGAGAATAGAGGCGCGAACAATGTCGCCGGAAAAATCTAGTCTAATTTCAGTATCTATTGTCTGATTTGTTTGAACTTTGAACTTTGACTACCTTTAGCACCTATATTATAAATAATAAAATTTTGGAAATAAAACTAATAACTGAAAAAATAATGCATAGATATAATATAAAAATATCAGTATTGTATTTGTTGCAAATTCGTGATACTGAAGCTGCGATTAAGTTTATTGATACGCAAGAAGACCTATATTTATATGATACGTGTGAGAAGACCGTGGAAGGGATTGTGACAGATGCACAAACAAAGCGGTGATTGTCGTTCGGCATCAACTCGATCATTACTGCTTATGCGTCGATCGTTAATTGGCAATAAAATCAGACCACCCACAACTCTGTCGTTAACTTTGTCGTTAACTTAAAAAAAATAAGAAGCCACTCTGCTTTTCTACTTACACGAGCCTTAGCGCCCTACCTCACCGGGACGCCAAGGCTACGTAGCCGGCGACGTGGCCAACAATTTATATTGACATGTATGACAGATAACGCACTTGGCGACGGCTTGGAAGCGTCGCTAGTTTGGAAGCGTGGCCACGAACGTCGGCGCTCTGCGTAGAGACTGGAGACTGGCGACGCGGCGACGTTTCCAGTAAAATGTATGCGAGTAAACTGCGCCTCACTCACTCAGTGTCCAAACCGGTGGCCACGGGTGTTCCAAATTTAAAATGTTTAAATTTTGTGTGATTTTATACTAAAAAGAATGAGTTTTGATACCGGAGGTTCATTGTTGAAATACAAAAGCGTCCATTCTCTATACAAAAACTGACAGAACTGACTGACAGCGGTAGCCAAGACGTCACTGGCCACTCAAGCCAACTACGTTGCCAGCGACATGGCCGTGGCGTCCCGGTGAGGTAGCGCTCTTATTATCGAAATATTTAATGGCATTGTTCACCTACTATACTTTTTCCTACTGTGGTCAGCGACGCGCTTGCTACAACTTGGACGGCTTGTGTAACTTGATGGTAGCCACCTACCATCAAGTAGACCGTCAGCCTACCTGCCAATCTTGACATAGAAAGTTCGTCCGCGCATCCTTGTAAGTTAGCATAGATAACAAAGAATAAAGGTTATCCAATGCAGAGTGTTTTTTAATCCAACTATTATTCCAGAGTTTGACCCGTTTTACCAAACAAACAAACAAACAAACAAACTCTTGAGCTAATTACGTTTGCGGCAGCAGGAGGATCGAAAAAAAACCAAATTTACTTATAAAATATTTAATGAAAAGAAAAGAAATTACAATTTAAATTACAAACTAATTAAACTATTGTCCAAATCGATGTTTGATTATGGAATGCGTTTCATGTCCGGTGAATGCATCAAGTAACATCGGTGTATTGCGTCATGCAGTGTCAGCAATGACGTCAATTCGATTATTCGCGCTGTTGAAGTAAAAGTGCAGCGTCGGCGAATTCCGTCGTATAGGTATATGTAATTCCTCCACCCCTAGAACAGCAACTATTTTAGAACTTTGAGAGAAAATGTTGCTGGGAAGTCTCTTCGGGTTTCTGATTTTCCTGTTTCATTTGTTTCTTCGATATTGTAGGTGGCTGAATTTCCGGATTCTTCTGGCTTGTGATTTTTAGTTCGAATACAGAAGCGTCGTACCTTAAGGATGATGGCGAGCATTCCTATGACTATTATGAGTCCGTACAATGGTATTGTGGTGTGGTATAAAGAGTTGTAGGATTGGCCTTCGTTGAGCCTTATCGGAGATTCCATTATGATTTTATCCTGGATGCTGTGTAGTCCGTGCAAGTCGATGCTGTTCAGTTTGAAGTGTCTTGAAATATGAGCCTTCTGTGTGGCGTTGAAAGGTACTTGCGTAAGCACGAGGGGCTGTCCCTTAACTTCGTCGTTATCATTAATTATGGTGAGTTCAGGCGTCTTGAGGTAGCATGTCACAGGAATGGTGATGAGGTAACTGCCTTTAAGCGATGTGAAGTCTTCCCTGTCGCAGACTAGTCGAACTTTTGTAGATTGTGGGAATGATAGTACAACGTGTTCGTCGTCTAGTTTTTCCATAGCCTCCTTTTCTATAATGACTGTTGTGTACTGGCAGGTCTCTTTTATGACTTGATTGGTGATGAGCTCTTGAATGCAACCAGGTTTCGTACGAAGTTGGTGATTAAGGTCAGTTTCGTAGAGATACCATTGACTATACTTCGGACATTCTGTCTCTATGTACATGAATGACATCTCGTTTAGTGCTATAAAAGGAAAGGGAGGAATAAGGGCTTGTTGGTTTCTATTAGGGACAATGGTAAGCTTGTAGAACTCATAGATGCTTACTGAAATTATTGGGAATTTAAATATAATAACTTTATTTCATGAAGATATGTTACGTTCGTCGTCGTCATTAGTAAGATTCTGTAATAAGTTAGCTGTTTTAGGGACTCGTTTTAATCGTGACTTGCCTACTGGGCCGCGTTTTTTAGAGGTGTAGATGTGAATTGGTAAATTAGCTAAGACTGTGTCTTGTGTGTAACGGGGTGCGGTCTTTTGACGATCTGCAAGAGGATTTTTTATGAAAACTTGCTGTTGGGGTGCATATTCTATTTCTGGGTCGCGGTTTTTATTCCTATTTTCTATAATTCTAGTGCGGTCAGCTATAGTCGTTTTGTTTAAAATTTCGTATACTTTTTTCATTCTTTCCTTATGAGTTAATGAATACTGTTGTAAGGAGTGTTGTGTGAAGTCGAAGTCAAGACAATCTCTGGGGTCAAAATGTCCTGTTAATAGGTCGAAAGGTCTACATTTCGTAAAACTATGTATAGAACTATTGTAAGCGATAATGGCGTATGGTATGAGGTTAACTAAGGGTTCGTCTTTTCTCTCTAATTTTAGGATTCGTAGATGTTCGAGGACTGTGGAGTGGAATCGTTCTATGTTACCGTTGTCGTTAGGGCAATGTGCAAGAATCTTATGGTGGTTTATTTTATGTAATCGAGTAAACTCTGAAAATAGTTGGTTGGTGAATTCAGTGCCGTTATCAGTTACAATGGTCATGGGAACACCGTGATGGGTACAATATCTGAGTAGTGCCTGTAAGATACTAACAGCTGTTCCATCTCGTAAATGATAAGCCTGTCCATATTTTGTAAAGACGTCAATGAATGTCATATATTTCTCATTTTGTACCGTGAATAGGTCTATATGGACAATTTCAAAGGGCTTTGTGGCTGGTGGTACTAAGTTAAATTGGGGTCTAATGGGATTTCTGTCATATTTAGCTTGTCCGCACATGGTACATTCGTTGATAAATTTGCTTATTTGATCTCTCATTTTGGGCCAATAGTATTTTTGAGAAAGGGCTAAATAGCACTCATTTATTCCCCTGTGGTTAGTTTTCCCATTATGATAATGTCCTATAATTTCTTGTTGACGTAGATAATTCTTTACGTTTTCCTTTTCAGATTTTGTTAAAACTAGATTCATGGATGAACTTCTAAAATTATTTTGAATGATGGGGATGATATCGTACATAGCGAGAGGTGGATTTATAAGGATACCGGTTTTAATTTTTGGGTTTACATATTCTTTTATGGCGTTCGTAGCGTCTTCTTCTAAGTTGGATGAGGATAATTGGATGTCGACACGAGTATGAGTGTCAAAGGGTTTAGTCATGATCGGTTTTCGTTTTACGTCATTTACAATAGTGAGGCATAGCTGTCGATGGTATTTATTAAGGGGTTCCTCTGTAATTGGTACTTCTAATATAGGGTGTTCGTCACTTGTATGGGCAGTGTCAGTAGAAGACTTTGCTAGTGTGGGTGCTGCTTCAGAAGGGTTTCCTATTAAAGAATTAAATTCGTCAATTTCGTTGATGAGGGATTTGGACTCGTCATTGTGGATCTCTATCCTTGAAAGGGCGTCTACGTTGGTGTTGGCCTTGCCTTTTTTATAAACTACACTGAAATCGTATTCGCTAAGTCTTAGTCTCCATCTTGTTAGCCGTGAGTTTGGTTCTTTTAAATTTACCATCCACTGTAATGGTTTATGGTCTGTCAGAACAGTGAATTTTCTTCCAAATAGGTAAGGTCTAAAATATTTGGTAGCCCAAACTATGGCAAGCAATTCTTTTTCTATGGTGCTGTAATTTGTCTCGCTGTCATTAAGAGTCCGGGAGGCATAGCACACAGGCTTATCGGCTCCTATTGGTCCTTGAGATAGTATGGCGCCAATGGCCACGTTTGAAGCGTCAGTTGTAAGGTTGAAATCTTTGCTAAAGTCTGGGTACTGGAGAATGGGGTCGTTTGTAAGAAGCGTTTTACATTTTTCGAAGCAATTTACATATTCGGGGTCGAAGTTAATTCTTTTACCTTTCTTAAGGTATTGTGTAAGTGGTTTTGTAATTCGGGCAAAGTCAGGTATGAATTTTCGGTAATATCCTAGAAGTCCTAAAAATTGTTTAATTTCTTTTGGAGTTTTTGGGATAGGGTACTTTTCGATGGCTGAAATTTTGTCTGGGTTTGGTTTGATACCGTCTTTGCAAATGATATGTCCAAGGTAAGTGGTTTCGAGCTTAAGAAATTCTGACTTATCCATTTGGATTTTAAAGTTAGATTCCCTGAGTCTGTCGAATACTTTCTCTAAGTTAGTAATATGTTCTTGTAGGGATGTACTGAATACAATAATGTCATCGAGATAAACTAGGCAGATGACGTTTTGTAGACCCTTGAGGACGTTATCCATCACTCGTTGGAAAGTAGAGGGAGAGTTTTTAAGTCCCATTGGCATACGCAAAAATTCGAAGTGTCCGTGCTCGACATTGAATGCGGTCTTAGGAATGTCTTCGGGACTCATTTCCACTTGGTAAAACCCGCTGGCGAGGTCCAGGGTGGTAAAGTATTGACATTTCCCTAACTTGTCAAGTACGTCAGTGATGTTGGGAATGGGATACTTGTCATCTATGGTCTTTTCGTTGAGTTTTCGGAAGTCTACAACAAGGCGCCATTTCTGTTTTCCAGAGGCGTCCATTTTCTTAGGAACTACCCAGATGGGGGAGCTCCAAGCTGAGTCAGAGGGTCTGATGATACCTTGGTCTAACATTTTAGTAATTTGTTCACTAACTTCCTGGCGATGTACGAAAGGATATCTATAACTTTTAGTATACACTGGTGTTTCGTCGGTCGTCCTGATCCTGTGCTTTATTTTGTTGGTGAAAGTCAAAGGTTCTCCTTCAATATAGAAAACGTCAGAATATCTAGAAATTAATGTCTCAAGATTGGCTTTTTCTTCGGGGTTTAAATGGTCCATTCGTAATTTATCTAAAACGTCTTTAGTGCGTTCCGACTGATATTGCGTGCTTGTGCACTCAACATTAAATAGTTCGGCTTGCACTGGATTGTCCATGGAAAATATAATGTCGTTGTCGGTCGTGTTTGCGACTTCTACATAACCACGGTTATTCCTAACAGACGTAACACATTCCTGTATAAGGCAATTGCAAATTAATTGTTCTCTAATGTAAACGTCTCCGTCTAGTGCATTAATCGGTAGTCTGATTAATTTGGAAGAACGGGAAGGGATAATATCTTCGTAGAGGTTTGCGTTTCGTGAGTTATACATTAGAATAGGGTTGTCAGCCGTTTGGGTATGTAGAATTTGGTCTTTAAGGTCAATCTTCGCTTCCCATTTGCTGAGAAGGTCTAGTCCAATCAGTCCGTCAAAGTAGTTGTGAAATTTGTATACGAAAAATTTAATATAGTCGGGGTCATTAAATTCTGAAAAGCAAGGTAAGGTTATTGAGTAATTATTTCGTGAGGTGGCGTGAACATTTGTTACTTCGAAAGGGTCAAAATTTAGTTGAAAATGGGGGAAAAAATTTTCGACTGCTTCGGGAGATATGAATGATTGGTTAGCACCAGTATCTATCAAAAATTTTAAAGGGGGATTGCTGATTTGAATGTAAGGAAGCTGGCGCTGTGTCTGAAGGTTTATTTCTATTTTGGTTTTTTCGGGGTAATAGCCTTCTGAAAATCCTTCTGATGGCTGGTCGATGGTTGAGGCTCGTTAATCTCTGTCTGCGTCTCGTCATAGTGGTTATCATCCATAAGGTTGTTACCGTCATGATAGTCGTATTGTTCGTTATAGTAGTTATAGTCATAGTTAAAGTCGGGATAGTAATCGTAGTATTCGCATTGATTGTATGGACAGTTGTAGTCGGAATAGTCGTATGCGTCATAGTTTTCGCATTGGTTGTAGTTCATCTCGCGAGTGCGGAAGTAATTATTAGGTGGTGGATTGCCCATTTTTCTCCAATCATGCCCACTCGGTGGAAGAGGCCTGGAATTAAAGGGTACAACTCCGCTCATCGGTGTTGGACGGCCCATGTTTGGAGAAGCATATCTCGGTGGCAACCGGAAGACATTGCTGCGTGGGTTGTAATTTGGGGGTGGCGCACTGAGAATTTGTTGAGTGCGCGTTGGCATTCTGAAAGTATTTTGAGCGTTCGGATTCTGTGGAGGGTTGAATCTAAAAGGTTGCGGAGGAGGTAATGTAGGACGCGAGCCTAAGGGAAGGGGCCAGTTTGCCACTGGGGGTTGCCTATGAGGTGTGGATTGAATCGGGGAACCCGGAATACTGAATTTTGATGTGGTGTGCGGTCTTGGGGGTTCGCTTTTTTGTTGCAGATATATGACATTAAGTTCCTCCTGAACGTATTCTAAGGCCTTTTCTATAGTAGGAGGGCGCATGCATCTTATGCGGGAACCTAGTGGTTCTTTCAAGCCGCGTACAAACGCTTGCATGGCAACCTTTTTATATAGGTTACGTTTAGCCTCGATGGTGGTAATTAAATTTTCATGTAAGGTTACGTATGTCATAATTGTACTAAGTAAATTTTTGCAATGGTCGTAAAACTCTTGCGGGGTCTTGTTGCCTTGGGTGGCTAGTGAGAGGTCGTTATATAGTGCGGTCTCATCTCGTTGGTCTGAGA
The DNA here is from genome assembly GCA_918317495.1 of Synanthedon vespiformis. Lineage (NCBI taxonomy): Eukaryota > Metazoa > Arthropoda > Insecta > Lepidoptera > Sesiidae > Synanthedon > Synanthedon vespiformis. The sequence continues at coordinate 10,741,044 of OU906953.1, read as the reverse complement.
AGTTGTTGATCAAAGATGTCCGTATACCTAGCCAGTTTTCGGGGGTGCCGTTGGAATTGATAGTGGTTGCGGCAGTGCCCGTAATTTTATTTAAAATTCCGTTTAACAGAGTTAGGTTTGACAGTTCGCTACCCGGTTCTGTAATAATATATGCATCGACGATTCTATCGCAGATGTCGATGAACCTAGTAAGAACATTAGGGTTGCCATCAAATTCGGGGACAACCCGTAGAGCTTTGAAGATGGCGTCGGAGTAGTCTAGTCGAGCCGGATTAGCCATGTTATATTCTAAATTATCGTAATCTGATTCTAAACTTAATTTATCTACTGATTCTAAATTTCTATTCAAATCTAATCTATGTGGGCGGGCCTGCGGCGATGCAGTGTCCCGTTGACTATGAGCTCTAGGATAGGAAATCGTGGAGCTGGTAAGGATTACTTAAGACATAAAAGGAAGCACACGAGAGCAATTCAAATGTACTCACAGTAGTTTCATAATTTGGTTCTCTTCGCGAAACGATGATCAGTTTCTCCACCAAGCTGCAACAGTAACGTAGATTCAGGATACTCGATGAAGGCTTGATAGCTCAACCAGTAGCTACGGAGCTGACAGGAACAACGATTTTTGAAGTCCTTATATCACGCCGCGCACTGACTCGAATATCCTACCGACTGCGCCAATTACGTTTGCGGCAGCAGGAGGATCGAAAAAAAACCAAATTTACTTATAAAATATTTAATGAAAAGAAAAGAAATTACAATTTAAATTACAAACTAATTAAACTATTGTCCAAATCGATGTTTGATTATGGAATGCGTTTCATGTCCGGTGAATGCATCAAGTAACATCGGTGTATTGCGTCATGCAGTGTCAGCAATGACGTCAATTCGATTATTCGCGCTGTTGAAGTAAAAGTGCAGCGTCGGCGAATTCCGTCGTATAGGTATATGTAATTAGCTTTATAATATTAGTATTAATATTTGTTTTAGTTTTATATAATTTTATATGTATTATAGTAAAACTGTTCAAATTATAAATAAAATAAATAAATATACTCGTATATAACGTTCGGCGTGTCCACAGTCCATTGACAAACAAATAAACAAACAAACTCACATTCACATTTATAATATTAGTAAGGATTCCAAGTTTAACAATACTAGCGGGCCTCACCCTGGCTTCGCGCGGTTTTTTTTTTTTTTTTTTTTTTTTTCAAAATTTTATTATCATTAAAATCCGTTGCATACCATCGACATTCCACATTTGAGTTGGAATGTCGATGGTACATACAGAGGGACTTTATTTTTTTACTATTATATGTAAAAACGATACATTCTTTTTTGCATTTATTTTGACAAATACAGTACTCTAGTACTAAGTATATTCAGTACAAATTTTGTCGCACTAAATAAGTCGATTGCACAATTAATTGAATTTTTTACTGTAATAGAGAGTGTGAAAATGCGATTTAATTGTGATGGCGTTGATTGTGTATCGTTTTATGAACAAGTGTTTGCGTACTATAAATAAACGTACGTTTACAATAAGTACTTGGGTACAGCTCAGTCGGTGTTGTTGGACGATATAGCTCGTAAAACTGTGTTGGCGAGCGTACACCAGAATTACCTTGTACAATATATGAATGTAAATAACAGAGTGTTTGCTGTACGTGATTGTACCTTTCATGGCACCGTTCAAGGTTATTGAACACAATAACCTTTCAGCTATATCTAAATTACTATCTTGATCAATTTTCGCTTTATGTTACACATAAATTTGCAATTTCAAACATATTTCATGGGAATATCTCATCTATTAATTTTATTTATGTGAATATATTCATACGTTTTTATTATAGCAAAAGATATTTTAAATTTTTTGTATAAATATTAATAGTTAAGTTAAGTTAAACCAACTATCTATAGAACGTCGTCTGTGTGGAAAGTATCGAATCTAATTATGATTCAAATACTTACTTCAGCAATAAAAAATACATAACATAAGTCGTTTCTTCAGAGAATAGCTGAACTAGTTTTCAATTGCCAATTACTGTGAAGATATTATGAATATCTTATACATTATTGATTTAAACAGAAACTTAAATCTCTCTAAAAATTTCAGTGCCTAAGTTACCCCAAAAGACTTGCCTTGTCATGAAAAAAGTGTGCTTATTATGAAATTTGTTTATTCAATATTAGTGTGGCCATAAAATACGCTTTTCTATTATTTATTTAAACAAATTTTTTAATTCAATGTCCATACTCGTGATATTTTTCTCAATAAGCCAAACGAAGGAAACAACATCAGGATTTTCCAATAAGAGCCGTAAGTGTATGTTGCAGTTATAACTGAAATCGAATATTATTATTGAGAACTTATATAGGCAAACATACTGACGGTCCACTTGATGGTAGGTGGCTACCGTCGCCAATAATACAAGTAACACTTCCATATGGGCGCTGCCAACTATATTAGGCTCTGGCATTTCATACTTACACACCGAAACACAACAGCTCACTAGCTGTTTCACGCTGGCCCTCTGTCTTCTGTAATAATAATTTATTATTCCAATATAGTTTTTTATATATATATCATTTTTTTTTATGTAATCAAGGCAGGGCTTGGCCGCGATCTCACTTGATGTTAGGTGCAGATGCGGCGTAAGATGGACCACGCTTACCTAGTAAGTGCCCATTTACCATAGACTTGAAGACCCCGAGGTTGTAATTTTGGGGAAACACGGACGCAGGCAATGAGTTCCACTCCTTAGCAGTTCGGACGAGGTAGGTGGAACTATAACGCTTCGTGCGTGACCGGGGAACATCAACCACGAAGGGATGAAACCCCCGCCCGCGCCTCGTGTTCCGCAAGTGGAACATCTCTGGCCGGATCAGATCCCATAGATGGACGCACATTCTCCGTGGTGTAGACGATAGAAAACCGATGCTACTTTACGGCGAAATAAATCAGAAATTTTAACACCGTGTAACACTGTCTAGCCAAGATGCAAACACTTCGTTGCGTATTTCGGAAACGAAGAGAGAACGCTAACTAAGAGAAGCTTGGTGATTATATTAAATCTGTAATTGTAGGTATTGTATGTATGTATGTTCCTCCATAACTCTTAAACGATTTTAACTGATTTTCATGAAACTTAGTAAACATTTAGACGTATCTACAGGATACAGGATGGGCCACTTTTTTTTCTTTTTCAACGTGGACGACGTCGCGGGCACCAGCTAGTATCAAAATAAAATTTTGACCAAACGCAAAGTTTGCGTAGCGTAGAGTAAACGACTGTAGAAAGCACATTTAGCTATACCTTTTTGCCATTTGCCAACCTTCACATAAAGAAACTAATGTGAAGAGTACTTTACATTAGAACATGTTTAAGGATTCACAGCAATAAGTATTTTATATTGCAAAAATAGGTTAGTAATAAAATTTTAACATTCCTATTAGCCAAGTAGGAGTAAGTAATAAGTGAAAATGTAGGTCGCACCCACTCTCACCTATTGTTTTAAAAATGGTTCTTTGTTAAGTTGTAAGCGGTAATTTTTGAAAAAAGCACGAGTTCTTTGTTCCCCCGCAACGGAAACGAGGCCAGTCTGTTCTTTAGCATTATTAAAATATCTTGCTCCCTGATATTGAGATTTTTCTTACATTTTTAAATTAGCCGTTTCTTTTTTACTTTCGTTTGTTCTTATACGTGTCGCGTATTCACTCGTAACCGGAAGTTCCGTATAATCCACTCCACAGAACGAAGAAAACAAATTATTGAAATCAAATAAGTGCCTTGTATAATTTCATATCATATTTTTTGCAACCAGAACATGATGGTGGATGGCCACCATCGCCTATTAACACTACCATAGGTATAGGTGCTACAAGACCGACCTTTTAGCATAATGAGGGTTCGAAGATCATTGGGAAATGGGTTCTGGCATTCGTAAGTCATTAACAGAAACACGACAGCACATATGCTGCTCTTTCACGATTGTCTTCTGTAAGCTTGCCTAATTTATGACTGCAAAACACTGTGTGCCCTACTACCAATTAATGGCTGTAATAATCTTTTATGTTCCCAGTGGAAGATAAATGCGTACCTTTGTACTCCTATGTAATTGTGTTGATTGGATAATCATTATAACGTGAATGTTTATGTAATAAACATTAATATTCAACATTCATAAACAACATTACCTGTGAATTATCGCCGCTCGGTACTGTATCGGTGCGCCTACTGTACAGATTTACGTGGGTGTACGGTGACCATATCGCACCCTATTCAAAAATAGGATAAAAATTAATAATGGAAATAAAAAATGTTAAAAATATCATAATAAAGCAGTTTACTAATAAGTAAACTGCTTACAATAAATTAATTAATAAATTACATAATTTACATTGTAGCCCTTGTGGTGTTGCTTATAACATGGGCGACGGTAGCCACCTATTATAAAGTGTAGTTTCAGCCTGTATATCGACTTCATAACATGAAAAAAAATATCTTCAAGTTCTTATAAACCACAAAATAATTTCTTGCGAGCCTATTGTAAAAAAGGCTACCACCATGAATTTAGGGTTAATTAAAGACAAGTTTACTCAAGTATCAATATCCCTTACTCTAATGTGAATGTGAGTTTGTTTATTACGCTTTCACGCAAAAATTTCTGGACTGGTCACAATGAAATTTTGCATACACGTTGTCTGGGACACCGGAAACGACATAGGGTACCTTTCATCGTTCAATGTGGACGAAGTAGCGGGCATCAGCTTGTAAGAAATATTAGCTTAGATGGTGTCCAGCAATAAAGGATGGTCACCGGGGCGTTTGGCACGTTAGCTGGCCGCGTGCCAACTACCGCCACTATTTGCTTATAATTCGGAATCAATATGCTAGCACACGTGCCTCCCACCATTTCACTCATAACCTCTCTAATCGCCCTAATACGCCCGATCGGTTTATCTGGAGAAACGTTACATTATTAAGAAAACAGATAATTTTAAGATGAATACAATGTTATCATAAAAATATTGTTCTGTCATATTTTTATATCCACACTAGCTGCTGCCCGCGACTTCGCCCGCGTATAACAAATAGATAGAAACCTATTCTCAGACCTACCAAGTGTACCTAAATATAAAATTAATAAAAATCGGTTAAGCCGTTTTTGAGGAGTATGGCAACTAACACTGTGACACGAGAATTTTATATATTAGATAAATTTATATAATCAAAAATTTGTCTATTTAAATGTCTATTCTTGAGATTATAATTTATGGTTTTACGGAAACAGATAAACATGCATTTTTAAGTTTACGTCTGTTTATCCAGGTGAATTCGAAACGAGTGGACTGATTTTGATGGGACATTTATTGAGAACTATTCAGAGAATAGTATATGTATACTATTTTTTTATCTTTAGTACCTAATAGCTGTTTAAATTTAGAATAGTGTGGCATTCTTTCGTGAAATTTACTCGCTTACTAAGTTACTGATTTCATTAATTTTGTGAGATTTTCATGAATTATCTTCAAGGTGGTTTTAATTTCTCTTGTGAGAATGTATACCTCTCATGGGGTAAACTCGAAAACTGTTAAATCTTTTCGACTCAAGACATTTGATCTGAGTTTTTGTCGAATTTTTGCATTAATTGCAAAGAAATTAGAAATTGAAATATTAAAAGAATGTCCTCTATTCATTGAAAATACGAATAATGTCAATTTTTTAACGAACCATTTCCTAAAGTTGTATACACAAACTCATGTTGTAACGTTGGTGTAACAAATGTATTGTTAATCGCTTGTTTCCCGCCGGTGACAGGTGGCAACACCGGGAATAGAACCCAGGACGTGTCGGCGTCCAGCACCAGATCACAAGCATCGGTTTTCGGAATCGTATATTTTTGTATATATTTTACAACACCTTAGTATCTTGCTTTTCTATTTCTCATAACGATCTCATATACCTCACTCATGATTAATCTATAGTGTAGTTATTGTATGTACCTATATATGTTCCTTCATAACTTTCAAACGAATTATCTGATTTTCATAAAACTTGGTAGATAAACATTTAGACGTACAGGACACAGAATAGGCTACTTTTCAACGCGGACGAAGTCGCGGGCGCCAGCTAGTTCTAGATAGGTTTCGCTAGTAACGCATTTTAAGACCCAGTACGTCTTGCGCACTTTTATATACCTAACTAATTACATATTATGAATTATTCTATTTAAATTGGTTATATTTTTTTCTTTTTTCAACGCGGAAGAAGTCGCGGGCGCCAGATAGTATCATATTGCATTTTTTTTTCTATTGTATTGATTAAGAAAGGTTAGGGAAATATGCTCTAGAGTCTTTTACTCACTCTCCAAAACACAAATTCACGGTGGTCTTACTGTAGCCAGACGACTGCTGCTGCCACTGCCCAAATACAGAAGTTATGGGCCAGGCCAGGTGAATAGATAACATAGGCAGAAGTTTAAAAATATGGAACGAGCACAATGTCAGTATCCAATCATTTCCGGTCGCACGTACGCTACGTTACGGATTTCAATTCAGAAATAGAACGGACATAACGAATGGCTCGAGACATTTTCCTATGTCTCGACGAATTAGAAAAAGTAAAAAAAAACGTGCGCCGACACTTCGAATGTGTGCTCGCGTTGTTTTCCATTTGTTTTCTTTCCGTTGCTGCTTGCTCACCTCAATTCGAATTGTTACACTTTTTACATAAAAATAACTACGCATATAAAAAAAATTGTATGTAATGTTTTAATGTTTTTTATTTTAATATTTTGTCAATTTAGCTTCACATATAAGTTAATAAATATATAAATAACTAGCTGTTGCACGCGGCTCCACCCGCCTAACTTTATATAACATAGCCTATGTTACTCGCTGATAATATAGCTTCTAAACAGTGAAAGAATTTTTCAAATCGGTCCAGTAGTTTCGGAGCCTATTCAATACAAACAAACAATCAAATTTTCCCTTTTTATAACATTAGTAGGCTAAATATTAATTTAAAAATAACTATCGTATTAGGATTAAGATGTGTATAAAGATAGTAAACATGATTTTTATGTTTTAAAACTCCTATCACGAGTGCTTAAATTATTTTTAATACAAATTTATAACCTTTTATATCAAATTGGCTAAAACAGCTAAAACCTTTTTTTTAGCTGTTTTATATTGTATTTAGAGTATATTAGTATGTAGGCAATGTAATGTAGGTATAATATTGTTAAGATAACAGCAATACAGGCTTATTTTATTTTATTTTTATTTTCATATTAAATTGGTAAATGATCGAAAATCTCAGACGAAAAGACCTAGGTCCAGAAAATAAAAGAGATCAGGGCAGTGTATGCAAAACAGGAGAATTCAGTCGCTAACGTGACACAATTTAACGAGACCAACACAAACGCTTTTGACTCGTTACTTTGTTTGACAGTCTGCGAAATTGGGTGAAAACTAATTAATATATGAGTGTGCTTTGAATATTTTAAATTTAAAACGGCCGCTGAGGTGTGGGACGAGTTATTTTTTTGACAACGCTGAATTCGTAATCGTGAAAGAGTAATCGACTGGAAGAGGATTGTGTCTTAATAAAAACTCAACGCAGAGTTATATTTTCATGTTTATTCTACGCAGTTATCTTTTAATAGAGTTTATATTTATTTTTAAAAATATAATACACAATAAAAATACAATTATTAATTCTAAACAAAACTAAACTATGCTAAAATCTAAAATAAAATAAGCTTAAAAATAGAGTTTAATTGTACTTACATGTTTTTAACTTTATTTTAACATCTGACCAATTGAAGTTACTAGAATGATCCATTTGATTTTCAATCCCTTTTCTTTTCTTTTCATTAAATTATTTTTATTCTAATTAAGTCAACACTGTAATAAGAAATGTCTATTGATAGACAATACTACAAACAAATTTTAGATCAATAATAAAACCTATAAGACCTAAGAATACCTCCTCACCGAGGTAAAATAGGATCAACGCATAGGATTTCATAAAAAGGTGTAGAAGGCAAACATGATACCTAATAGGCATGTAAAAGCAATAGAGTGTCATTATGTCACCTGGCTTTAAGCTGGCTATCAAGCTGTTATTTTACAGTTATCTTTTATTGCGAAGCTGTTACTGTTATGAATTTCCATATTTTAAAGTTTAAATGGACTACAGAAAATAGAAATAGTTCAAAATTTAATGAAAACTCACAGGAGAGATTAAACTTAGGAATACGCCTCCAAAAGCAAGCGCAATTCGTTGCTTCTTAGTCAGATGTAGAGAAGATGATCCTTAAAATTAGCCCCGATGAGAGGTCAACGCTTTTGTAATTTGTTATTTCATTTGAAAACGTGTGTTGTCGGTAAAGCCCTCAAAAACTTCGCTCATCTATAACGCCCGCGCACAACTCGATAGATCCCTAATCTTTTGGCACAATCTCAAGTGGTATGCCACGCGATCATTTACAAAGTACGATTTTTAATCTATCATAAAAATTATCTATAACATTGAGACACTAATATCTAAGGTGTCATATCGGGATTGCTCGAATCTTGTTCAGTTCAACCTCTTTTTTTTTTATATATATAATTAAGGCAGCGCTTGGCCGCGATCTCACTTGATGTTAGGTGCAGATGCGGCCAAAGATGGACCACGCTTACCTAGTAAGTGCCCATTTACCATAGACTTGAAGACCCCGAGGTTGTAAGACACAAATCAGTGCTTTCATCGCAAGCTAATTATCGGGGAACTTCCAACGAAATAACAATACAAAGAGTAAGTATTGGTATTCAGAGTATGGCTATTACTGAGTAGATAGGTCAGCATCACTTGGAAGACAAGGTTTGTATAGCTATAAAAAAGATCGGTGTCCTGATCAAGATTTATTTAATTTTAAATTCTTGCAGCGTCGGCAGCAGGTATAACTTAACTCTTCTAATGTTGCTAGTGTATTTAGACTACGGTAGTCACTTATCATCAAGTGGACAGTCTTCCGAGACGAATTCTATCCGAGCCTACCACTTTTTCTATTAAAAAAATAATTTTGAGTTATTTTTTGAGTTTTTGGGTCTGTTTGACCAAAAAATGTTGTAGTTGTTTTTGGTATAAAATCAAGGAATATTTTAACATTAATTGATCATAATTATTTTAAAATTGACATATTTATTATTATTATTATTAATTTAAATGTACATTATTATTTTACACGCCACAGGTGGCACTGCATGAGGCGGCATATCATATTCAAGCCAAAAAGATTTGAATTTGTTACATTAATTTCCATTTATAACCTATCGAATAAAATTGGCAATAAAATCTTCTTTGAATAAATATTCTGCGTTCTGAAGTCGTAAACTGTGCAAACAATCCTGATATGATAACTGCAATCGTCTCTATAGAAGATTATGCTGGAATATCATCACTTAAATGCTTGTGTTACGGTTTCTAAGTAAGAGGTGCTAAAGAGCGCGTTTTTTACTATATGAGGCTTTTAATAATACACTTTCTGGTACAGCAAAAAGGTTTAGATGTAGGCGACATCCCATTTAATATGTGATATGCCTGACAGTTACACATTCTCATGAATTAAACAAGAAATCGTCCGAATATCGTGTCGTACACTTTAAACAATTTTTTATTACACTTGTAGGAATTCCTATGCGTTATTGTATTTTATTGGTTTTTTTTGTTTTTTTTTTTTTCGGAGTTTATCGGCACCGGGATACTTATCGTGTTGTGATGGGGGATTAGCGGCGAACTAACTCTTTTTTATGGTTGCAAGTGTTGAAACACGTTTAGGTATTTGTAGCATGCAATTACTGCGAATGTTTCGTAAAACCATTACTTTCGACTATGTTTTAACAGATTTTATCACAATTTACAAATGTCTAACTGTTGCTAGTATTAGTATTTTTCAGAATAACCTGAAATATACTTATATTAGCGTATTCAATTTTAATTTTATACTGATTTGAAGTGAGACTCGAACATGCTTTCATGACTGGCTTTTCGGCAGTATTAGGACGAAATAATGAAACATGAGATTAAATTTTGATTAGTTCTTATTTAAACTAAGGAATCGTATGTAATGTGTGTGATTTGAATATCAGTGAATCTGCGTGTGTTCAGAAACTTGTAAAAAATTACAAGCATTATTTGGACCAAAATTTCCATAGACCAAAAGTTTTAGCCTATAGACCCATTTATTAATTTGAGCAATAAATAAGTAACCTAACGTGCGCAACATTTTAAAGCTGAAATTGGGCGCGTTCATTGTGTCCCAAATAGAAGTCAGGTACGGTGCATAAATCTCTTTGTGAGCTGCCGGTTACCCACATTCCGTCTAAATATAGCCTTCGGTGATGCGTTCTAAATAAAAACTACATAGGTGGGTTGGCGACGCCTTTGTCGCTTTGTTGAACACGACTAGTTCGGGTCGCATATCCCGACTTATATCGAAAGAAACCAACGAAGTAATTATCATTGAAACTTCTGCTCTAATTCATCGATAATTGCGAAATTTGTGATGACAATAAAGCACCTTAATTGTTGAAAAATACAACTGAAAAATAATAGCACGTGTCTCTACTGTATTTCTATGCTTGAATGACAGTTAAAGCTTCGCCTAAGCTTACTATGACATACCATATTTTAACAATTTGATTCGATTTTAGGCGACACTAAACTTGTCACTTGACTTCAAATGCATGGTCCTATCTGTGGCATTTCAAAAAATATAGCAAACTAGATGGTGCCTGCGACTTTGTCCGCGCTGAAAAAGAAAAAAGTACGGTACCTAGCCTCTCCTATGTCCTGTACGTTTAAATGTTTATCTAACAAATTTCATAAAAATCACTTAATTCGTTTAAGAGTTACGGAGGAAAGAAACATACATTCATACAATACACTTACAGATTTATTATTAGAATTGAGTATTCCATAAAATATTTATTTATTACATCACTGCAACACAATTAGGCTATACTTAACCTGAGAAAAGATAGCGTTAAAATTTAATGTCTGAACTGAAACACACAAATACAGGGCACAGTACAATTGACGTGAATAATGAACACAATTTACATCGGTTCCGATTATAAAACGTTTGTAAAGCGAGTTTACACCTCGAACCACCTGGCGCAACACATAAACCAAATTAATCGTACGACACAATAAGGTGCTATTAAATCAATATAGTATTGGCAGGGCACACTTTCGCACTAATTTGGGCAACCCGTTTGGCAACCCGTTTGGCAACCCGTTTGGCAACCCGTCTGGCAACCTCATCCATTATCCTTAATCCTTCTATGGAATCCACACTGGGCTTGGTGCTGTTCTCAGCCATAGATTACCAGATGGATCGGAACGACCGATAGCATTTGCATCAAGATCCTTGACTAACAGTGAAAATTTGTAAACAACCGTTGCTATGTGCTAGTTTTATCTATGACACGCCAGCACATTGTTGCTTCTGTTATAGAGGTGACGGTAGCCACCTAACGTCTTCGAAAAAGGTAACTTGATTTCGAGCGAATAAAACGAATGAAAAGAAAAATTAATCATTATTAATAAATTGAAGTAATTCCTTTGTGGTATACATCGGATGTGAAATGAGACGTGTGCTATTGGTATGAAGCAAGTAAACATTTCGGAATGAAAGGTGCATTTGTCCGTGTGTTCATGAGGTGTATAAAACGAGCGAATCATCGCTATATAAACAAGCATGTCCCATATGCTCGTAAGCTCGATCTTTACAACATTCTACGCTAATTCTTGTATAATCTAAATGAACTAATATTAGGTTTTTGGGAAATAATATCGTTGTCTGGGGGTCCGGGGTTAATCTTTATTGTAAGGCATGTAATATTTCAATTTTATTTTTAGACTAGCCAGTGCCTGCGACTTCGTACGCGTTGAAAAAGAAAAAAGTATACTTATGGTGGAACATATGTACATACATACAATACCTATACTTACAGCATTGTTATTAGTATTTGATGATAATTCCTTGAATACAGTTACCTGCTTTTTCTGGATAAAAGATACCCTATGTCCCTTTCTGTATCCTTGAAAATGTGCATGCAAAATTTCATGAGAGTCGACTGTTCATGATAGACAGACAGTGTTACATTCACAGTTAAGTATTAACTATTAGTATGGAAAGTTACTCTGAAAATGGCACACAACATTAACCGTATAGGTATTTCGCTTTTTTAGCGTACCGTAGCTAAATAATTAATCTGAATTTATGTTTCGGCCATTTTCAGTTCACACGTTATATCCGGTCATGTTAAAAAAGCTTGACGTGTGAGTGACACGTTAGTTACAATCATAATATGCAAATACGTTGGGAGAATTTACTACTACTGTTACATCTGTAACTAGGTTAACTATACATTTAGCGTTATTTTGTGTTCACTTGCTATCCTAAATTTGCCTAGGGAACTTTATTATGATAAATTGGACCCATAGAATGTTTTTTATGTATAATAAATATTTTTTCTGTAATAAAAAATGGTCGCTAAAAATGTTATGTAATCATATCGCACTATCAGTTTCAATGACCTAGAAAAATTTTGAAAATTTCTTTCTACAGCTAAACTTTTCAACAATCGAGCTTCTCAAATAAACACAGTTGTAGAGTAATACTACGTGCTATTGTCTACTTTGGAAAAGTGCTGTTAAATTGACAGAAGCAGAGATATGTAGTTGTATAGTATTCCAGGCGATGAGCCAATTCAATAAGCACCCACGCGGAGTTTGTTTTCATTTTTTTCATAATATTCTTGCTTCTGGATGGCGTCGAAAAAAAAGTTGTACGTATACCGTGATAGATTGCGGTTTAAGTGCTTTATTTTAGGTGTTGACGATATTGTTATGTCTAGTTTGGCGCCGGTTGATGTGAAGGTGCGGAAAAGTGAGTTACCCACTTTTGCCAGGGTGCCGTCCCCGATGATTGAGAGTCGCTCGAAGCCTTTGATGTACACAAATGTTTGTTCCAACACTAAATTATAAATATTCACTGTTTACGGTTAATATTTTGTAAATAATAATATTATAGGATCGATTGTTTTTAACAGGAGAAGATCAAAAGGGCGCGATGAAATACTAACTTTGAATATCAATTATTATAAGTCAGCGGTTATTACAGTTTTACCATGAACTAGAAATAACAATGAGTAGACAAAAAAAAAAATATTATAAATATATGTATTTCAGATATTTCGCTATAAAATTGAAGATAATTAACGTGCATATTCTAATCAAACAATTTTGTTTAACAATTAATTTTTATCATTCAATTTTTATCAATTTAACAAATTGATAAAAAATCCCTATACAATCCCCATTAATAAATTGAAAGACAAATTGTAAAAAAATTGACAGTGATTTGTATATCTGCATTTTTAGCTATATTATTTGATTGACTTTTCTGTTTTATAGTGTGACTATTAGCTGACTAGCCTTCTTCTACAGTATGGCTGAAAATCTATTACCCCATCCGTATCTAGATCATTTAGTACTCAATATCACCTATATATACCTACTACTTTTAAGTTTTACATCGTTTTTACATACCACAAATTTGAGTAAAAGAAAAACCGTTTGCCTAGTACACTGTTGACCAATAAATTTAATGGATTTTAAGATATTTTGGGAGATATTTAAATTTTAAGAGATATGGAACATATTGAGAAATTAACTTAAGTATCGCTTACTCATCGCCCCAAAACAACAAAAAAGGTATTAACTGTAAAATGCAGTTACTGTTAAAAGTAATACTGTCCATACACAGTCTAATCCGCTACTGGCACTTAAAAGTGACATAGCAAAACGATTTATTTTTTTAATTATTTTAAAAATTATGAAAGCACTTATTTTTGTGTGGTAAGTTATGAAGACATAGGCTACTTCCTCATATAAATTTCTTGTAAAAACGAAGGTGCTAATAATGCTAATACATCGGTTACATTTAAATGTTGTCGTTTTGTAATATGCCAGCTATAAAATATCAAAGCGTTCCTCACTTTACGACTAAAGTGAAATACTCGTCTTATTTTTGTATAGTCTCATGTCCACATAAAACCGGTTGACAGACAGTAAAGACCGCGTGACGTCACACATATTATATGTCCCGAAGACTGTCTCTAATTTACACAATTCGATATTTTGTTTACATTATTTCTAACTATGTAATTGTCCTTATGTATCCTTATGCAATTGTAAAAATAATTTGCCAGAATTTTATTGGACTTTCCTTATATATAAATACCAGGTGCTAGTATTTATTATTTTATGTGCAAATAACAATTGATTTACAAACAAAAAAGTTATGCGCTATTCTAGAAACGCGTACGAAGTCGCGAGCACAGCTAGTATTTAATAAGTTCGTTGTAAATACTCGAAGAAGAATAAAATTTGAAATTCGTAAACGGCAAGTTAACTCGTTCTGGATCCGCTGAGATTAGTTGCAGATCTGAGCTTCTTGTTTCAATTTCTATCGCCACCATAAAGTTCGGTAATCCCAGAAATGAGAATTTTAGCGAAGGAAATTCCCGGAGAAACTGCAGCCTTTCTATAAAAGTTTTATGAAAACACGCAATACCTTAGACGGTGTCGTTAATAAAATACTGGGAGAGGGCAGAACGCCAAACTGTGCCGGTTTACGATCGTCCCGCCCCCTGCGGTCAGAAATATGAAACCTATCAAAATAGAAAACATACAGACGTTTTATGAAACACAATATGCCTCAATCAAAGTATCACATCTGATACAAACCCGCCTCCTAACTACATATATTATTTAATCGGTCGATATAATTAAAGACGTGAGTGGATGAAGGTGATATGTCGCATAATTCCAATTTTGATTAAATCAAGGTTAAAATTTTACTTTTAATTTTTGAGATAACTCGCCACGGAACTGATTTTTGTACTAAATTGTGATGCAAAGTTGTGTAAACAACCTAAAATATTAATGCTATGATAGCAATTAAACACTTCTATTAGGTATTTAGTTTAAAAAAAAGTGAACATAACTCCCTCTTCCGTAAACAAAAGTGAACTTTCCTGCACTCTGCTTTTTAAAATTAACTGTACATAACACATTTTTCAACTTTTTATTTTCCAAAAATGTCTTAAATCGACGATCTTAGTTAAGGTCTGTAATCATGCATACGGACATTTAAGTATGTACCTTTATCAACGCTAAAAAAACGAAAAAAACCCAAAAATGCGACATAACACCTTCATAACATACTATTATATCACTATCAAGACATAGTTATTAGACTACTCGCTACTAGCTTGAACCGGCGAGTTATCATGTTTGTTTTTTACGTATTATTTCACTATAGACAACTCGCGCGCCAGCGTACTGTACAGTCGGTTAGGTGTTAAACAAATTATTTAACTAGGATACAATTGAATTAATATTCTTATTTCTTTCTACAGTTACTTAACAGGTTTTAATTAGGCTGAAATATTCAAAATATTAATATGTTTGTGATTTGTTAGTTCCAAATAATGCAATATTATAGTTATTTATCATTAATATAATTAAATCAATCTGTGACACTATTAATTATTTTACTTATAAATAAGCTATACTTAATGAATATTACATAAGAAATTATGTTAGAGCGTTTATTGAACTTGTTTATGTTACAAATCCAAGTTAGAATACTGTTTGTATGACCTAAACTGTGCTAAAGTGACCTAGAGTGTTTATGTCCTCTAGTAGATGCTTCATTCCCATACATTTACTGGATTTTTGTTTAAACTCATAATGTCTAGAGTAAGCTACGCTTTTTAGCCTTCTCATATTTCTTTAGTGGACTTTATGTGGACGCATTTTATATTTCCTACGATATTTTTGTGTCTGCCCTGCTAAATTATTACATTACGTATGTTTTATGTATAATATTTTGTATAATTTTATATTAAACATATATTAAGAAGTATATAATATTAATCTTCAAGAGAATAACCTTATTTTAATAGACATAATTCAGAAACAAGATAAGTTACCTTATTTCTATTACTATTAATAGTTCTATTCTATTCTTCTTATATTCCTTTAGGTTCAAAAAAATATATTTTTCAGCGTACTGAAGATTTTTATCTTAATGTTCTTTCATTTACCAATTTATGGTAGAATACAGCCTCTATTTTTTTATACAAATTTTAATGTATCGGTTTAAAGAATTTTATTCTCATAAAAGAACAACTTGTTCACTTATATCTATGAGAACTTAATAGCTACATTTAAACAATTAATACATCGGAGATAATTAAGCTAATTTCTGACGTTGGTCTGTATATATTCTTTTAATTTGTGTTTAAAGCTAGACATGGTACTACAATTTGTTACATTCACCGGTAATGCATTGTATATCTGTGCTCCCTCATACAATATATTTTTTTTACATACAATATATTTATATTAGTCATAATTAAAAAGAATTTTAATAATTTTATTTTGAGTGATTTCCAATAAACGAAGATTAGTTTTTGCAGTTTGTCCCCAGACTTCAATCAGATACTCTAAATGTGGCTTTACAAGTGCATTGTATATGGAGGTTACAAGGTATTGTAATGTATAAGAGGTTTAACTTTAATTTTTTTAATACAAAAAATATACCTAAAATCTGTTAAGTTGAGAATTTAAAATTTCTCGTAAATTGAATTTTGAATAAAAAAGAAAACAAAAAAATATAGTGTCCCGTTCGTCTAAATGTTTATCTACCAAGTTTCATAAAAATCAGTTAATTCGTTTAACAGTTATGGAGGAACATACATACATACAGAAAAAAATCGTCAATTTAGTTTCAGTATCATAAAAGAGCGAGTCTATAAACACGATATCTCTGAAAAAAAGTCACCTATTCCATTACCAATCCTTACATATTTATTATAAGTAGTATTGATTTTATGTAGTGTAAAAAATTTAAAATATTTGCACACCCTGGAAGGGTAGAATGTAGCGAGAAACATCTATTTGTAAGACCATTTGTATGTAACCTATATTCAGCAAATAAATTATTATTATTATTATTACATTTAACTTTTAGGTAATATTTAACTATTAACAAATACAAAAATGTAACTGTGTCGTGTTTGGGTGAGGCAGTGGCTAGGTGTGATGTCAATTCCTTTGTAGCGAAGGCTCTGAAAGTAGGTCGCGGCAGGAGTCGGCCAATCCGATTACTGCCGAACAACTTTCCTGTAACAAGCTTAACGGCGGCGGTGACGTCATAAAATATTGAAACCTCCTCGCGACGAGGGACATTGAATTTATTTTTAAATCGAGGTCGAAATTTCAATATTTATTAAAACACGATGTCTTCTTTCATTTACTTCTTATTTTAATAGTTAACCGAACCAATAGTTTCACGAACCCATCACGAGAGCGTCAATAGGGAAAACTTTGGTATAATAAAATTGGTATATATAATATTTTAATACAAGAAATAATCACCCTTATACAAAACAAAGGTAGATTATATTAATACGTGAAGGTAAAACTTTGGGTTCCTTCTCCATTTTTCTTTTTTCACAATCACAAGACACAATTTACTTTTTTTGTTTCGTATCTAATGAGAATTGACAAACTACAAGAAATTATCGATTAGTTACTTTTAGAAATAATTTTCTGTTTTATTGAATTATGCACTCGGTTTAGTGCATTTTTCGATAGGCAATTTTTTATTATTATTTTCTTTTTAATGTTTGGGATTTTTAACGTACAAACAAAGGTATATCAGCTCCATTATCCTCGGTTACCGATGACTTCAAAAGCCTACTTGACACATGGTTAAAGAGTCGCTTATACAAAAGATTATAATATAAGAGACTAAAATTTGGTTCTACTCAATACTAGGAGGAATTATTGATTTTAAATTTCAATACAATAAAGTGTGTATAATAACTCAAAAACTAAATACCGATTTTATTAATTTTATTGATCATACATTGAATTGGTAGTGGTCATTAATGCGAGTGACCTGTTGCGATGCACGCTGTGGTCACAGTATGTGGTGGTTCATTTCACTAAGGCTCAGCAAGCGTTCGTTCTTGTGTCCTTTCCTGTTGCTCCAAATACATATATTGTTAAGTGCATTTGGTAAATTGGCGTGTTGTTTAAAATCAATTGTCTAATACTTTTAATAGTTGTTCTGGAAACTTTAATAGTTGTGGTTTTGCTGTGGTTATCGACTCGATGCGGTTATGGACTCGACAATTGTCTACTTTGGTATTCACTGAGCACATGTCAAAATGTCTACGACGTTTTTTCCATAGTTATACATGTCGATGAAGTTATTGGCGCGTTATTGTGTGGTTTTTAGTTTGACAAAGTGCTATTTCTTATTTAATGTCGACTTTGAAGTCGACACGTTTTTAAAAACCACAGATAGAGAATAGGCCCGCTGGTTCGACATCTAAAACTGTACATATGCACGAAATCAAGTCGTACCAAGTCGTAGTTAATTTCGTAAGGAAATTAGTTGATAATATTCAAACGAATAAACCTATCTTCATAAATTATAGCTAAGAACCAATTCAGTAACGTCAGTTTTCAAACAAAAAAAAAAAATAGATAAAAATCCGTCAATTTGTTTGGGAGTTACGATGCCACAGACAGATACACAAAAGTCATCTTGTTTCGTGTAATTTTTATTACAAAGATGACAAAAACCTTTATACCTCCTTTTTTATACTCTAGATATTAATGTATAATAATTTCGTTTTAGTGTACAACAATAATTATATTTTCTTATAATAAAACCGGGTTACTGAGTTCGCTGATGAAAATGTTTCTTAGATACATTTTAAATACCTAATATTTAATCTAAATGTGACTATGTTTAAAATACACCTAAGAATATTTAGTTAATCACGCGTGAGGGATTATAAACAGTTTGACAAGTTTATTTCTTATTTTTAAAGTTAAAAAAGTTAACGTGAAACGATCCTTAATGCGTTGGTATTAAGGAAGGAGTTGGATTTAGTGTTAATAACATTAGTTTTGTAATGGAGTGGACAGCTTAAAAGACATAAATTGTCTTGTCAAAATGTAGTCACCTGGGTGTTTTATGATGTTGGATTTTTAAATGCGAAACGTGTGTTTCTTTGACAGTTTGAGGAAACGTTAACGTAGGAGGTAATCGGTTTGTGTAGGCACTTATCTTTTTTCTCGTACACGTATTTTCCAAAATCGTTTTAAATATAAGATTTTATAATAATAACAATTGCTGAAGGCAGATCAAAACGAAAAAGCTCTTCAGAAAGAATAAGTTTGGGCAATGTTACGTTGGACAAGTTTGGACTGGTGTTGTTATGGAAGGAGATTACTAAGTATGAACATTATTTCAAATTATTTCAACCCTGTGTGCCTATAAAAGTGACATTATAATAGTAAAAGAATCCTTTAAAGCTTTTTTTTTTAATAAATTATTTCGTATCTTTTTTGTACACTTATTTTTCTGGTGAACATTATATAAATGTTTCTGGACGTCAAAATCTAGAGTTGCTTTTAGTTTTAAAACTAAAAAGGCATGAGATAAGATATAACAACAAATCTAAAAACATCGACAATCGACAAGCAGGTAAGATAATGCAGTGTTCCGACCAAAAACACCCGGAATAATCCATTATAAATTAAATTAAGTACGGTTAAGTTAAATCAATCACACTTGTGGAGTGACTTCAATAAATCACGGTCGTCGGATTCCGGATCCCCCTAAAAATCGTACACGAAACGTTTATTAAGATCCGGCATAGAACTAAAATATTCATTAATTGATTCGCCCCCA
Organism: Synanthedon vespiformis; assembly: GCA_918317495.1. Taxonomy (NCBI): domain Eukaryota; kingdom Metazoa; phylum Arthropoda; class Insecta; order Lepidoptera; family Sesiidae; genus Synanthedon; species Synanthedon vespiformis. Next base: position 10,721,193 of record OU906953.1, on the reverse strand, counting down.
AAATACCCCTTACTTGAGGGTTGATTAAGCGAACAGACCTGGATATACGTGAGAGAAAAGGCGAAGACGATTTACACCACTCGAAACGAAATCGTGTCGGTGTCGTCGCGGCATTAACTTCTCGACATTCGAAAAGACAAGGGGTAGAAGTAATATATTTGATTGATCATATAAAAGTAAAATTCCAACGCCTGTCAAAACTAAAACCTCAATATTTTTTTTATAAATGATTTCCCACATATTTTTTCAAGTGTTACATATTTTTTTATTTTTCCATGCGGACAACGTCGCGGGCATTAGCTAGTCCTTACATAATTACTATAAAATAAAGTCCTCTACCGCGTCTCTCTCTCTCTGTGTGTGTGTGTGTTTGTTCGCGATAAACTCAAAAACTACTGCACCGATTTTCATTCTGTTTTCACCAAGTATCCTATATAATAAATGGAACTTCCAGGTAACAATAATTCGATAGGTATTGAAAATTGTAAAACGATACAATCTGTAATTGTAAAGATAGGAAGGTCTGTAATTGTAAATAGAGTTGACTCCATGGGGAAGGACGATCGCGTGGCGTGTGGGGCGATGACTGCCGCCGCACCGCTAATGGGTTGATGTCATTCTCTTCGTCTTCACGAACAGGAAAACTGTGGAGACGCATTCGCGCGCACAAAAATTGACAGCTCGAAACACTTGGACGTATGCCAAGATCCGACTCCGACACTTTTGATATCTAAACCGTAGCACACACCTGATCAATGTGGTTAAAACCACCAATATAGTATCAATTATCTACTAAATGATGGTTTAGTAGAAAAGTTTGCATATAAAGTATGATACAAATTTATCTAATAATAGCATTGCTTTGACTTAAATATGATTTTTCAAAAAAAAAACATGGCACGTCTTTTTTTGAGTCTAATATAATAAAAGACACAAGCGGTACCTACTAAATATTAAATTATGGAAATATCATATTAATAAAAGCTCGTGCGGTAAGTATCAATGAAATAATATCATTTTATTAAGTCACGTTTTAATAAATTAGGTAATAATTTATTGAAAACAAAGTTTGTAAAAAAATCTTTTTCAAAAATAGACAAAAGATAATTTACAATTTTACTTTACAAGAATAGTTTCTCTCTCGCTCTCTCTCTTTCTCTTTATGTGTGTGTATGTGTGTGATTGTATATCGTTTACAAATTCTGTAAATATTGGCAAGAATATAATGTTTAATATAAAATCATTAGAGGCCAATGTTGAAATAAGTATAATTAGATTTTCATCTCCAAAGATGTCGGTAACCTTACCTACGGATATTAATTAGAGGTAAACAAGTTTCCTTTGTGAGAGATTTTCACTTCATTCGCGGAAGTGAGGCGGCGTCATGCCACAGATAACAATAACAAAATATGTATACCATCTGTATCTATGTATCTACATACTTTACCTAACTATATAATAACATAACAATGATTATACGAAGCCCTCTTATCTGCGTACATCACAGTTGTTTTGTAGTAAATTGAACGAGATGTCTTGCATTATATTTTGATGTGTTAGTCTAGCAAAAAAACGAGTAATTTTGTATACATTTTAAATGTTTTAATAGAACACTTTACTACCTATTAGTACTAAATATTTTGTTAATTTTTTATTCATCTTTTTATAACAAAGCAAAAAACAATCACGTGAGCCATTAAAAAGTCTACCTATATAAAAATCTGAGACTATTTTTGTCTGCATCTTATTTGAAACTCAAAATCAATTATGTATATTATAAAAGTGTATGTAATGAGATATACTTATATATTATACAATTACAAAAAAAATATATGTAAAGTACCACCCGTTAATAATAGATAATTTATATAACCGTATTATATACTTACTAGAGATAAGAACTTGTATCTACATATCGAATAGGTAAGTTAAACGTAAAAATCCACGTACAGGAATAAAGTTTCTTTATAACGACTTATATTCTCACAAATTGTAAAAAACTGTGAGTGGATAATGTTATTAAAATGAATATTTGCTCCATTTTCCATAATGCGTTCCACGGAATCTATCCTAATGAGTTGCGTCGAGGTAAGACTGGGGCTAATTGGCGTCACTGAGTAAATTAATTGATTATCTGTACCAAAACTAATACTGTCGCGTGTCAACATTAGACGAGACACATTTCATACTCACATTTCGCATACTCTCTTTGGTAAAATCAAAATACGAAATAAAATAACACATCAAAATATTTATTTATTACAAGGCAAGGACATTCACATACAACTCAGTTTAAAGGCGGTGGTACAAATCGACACTTCAAAAGAATACAATAAAAGAATGCACGGATTAACACGAATATTTGTACAAGCAGTGGTACAAATGGACATTTCAAAAGAATACAACAATATCAAAACGTCCAATGAAATTTTCATAAATTTCCCCCAAAGCAACCGTGTAACTTCGATCTTATGCAACGTGTCTGTATTAGCATACATTCAAGCTGGGAAACGTGGTAAGAACGATATTCGAATCTCAAGGAAAACCCGTAAAACAAATTGAGTGCATACCTTGATGGAGGCGAGCCAAAAGTCTCTTGGTGTCCGAGAGGTAGCGTCAGTGGCTCCTCCGAGCGGCGAGTAGCGGAAACTCATGCAGGGTTACAGTTTTGCAAAGATACATTCGTTTGAAATAAATTATGCATGTATACCTAAGTTTTTAATGCATTACTTTGAATTTTTTTTTTCACACAAAGCACGAATTATTAGATTTCGTAATAATTTATTGGACGCATGTTTATTAATTAATGATTTGAATATGTACTTGAATATTTTATATAAAATTTGAGTCGAACAATACGAAAGGCCAACTTACTTAAAACTTAAAGTTTATTTAATGATAGTTTAATTTTCTTTTAAATTAAAATAGAATTTGCAATTGAAATATGAAAAAAAAATTCAGCAATGAATTTTGCATTTTGCACGATAATTTTTATAACTTTGATAGTCTATGTATATTTTCTCAAATTTATTTATAAATTCAAACTCAACTGTATTTTTTTTAAATTTGCCACCAGTAAACTGTCATTTAAAATGTTAGTATGGTTTTCAAATAACTATTGGGTACCTACTTTATCAAATTTAAATTATTTATTAAATTTAGAACTAACGCGATTTTTTTTAATATAAATTCCTAACGTAATTCCACTTGGTAATGGTGTATAGGCAATAAATAAAACAAATGAATGGGAGTACAATAAGCCGGACGTGTACACTCGTCCGAGAACAATCCCACACATTTTATTGGCAGAGGAGGAAACAGCGCAGAGCGGTTGTTCACTGCCCGTCCACCTTTATTACTTTATAATCCCCCGAACAAATAAAATAAAAAATAAATATAAAAATGCTCATAATGTCCGGATGATCGTTACGCCCGCGGCCCGCAGCGGTATCTACTCGCAAGTACTGTCGCTCACACAACGCTTACAATCATTACCACATACATAACGTATGTCGGTTCAAACATTAATATTTTTTTAGATGACATAACTCTAATAGAGAAAACTCTAACTCTAATATAACTGAATAATGAGGATATTTGACTAATGGTAGGTAAGTAAATATTAATATACTTTCCCCACGTCAAAAATGTGATTCTTTTTTTGGAAATATTTAAAGAAAAAGAGACTCCTTAGCGGTTATATTTTTATTTCTCAAAATAATTAACACAAAATAAATTAAATTTAAATCAAATTATTTAAATTTATTTAATTTTAATTAATTTATTCAATTTAAAAACAAATTAATTAAATTATATTTAAATTAAATTTTATTGATTTTAATAAAAAATAATCAGATTTTTATTATTATAATTCTATAAAGAAAATAATTATCTCGGCTATGTAAGTATTAAATTAACTTAGTAGATCTAATATTATTAGTAGACTCCCCTAAAGAAATATTGTATGCGACTGTACACCATTAGTACTTTATCTGAAAGTAAAATAAATGAAATCGCACACGTGAAAGGTATGAAATTAAAAGGCGGTTCGAACAATAGTTTTGGCCGTAGTCACCCCTTAGCCACCCTGAGCTACCCTGAGCCCTTAGCCCTTAGCCCAGCGGCCGCGGGCGGTAATAATAAGTGAAGGGGGAAGCTGTATGTGACGTGAGGGAGTACATTACATTTTGTACGAATATTTTAACTTACAATCGCCGCTTATCAGTCTAATGATATAAGGTGTTCTTTTGAAATACTTGAGGTATTCTCTTTGATTGTTTAGTAACTATTCAAGGTTATTTTAATGTTAAAGTGGACAGACAGGTCGACAACCGAGTTGATAGTAATGGCCACTGTCGTCTTAATGTATTAACCGATAATCATGAAATTTGTTCCTGATGATATGGGTTGCTTTTAAACTATTCAAATGGGGGATATCATGTTTAAAGAAAGCATATTTTGGAAAATATTGTATTAAACGCTCTTCAAAATGATGAGTGCTTGGACCAAAATTAAGTTTTATCGGACATGTGCGCTGTATGGCAATAATAATTATTATTCACCCCACCTTTATCGTTAACAAATATTTGACACCCCATCACCCCACTCCACTCCACTCCACTTCCAACGATGAGTTATTAACAAGAGTTCAAGTTGGCGATGGGAAGGTAATTATAACAGACTTTACCTATTTTTGTACTTAAAAGAGTGTATCCTCTTACTTTAATCCCAACTAGTTCGATTTGTATACAGTACAAAATTCTTTTTCATTTGAGTTAATTATCAAACTCAACTTAATGATACATTAGTTACAGCAAGTAATATACTAGTACCTAAAGAATTTTTTTTTCCAAAAATAGGTATATAAACAAACCTTCGTCTATAATATTATTTTACTACGTATCGCTAGTAACGCCTACGAAAAAAGTTTAAATTCGGAGTTAGGAAGTTAACATAATATTTTTAAAAGGATTGAACTGCTTCTAAACAACGCTGTAGAAGATAATATTGTGACAACTGGATAGAAAAAGAGGAAAACAGACAAAAAAGGAGCACATTTATAGATTTTTTCAATAAGTAACCAATTATGAATATATAATTTCATTTTTTTGGTTTTTAATTTTTTTATAGTACGCTCCTATAGATATAAATTTTGATCGAGTTCTTAGCTTCATTACCACTTTAGCAAATCCCCCATTCCTCCCGTCCCCCATTTGTTACCGGCGGTATAACTGCATCGCACGTAATCCCGTATTGAATACCTGCCTCTAACGAGATTTGGGGAATACGCATTTGGCAACATTGCAACCACCGCACCGTAACGATTGTTTTTACACGATTACCTTTGCTTTGTAATTGTGTAGTATTTTGTGCTCAGTGTAACCTCTATGAAGGATAGTATTAGCATGGGTTCTTATAGGTTATTCTATATAGGTCTTCTTATAGGGTTCTTCTGGTAGGTTTAGATTTGTAATGACGATCATAAGAGTTTCTTGTAGAAACCTAATTGATAAATAAATACATATTTTGATTTTTGATTTTGATTTGTCGCCAAAACACGTCTAACATAAAGATTTATTTTAAGACTAGCTGGTGTCCGCGACTTCGTCCGCATTGAAAAAGAAAAAAAGGAGCTATACTCGCAAGCAACACAGAATGGCTGAAAATTCTTTGAATAAATGCATTTATACAGCCGTTATTCAAGCAATTTGGGCACAAAATAAATTGCTTTAAGCTGTATAGTAGCAACATAATAGCTGAATAGTAGCTGAATCAGCAACAAGAAGCCCATAATGGCCCATAGTGTTATAATAGCCCAAAAATCATTCAATACAGCATTTGCCTATCTTGTCAGCTCTAATACCCTTATAACAAAGCTTTAAACTGAATAATTTGTGAGTTTCATACTGTTATCTGGCCTATGTGTTGTCTGGGCTGTGTCCTATACGTCTAAATGTTTATCTACCAAGTTTCATCAAAATCAGTTGATTCGTTTAAGAGTTATGGAGAAACATATGCATACAGAAAATATTCTGAAAATCGTCAATTTAGTTTCAGTATCACGTAACTTACAGGACGTACTCCAGGACCGACCCTTACAGATTTATTATTAGTAATGATAAATAAAACATTCAAGGTGTCGATTACATATCATCACCAAGTGTGCTGCCGTCCCTTTCAAGATAAAACTCAAGGGACAAATTTAGAGAGGGACTGCCTAAATTTGTCCCTTAAAATATAATGGATAAATAAAATAAAAATGTTTATTAGAGAAATCATTCATGTACGGTACGTATTTCAACATATTTCCATCTTTAATGTCATGTCCCTTTATTGACTTGTATAATATTTTTATGCTTCAATGAAGATTTGAATCATTCTCATTTCATTTATCTGTTATAACTTTGCCTTAATACCTGTATATTAAGGCTTAAGGCCTCAAAATTAGAAATATTAAAAATAGTTCACATAGTGCCTTACAACCCGTACCTTCTTACATTGAAAGTTACATTTTAGAGTATGTACGCCTGTGTAAATAATATGTAACATATTTACTTAATATAAGTAATATATAAAAGCCGATATAATGAACAATTAATTTAGAATGAAGAAGTCTAACCCCTGGAAATTAGCCGAGGCGGGCGCGGTCAGGCGTCACTACTTGTATGTGATTGTCAAACTAACTAATCGGTGTAAGCTCGAACGGGCATTCATCACCGATGGTGCGTAACGTCCGAATATAATGTGATCGGATAGGGCCAAGGGAATATCGATGAATGCTTATCGATAAACCACAATTATATACTAATTCGATAAGTGTTTTAGATGGACGATATTAATTAAAATAATTTTATATTTATGCAAAAAAGTAACTTCAAAAACATGAATACTGAGAATGATTTTTTTAATAAAAATATCAAAAAATCAATCTAACTATATTATGCAATTCTATATAAAACGTAACATTATTATAGAAGATGAAGTCGCTGTCCGCTTCTGAACGTTTCTCCGCTAACTTCTTTTAGCCAACAAATTTTGATACGGTTTACACTAATGGAAAGAGCTGTAAATGAGAAAATTTTGTGTGCATAATTTGCAGAAAATAATTAGCCGGGGGCAGGTATCAGTAACAAATAAAATCAAATGTTACACATCTCAAGTATAGAAAATTTAACATAGTTAAAACTGTAGTTTGCAAAACTTTTTATGCAAAATTTAACCCTATATAAATACAGCATCTATACAAAATGTACAGTAAAATTTATAAGTGTTTTTTCATGGAGAAAGTACCTATTAATCTTGGTTGTACAAAATTAAGGAAACAAACATTTTTAATACCACAGTATTGATATTCCTCTAACTTTACTGAAATCCTAAATAACTCAAACATAAGTTATCTTCAACAATTGAGTCCCATTACAAAAGTTTCTCCCATTTTCCCATTATTTTTTATCGATACTGTACTCAAAGTTGGTTCCCATCCCTAGAGCTCTCTGACAAACGAACACATTGTCAATGAATTTGTTTTGTTTGGATCACCTACATCATTAAACACCTTTATTGATGTGCCAAAAATACTCGTCCGATGATAGCACCGCGGTGCCATTTGATTTGTAGCACGTCAACGGTCGCATCCAATAATGAACAATGCACTTAATAACCTGTAAAATTTAATGAGAGACAATATTTGTCCACTGTACATATTGAACGGGCAATAGGTATAGTAAAATTTAATGCAATCGTAGCTGGCTCCAAATTCAATAATTTATTTTAGCTCGATTGCATTAAAGTCTATTACTTCCAAACAAAATGATGCAGTTCTAATTCTGTACAAATTCATAATCAAATTACAATTTTTTTTCTATATTATTAAGGGTGGCAGGTGGCTACCGTCGCCCAAGGACATAAGCAAAACCATTTTTTTTTTTTTTTTTTTTTTTTTTTTATCGAGGAGAAATCCTTTTATTGATCCCCTACCGCTGGCTAGGTGGCAGGGGTATGTGGGGGTCGACCAGCAGAACTGTCCCCTACCCACTAAAACTCCCCGGTGCCTCCTTGCCCTTTGAGCGGGGTGGACCGGGCTCTGCCGAGGCAACAACTCCGATCCACCCCAGGGCGGCCTAGCCATTGCTGGCTAGGCGAACGCCAATGGGGGATTGCCCGGAGACACCCAGGCAATCCCCAGACGGGGGAACCTTGTGCAGGCACACACAGTTAGCCAACCATGTGCGCAGGTCCCCCATGGACACTTAAAGACGGGCTAGGTATGCCCGCCTTCTCCTGCCCAACCGTCTGCGTCTGAGGGAGGCGAGACCGGCCTCTTCCTCTCGCTCCCTCTCAGCTTCCTCCTTCTGCAACATCACTGATTCGCAGAAGGAGGCAACTGCTCTCCAGGTGGTCTCACTGTCAAGCATGGCTTCAACCATGCTTGACAGTGAGACATCTCCACCACCCAGCGCCACCCTCAACTCCCGACGCTGGGTTCTCCAGGCCGAGCATTCCTGGAGAGTATGCTCGGCCGTATCGTCGGGGTCGCCGCAGTGATGGCACCGTGGCGACTCCTCCCGTTTAATACGGTGCAGATAATGACCGAAGCACCCGTGTCCGGTCATTATCTGCACCATACGGAAGGTGAGGCTACCACATAAGCAAAACCATAGAGTTTGTAAGGCTTATACTATTATGATCAAATTGTACTCATTCAAGTACAATTGCCAAATTTTATTACGATAAATGCTAATTATATTATGAGGAAAAACCCTGGATAAAAGCATCTAACTAATCATATATGTATAAGGAGGAAAAATAGATAAGTGCTAACAACCTTTATACAATAACTTTCAAATACTTTTTAAGGTATTTGTGCATATTTAAGTTCTATAAAAGTTTTATAATTTGTTGTATTAGTATATTATAAAGGGATTTTCCATTTTATTAAAGCTCGATCTATTTAATATATTTTATTTATTATCATTTTTTAAATTCCTTGTTCTAAATTATCATGGTGTAGGTATAACTCAAGATTTAAATCTTTGGATATAAAATTTTATTTATTACTAGAATAGTTTGCTTGAGATAAGGCCTAGTTGAGAGCCAGAAATGATCAGAAGACTGAAGAAGAAAGTTTTATGTGAGAATTCATCAGGGGATGACCACCTCCCAAACCTGACCATAACAAATCGACGGTATCCACGAACAAAGGCGTATGTGACAATACACCGAAACAGCTTTTTTAATCGCTTATGGTTACAATTTGATCAAGCTACATGAGACAATTTTTATTTTTTTGTAACTAACTTAGTTTTTGTGATAGACAAACGTACAAAGACGTATATAATTTTTGCTCCCACTAACAAAGGCGCAACGTCACCTGCAACGTCTTATTCCCGTACTCATACCCCTCTCGCCTAGTCGCATCTGCAATTGCACCAGTGTTCGCGGTACTCGAGTGGAGGGAGGACGTTCAGCTCGTTTTTTTTATATTTCAAACCTTACATCATGGCGTTTTCATCGAGAACACAAGATAGAAAAACATAGGAAGTAAACAGTATTTTCGTCACACATACTTTCTCTCCAAGCATTACTTATTGGTCCGTTAAAAGTAAGTATTAAAATGAACATTAGAGATAAGTTTGAATATAATGTGAATAGGTTTCATCCCCCGGCGCTCCCTGTCGGTCATTTGTCAACGCACCTCTCTGTAACACAACATGTGAAAAACAACATTTCACGCAACAACAATCACAGCGGTTTTGAATGGGGGATATAAGCTCAGCCGGAAAATGTGGGGACTATTTATTTTTTATCTAACGACCAAGTGGCTGAAGACGAACTTTTATCAAAGCACCTTCATTAAACCACATTGAAAGGTAGACAAATTAAGAACTTAGTAAAATTTTAAATCTATATAAATAAAAATGAATTCTTAAATGTGTTGCCAAGCGTAAAACTCGAGAACAGCTGGATCGATTTTAAATCTGTTTTCACTCATGGATAGAGGGATAATCAGGGAAGGTCTATGTCCCTCAACTGAGTTCTTCTGTCATTTTCATCCAGCCGTTCCCTGCTGCGAAGCCTTCAAGTCGTCTGTCCACTTGGCCATAGGGCGCTTCCTAAATATAATGTTCCAAACTTCTAGACTTAGTAAATTTCATAGGCAGCTATGGCTGTGTGTTGATAGTAGGTATGGACTAAGACCTAAGGATAAATAATTTTATATGTATAGATATATATACCTATATCATCGGCCTAACTTGTTAACCTAAGCAAAAGTTGTTAACTTTTGCTTAGGTTGTGCAAAAGCAAAAGTTGTGACTTAAAGTCACATTTTTGCATAGTTTTCAGGAGGAAGAAAAAATGAAATAACAGGCATGTGAAATGAGCGACATTATCAGTACAAAACTTAGGATTTAGCAGGTTTTCTTTATGAAGATTTGCTATTATTCAGAAAGCAGTTTTTCATTTATGAAATTTCTCACCTTTTTAGTTTGATAATCGTCGTTATTCCTTCACCAAACGGTAGATAATCGTCTAAACTTGTCGAAAAGTAAAAAAAAGTGAAATTGCCCAATAATTAACTTAGCAGATTAACGAATTAAGCCATGCTTAAGATTTTGCGACATCTGTATTTCAATACAGACTCCAATATAATACTAGTAAAGAAAAATAAATGCAGATTAGAACAGCGCAATTTATATAATATATTTTTTTATTGTTGATAATATTATGATTGTCATTTAATATATTTTTTTGTGCGGTAAAAGTTGTGAGAAGAATAAGTGATGTCTGCAAAACATGATAATGCATGGCAAGCCTACACGTAGGGAGAGCCCTGAACACACGGAAAGGGGCTGCGCTTCGTCGGCGCGGACACGGTCAGTGCGCGCGTTCTAAAGAAGTGAATAAATCTGCCGGACGAACGACAAGGTGAATATAAATATAAAGAATCCGCGGACAAACTTCCGGATCGTTTCTAGGGTTGCCACCGCAATATTTACATTTTTTAAATAAGATTTTTTAAGGCACCAGTTTTTGACAGCAACTCTGTTTTTCTAAGGTATATTTATTCAATATTTAATAATCTATACATATAACATAGTTTTTGATAGGCGTTTAACATTTATTTTTATTTTTAGATGATCCCTCGGGAACAGTATGAAGGTACCCCATATCCTTTTATATGTATGCAAATTTTCATGATCGGTTGAGTTTATTTAAGGCGTAAAAACGTAAAAAACAAACTTTCGTATTTATCATATTGTTATTGTAATGTTGTTACATTTATATTTCTATTTCCATTGTCTTTAATGAAAATTATAGGTTATTATAATTTCTCAATCGTTTTCACACATTTTCATCAATGATCGAAATCCATTTTGGAATTTTATTTAAGAACTAGCTGGTGCTCGCGGCTTCGTCCGCGTAGAAAAGTATAAAAAGCCATCTACCGTATTTTGGATAGATGGCGCTATCTCCCGGGCAAAGCCGCTAGTATTTACTTTTATTTTAGATTTCCCTTAGGAATGAAGCATTTTCCCGCGGTAAAAAGTAGCCTATGTTCATCACAGATAATTTCGGCTTCTAATGGTAAAAGAATTTTTCAAATCGGCCCAGTAGTTTCGGAGCCTATTCTATACAAACAAACAAACAAACGATCAAATCTTTCCTCTTTATAATATTAGTATAGATGGAAAATACAGAGCGCGTGTGTGTAAACCCTGTGGTGTTGTAGGCGGCAGTGCGGTCACCGTGAAAGGCTAGGTGATCATAAAGCCTCGCGCATGTTCTTACATAATAATATTCTTGAAATATACCCCTGTAGGGGACACGGGAAAACTAGCAACGGACAGCAAATGATGTAGATGCGAAGTGACTCTCTTTTATTTATTATTTTTTATATTTTTTTTAAATTATTGATTGCAATAACAAAATCATTCCTATAATGAAATTCATTTGTTTTTTTCTTGTCTTTGAGGTGTCGCAAGAGACAGACCTTTTGGAATGTGCATAATCAGAGAAATGAAATAAAAATGAAATAATTAATTTTTTTTTATTATTCTAAGGAACTAAAATCCTGTGCTTTTTATCTACCACTAGTCAAGTCTAATTTTCAGTTCTGTTTCATATTTAAAAACAGGTGCACTTTAAAAATGACAACGCTAAATAAATAAATAAAATGATTATATTTAACCACCATAGAAACCTATTTACCTACAAATATAATAGGTATATTACTCTCTAAAAATAATGTAACTTGTAAGAGTGTATGTCGTCTCTAAGGCCGTCACTGTTGTAAGTGCAAGAGGGACGTCCAGGAAATGGTCAGCGAGGAGACAAACTACTCCTGGCTGAGGCTGTGCCCCGACCGGGATACGCGTCATAACACAAGCTCTGTTGTGACCGATGGGAGGTTGTGGCGTCCCTATTTTGCTCCTAGATACGAGATGACGAACAAAATAAATTATGCATTTTAAAACCGAATCACTTTTCCTAAGGGAAATGACCTTAAATCGATTTCAAGTGGATGACATAAATATGGCAATTAGCTTTTAAAACTTACACAGTAAATTTTGATATTTGATTATTTCTTGATTGATTATGTTTGATTTATTTCTGAGTCATGTAACATAACAGACATAATAGTTACCCATATGAAGTTGGAACATATAAGAGTACTTTCTGTATCATCATGTATGTTACTCCATAACTCTTAAACGAATTAACTATTTTTCATGAAACTTGGTAGACAAACATTTAAACGTATAGGACACAGAATAGTCTACTTTTTCATTTTCAACACGGACGAAGTCGCGGGCGCCAGCTAGTTCTACATAGGTATCTCTAGTAACGCATTTTAAACCCAGTACGCCATGCACACTTTTATATACCTAACTAATTACATATTATGAATTATTCTATTTAAATCGATTATATTTTTCCGGCATCAAAGGTGCTGAAAATACTATCATCTGTAATTTTGAGTAAAATAAATTTATAAAAAAAAACGTAAAAGGTCGCCTCACACGACGCGACCTGAGGAGTCGCGTCGCGTCTCTCCGCGTCATTGACGACGACGCTCGTTCGCCAATCGTCCAGCGAATACAAAATTGAAATTACATGAACTGCTGACACTCCACCGTATTATTCGACCGCTGTAATCTTTGATTCGTGGAATTTATACTTAGTCGTAGAGATAGACCACACAGTAGATATTTTTTATTTATTTATTTATTTATTTATTTAGATTTTCATACAGCAATTATTATATCTATCTTATGTATATATAAATTATTATACACAATTAGGCCTAAATAATCATGACATTACAATATTAATATTTATCCATTAATTTAAAAATTTTGCAACAGATTTTGCAACGTTTTATCAATACGTACTAATAATAAATCTGTTTGTTGGTCGTGGAGTAAGTTACATACTTAGTTTTCAGAGATATCGTCTTTATAGGCTCTATACATGATACTGAAACTAAATTGACGATTTTTAGATTTTTTTTCTTATGTATTGTATGTATGTTCCTCCATAACTCTTTAAACGAATTAACTGATTTTCATGAAACTTGGTAGATAAATATTTAGACGTACAGGACACAGGATAAGCTTTCTTTTTCTTCTTCAACGCGGACGAAGTCGCGGGCGCCAGCCAATTAATTTAAATAAACGTAAATTTTATTGTGAATTCATTTCTTACTTAAGTAATACGAACGGTCATTTTAAACCTAAATGTAGGTTAAATAAAACTAATAATTGATTATGGAGCACATTCACATTGGAGCTAAATATTCAAACGCCGATTGCCCATTTGATCTATAACCATAAGTTTAAAACTATGTAGTCATTAAGTATATGTTATGTAGTTTGTTTATGTAATGTAGATTAGTTACCAAATAAGCAAAGTATACAGTGACTACATATTAGGTAGGAAAAGATGGCTTACTGTCTTTTCTCTAACTGTGTAAGGTGTACCTTTAGGTGACTCGTTTTTATTCTGTATTCGGAACCGCAATCACACACTTATTCAAACAAGCTACTCCTAATGTGTTTTTTACAAACAAGGGGACCCCCAATAATAATACGGTGGAATCAAAGAGAGACCTTGTAATGTTAATGAAAATTTTTTTGAACTCTGCTTTAGCCATTCAGCACCGTTTCGCATTCATAAACTTGATTTTTCGTTTGGCAGCGTCCTCGTGTTTCAGTGGAACAGTTTCTTATTACATTTTTCTAATCTAAGCACTAACATAGCACTTAGATTTAGTATCATAAATTTTATCATATTTCCAGGATATATTTATTTTATTTCTGTAACATTCGCTGTTATAAATCCTGTTATAATGAGTATCAGGAAACGACCTTTTATAGCTTTCATCGTGCCACTATTCCATCAATAATTCGCGATGCAATTCAATCATATGGGGAGTAGACATAAAAGTAGAAATGTATTTTCTGCGTAATTAAACCCTCCCTTATTTGCATCCAGAAACTTCTTAATTACCTGTTCCATAATTATTTTAACGCGGAAGACTTATACCGAAAACTCATTACGGTGGCAACAATCTTCATTATTTACCTTGAGCTCTAATTAATTCCTTGTCATGGTTTTTGCTTCGGCGTTTGAGTTATATCTTTACGAATGGCGACAACCAAAGAGGGAGATGAAAGATTACACTGGTCCCACATTAGAGCGAGACAGTCAAATGTCTCCGGTAACTGATTACCATCTTTTCGCAATTAGTAAAACACACAAAACTCCACCCCTGGCGTGTTCTGTTCCCTTGGTAGGTGATGCTTAATATTCACTCGTAAATTACTACCAAACTTAGTGCCAAGGTAGTGATTAAAATTCAAATGCACTCGAACGTCGAGTGATAAAGGTGAAAATGTTCGATGAGGAACTCAAACAGACGATTCGTTCAGATTCGTCAAATCGTTTTAATATAAACGTATTAGTGTTTCTGTGCTTAGATTTATTCAAATTTAAGGGGAAAAACATTATCTTGTCCAGTAGGAAGATTCATCTGTCAATACCATCTAAAACTCAATACCTATATGACATTAAATTTTGGGTTATTTGAAACGGTAAACACATTGAAAGAAACGATCAAATACTCACTTATTATCCTTGGTATTTGGTCCCATAAAGCTTTCATGATTGTCTCTTCTCTAATATTTAATCTATTTTCTATTAAAGATATGTTAACACATTTTAAGCATATTAATTAGGTACATTGGTAAAGTTTACAAAACAATTACTGAATTCTAGGGAAATAGGTAAATTGTTTTCGATTGTGATCGCAGAGAATGAATGCGATTAACAATTCCTTGAAGCGTATCAGGTCTTAACCATTACAATGTAATAATTCCAATGAAAATCGGCGAATTGAACTGGAGAGCTTTTTATAATCAATTGGAAATTTTGTGCGCGGTCAAATGCGAAAAAGTTGGACAATTACGGACGAGGGAAAGGTCATCGGTCAAAATTAATGTAATTAAATTAAAACGCCAGTTCAACTGAGCTTTTCGGTTTCGGGTGAGACTTTGTTTCAATAATTAAAAATTCGGCCCTTCGAAAAACTGTGAGGTAGCTTACTGCCTACAACATGTTATATATATGTAGGTATATTATTTTAAAATACAGTAGATTTATTTTGGTAAGTAAATCAGTGTTATTTTCTGAAATAATACAATTTTAGTATTAAAGCAGACAGTTAACGTGAAATTTCTAATCGAACGAATACCTTAAATATATGTAATAGGAAAGATTAGATTGTTTGTTTGTTTGAATTGAATAGGCTCCAAAACTACTGGACCTTATATTGAGAAGCTATATTCCAGCATTTTCATAAAGTTACGCGGACGAAGTCGCGTGCAACAATTAGTTAAGAAATAAAATGGTTTGTATGAATATTGGGACCAATCTAATAGACTAATTAGTGACCAACGAATTTATATTGAAAATTCTTTCACAAATAGAAAGCACATACCTAATCATAAAGCATACACATGTGCTTCCGCGACTTTACCCGCATCAAATGTACAGATCAATGTTCAATCTCAAATGCTGAAAAAAAATAACAATCCCCTTTTGAAAATTATTTTTCGATTGAGCTAGGGAGAGAGTGCTAATTGATTATAGGGATATTTATATGAATTTTGTATTTATATTAATTGTTAAATAAAAAAATCTAAAAAAATTCAATATAATGAAGAAACCAGATTCGGAGGCAACAACTTTATTTATTTATTTATTGCTGACACTTAACTAATAATAATATATACATTTTTTTACATTATTCAGCGTTCAGCGTATTTGTATTAATTGTTAATTAAGAAAATCTAAAAAAAATCAATGTAGTATGAAGAAACCAGATTCGGAGGCAACATACTAGTACATACCTACTTAATAATGTACCTACATAAGATACAATAATGAGCAGACTTGCATTATTTTTAAAGCTATTACAATAACTGATATTCGAAACTGATCTCGAAACTGCACACCTCACCACTTGAGGACTCGTGTACCGCAAAAATGGGGGAACAATTTTACTCTGTCCATGGATGTGTAATTGTATTAAAAATGGATATGGCATTCATACTGTGAAGTTTTAAGCCTTAGTACCTAACTGTTGGTTATCCTAAATGAATTTAAAATATATAGGTAGTAGTTGTTAAATCACAAAACGAAATTCTACTATTATTATAAATGCGATAATTTGTCTGGATGTATGAACGTTTGTTATTCTATTACACAAAAACTATTGAACGAGTTTTGATAAACTTTAAATATAGTAATATAGTTTATTTATATATGAAAATAACACATAAACTAATCCTTTCACATAATTTTATAAATGTGAATGTGAGTTTGTTTGTTTGTTACTCTTTTACGCAAAAACTACTGAACCAATCACCATGAAATTTTGCATACACGTTGTCTGGGACACCAGAAAGGAGATATTATCAGAAAGGGACCTTTCATCGTTCAACGCGGACGAAGTCGCGGGCACCAACAACAACACATTTTCGTTGTACATACATACTTTGTTGTTATGTATTATTTGCACTTATGTATTTTAAAAAGATTCCATTTACTGGTAGATTTAGAGAAGGATATCTGTTTATCTATCTTTAATTTAAATTATTGTACAGAAAAAACAACAGAACAAAAATGTCATAATGCCGCATCCATTGCGTCCCTGGATGTTTAGGCGTTCACAGTTTTTTTTACCTTTTTATCTCCAACAATGGCACTCGATATGATTGCCTCGGGCTGTGTGGGGTAAATCGTTCAGAATTGGCACCGGCATGTGGGGTAAACGTTTACTAACTGACAGATGTACGCACGATGAGAGACTTGTTCACGTGTCGACTCACATTCAACTGGTTTTTTTTAATAAACCTCATTGTTTGCTATTCATTTCAAATAAAAAAAAATTGCAATAATAATATGTAAATTTATAGTTTTTTTTTTTAACTTTATAATATTTACTAGCTGGTGCCCGCGACTTCATACGCGATGATAAATTAATAATATAAAAGCAATTATAACACTTGACGCGTTATTGCTATAACACATTGGCCAGGCGTTAGTTACAGTTTTATATCTATACTTACTAATATATATAAAGAGGAAAGATTTGTTTGTTTGTTTGTATAAGGCTCCGAAACTACTGGACCGATTTGAAAAATTCTTTTACCATTAGAAGCCGATATTATCCGTGATGAACATAGGCTACTTTTTACCGCGGGAAAATGCTTCATTCCTACGGGAAATCTAAAATAAAAGTAAATACTAGCGGCTTGACCCGGGAGATAGCGCCATCTATCCAAAATACGGTAGATGGCGTTTTATAATTTTCTACGCGGACGAAGTCGCGAGCACCAGCTAGTTTTAGATAATCCCTCGGGAACAGTACTTTTTTCTTGGATGAAAGATACCCTATGTCCTTTCTGGAGTCGCAAAAAACGTGTATGAAAAATTTCATGGCGATCGGTTCAGTAGTTTTTGCGTGAAAGCGTAACAAAACTGACATTCACATTTATAAATTAGTAAGGATGGTCGAATTGCAACCGGTAGATGGACGAACACTAATTTATTTAATAGTACTTATATGTACCTACTCATGAAATAAAGAAGGATAGAGAAACTTATTGTCAGGCGTGTGGTCGATGCGGTTAAACTCCTCACTCTAACTAATCCATTTTTCTTTTTCGCTAAGTCTAGCCGCATAAAGCGCTTTTGTGCCTGTCTTTTTTCATTCAGCCTTTAGAAAGTCTACAAGAAGTTCAATCCGCAAATACTTATAGGTGTTTTTGAAACCTAAACTTACATTTTTTATACTTTCACGTGTAATTTATAGTTGACTTTAGTATGTCGATAGAAAATGGGTTATTTTTCACAAAAGTGACATCCCGAAATATATGGACAAACAAACATGAATATCTGAGCGATAAAGTAATAAGTATACTTAGTTATCTATATCTTGTTAATAATCATTATTTTCTAAGTTATTCGTTGATTTTGTGAAAACCTCAATACTAATAATAAATCTGTAAATGTAGGATTTGTATGTATGTATGTTTCGCAATAACTCTTAAACGAATTGACTGATTTTCATGAAACTTGGTACATAAACATTTAGACGTACGGGACACAAAATGGGCTCTTTTTTTTCAACGCGGACGAAGTCGCGGGCGCCAGCTAGTTACATAATAATACCCTGTAAATACCCTTACAGAACGGTGACACTTTCGCATACACGTTTACTGTTTTATATTTCCTTTTATACTTTTAATTTTGAACATGTTTGCAAAAAGGAGCACCTGCTCTTAAAATTAGTAGGTGTTTCCAATGGCCTGGGTCCGGACAGACAGCCGACAAACTAGATTATGCCACCTCCATCAAACTCCGACTTGATTGATGAGCTTTTTGCCCAAATTAGACACACCTTTCTTCGAGCACGATCAATTATCAACTTTAACCACCTGTGTTAAGGTCCAACTCACTAGAACCGCGTTCTTGGTTTTGTTTTCTTCCGTACTGCTAATCTGTCATTACAGTGAAACCAGCGCACAGGCTAAGAGTTTACAATTTGAGCTCTATATCCTTAAGCATACGGCCGAAATTGGGCGAATACGTTAAAGTGGTTTAGTTTCCACCTCCTGATGATCTGTCATTGTGAAGTGCAGTCGATTTTGTACGTTTTTGTTGAAGAAAGGGAAACTTGTTAACTTCTGTGACAGGAGTGATTATCGAGAGGAAAATGCTCTGCTTGTAATTTACTTATAAATGATAATAAAATGAGAAAACCCGTACTATCTCATCACATCCGAATTATCTGACGTATGATTGCTATTTACTTATTTAAGGAAGACTAGAATTAAAATACACCAATATTATATCATCAAAATGTTCCAAAGCACAATCACAATCACTAAAACTAAGTGCACTTAGTGATTTTTTAAATGATTGCTTTTGTTAATAAGTAAGGTTTGTATAGTTGGAAGAAATTATGTATGGCTTCAAGCAACTTAACTTTCAGTGAGCATTTATATGAAGAACATAGTTATCGGGTTACAGCTGTTATAGTGAATTATCTAGTCTTCATGAAAGGGTGAATTAATGACATGGTTTAAAAACCTTCTTTTTGAAAATTTATTTTTCTATTATTTTACGGTTACATATTTACAAACATATAGTGTGATCTGATTTAAAGTACAAAATTGCAATTTTTTTAAAAACGGAGAGAAATATAAAAAAAACTAGCTGGTGCCCGCGACTTCGTCCGTGTTGAAAAAGAAAAAACTAGCCTATCTTGTGTCCTGTACGTCTAAATGTTTATCTACCAAGTTTCATGAAAATCAGTTAATTCGTTTAAGAGTTATGGATGAACATACATACATACAGAAAAAAATTCTAAAAATGGTCAATTTAGTTTCAGTATCATGTATAGAGCCTATAAACACGATATCACTGAAAATTAAGTACTTTAACTTACTCCATGACCAACCCTTACAGATTTTATATTAGTAAGTATTGAAAATTATGCAAGTTATAATATATATTTGGATTTTTTAGGTGACTGCTCAATATGTTGTAACTCAATTAAGATAAGTCCCAAGTTAATTGGCCACTGAAGTTGCCATGAATGTCAAAAGTACAGTAGACACTTTATTTAATCGTTTACCTCAATGTGAATTCAGTGACCGTGACGTCTAGACGCAACTAAATTAGGTTTTTATTTCGCGATTACACCAATAATAACATTAAAATGGTAATGGAACGACCACGCACCGCCTCTGGGGGTATTAGACAATTACACACCAACGCAAACAGGTTATGCTACCGCGAAACTTCACGTGATAATGCAATCAAACAAAATTCAACCTTACGCCCATACGTTTAAGGTATAAAAAAAATAACTCGAAATAAAATGTGAAAGTAAGGGTAACGTTGTCCATTTGTGCCGCTGTAAAAACGATACATTTGGAGAATGTATCGTTTTTACAGCGGTAAAATCTCAATACACGACACCCCACACAGGATAATATGATTTATTTATTGATGGGGATTTACTTTTATCGACTATATCGATGCCTTTTATCGATAGGTGTGTTCCTGCGTATTGAGGGAAGACAGTAAAATAACGTGTTTTTTTTTTAAGATGAACTCAAATTTTTTTTTGTAATAAATCATATAATTTCATTGCCATCCCATAAACTTAATCTAATCCTTATCCGGATCCCGTCTTTATCCATAACTTTTTAATTCTAACTTATTATTAGTACTGTACTTTTTCTATAGTACAGTTAAAATTAAGTTTAAATATAGAAAGTTTATTGTAATTTGTGAAAAATTATATTATATTTTTAAACTTTATATTTTCTAATACTAAAAACATACACATACTCGTACAGTATGAAAATACAGAAAATATGAGTGGCTGTTGCACCAGTATTTTTTATATAAAGTGTAGCTTACTATAGACGAAAGAATTTTTAAAATGGTCTACTAGTTTTTGAGTTTAATTATTACAAACATATAAAAATCTTCTCTCTTTATAATATTACTAGCTGTTGCACGCGACTTCGTCCGCGTAACTTTATAAAATATAACACATTCGTGTCTGTGAAACTATGGAAATACACATACAAAATTTCAACCCAATCGGTCAAGCTGTTTAGTAGTTGACATACCGACAGCAGCGCCACCTACCGGGTCCAATTGTATTTTTAAATCATCCAGGAAATCATCGAAATATCCATACAAAATTTCAACCCAATCGGTTCAGCCGTTTAGAAGTTATGTGAAAAAAATAAGTACGGAAGGATAATTCTTACCCGTTCGTCCTATTACCCGTTTTCCCGTAGGAATGAAGCATTTTCCCGCGGTAAAAAGTATCCTATGTTCATCACGGATAAAGTCGGCTTCTAATGGTAAAAGAATTTTTCAAATCGGTCCAGTAGTTTCGGAGCCTATTCTATACAAACAAATAATCAAATCTTTCCTCTTTATAATATTAATATAGAAGTATAGAAGAGTATACTTAAATAGGAATAAAATATTTAAAACAAGTAAATACGAGCACCATATTTCATTTGGTACTTACTAGATATATATATTACATTTTGATGTCTGGACATAGATTCAGAAATGCCATAGATTAGAAATTGTCGCATATTGTGAGCGCAATTTACGAGAGACGTTTCTAAATGCGTATCACAAACGCTTGCTTCCGAGAATGCGTTCCTTGCTATTGTCCGCTTCGAGATCGTCTATTAATTCGAACGACACCTATTTATTGTGCCAATTAACTTTAGCAATAACTTTTACTCTTTTGGACATATATACAAAACGTAATGAAGCCGAACAGTTCATTTGTTTGAACCCTTTTAACTCTAGAAGTACAAGTCGGATTTTAAAAATTAATTTTGCATTTGATAGCCCGATTCTTAAGTCACCGAGAATTATCGAAATGCTGAATAAAGAAGAGAAAGAAAAGAAATTTTATTACTGATTAAAAATATGAAAGAAAATAAATAACAATTTATTTGATTTTTGTATGAAATGATGATTTATGACTGAAATTGAGCCTGAAAGTGTTCTACCGAACTGAATAGGATGAAGGATTAGGATTTATAATTTCACAACGTTAAATACCTTTCCTTTTTAAGGTACTTAAATAAGGTATAAAAACAATTCAAAAGAGACCAAGTAGTTTGATTTTTTGTGAGCATTCCTCTATATTTTTAGTACGCAAAGCAATAAATCTTGGAGCAATTGTCCTCAAGTCTAACCAATAAGTTAAGTTGGAGCATGCATTAGTGGCGTGCATTCGTAGAAGGACTAATTAACTGCACGGCGTCGGCGTGCACTTGCTGCTTGATTAATGCAACTAGTAATTACAGGGCATCTTCGTGGGCAGCTCACGAAACGCCATCTCGATTACTAAGTAGATATATCAGTGTACTATATTATAGGTAACACAAAATACTGAGTAGAGACCTATTTGTAACTTATAACTCATATTTTTTTCTTACCACTGTATTTATTTTCTGTTTCTTTGTCTTTGTTGTGTTATTAAGTTGCAAATAAATGTTTGATTGATTGAAATTAATTGAAGACCTGAGTGGATGAAGGTGTTATGTCGCATTTTTGGTTTTTCCTTTTTTTTTGCATCGATGAAAGTAACATGTCCTTATATATGTATGAATGATTACAGACCTTAAGATCGTCGAATTTTTTTAAGACATTTTTGGAAAATAAAAGGTTGAAAAAGGTGTTTTGTACAGTTAATTTTAAAAAGCAAAGAGCGCAGAAAAGTTTATCTTTGTCAGTGGAAGAAGCAGACATGTTAACATTTTTTTTTTAAATTATATAATAGAAGTGTTTAATTGCCATCATATAATTAATATTTGAGGTGGTTTACACAACTTTGTATCATAATTTAGTACAACAATTAGTTCCGTGAATTATCTTAAAAATTAAGTCTCTAACCTCCATTTATTCAAAATTGAAATTATGTGACATACCACCTTCATCCACTCACGTCTTCAATTATCACATAAATATTTGACGACACGTTTGGTCTAGTAGCTAGTAACCCCAGCTGTTAACCAAACGTTCGCGGGTTCGAATCCCGCTAGGGGCAAATGTGTTAACTTTTTATTTTTACATTTATACCTGAGTCATGGATGTTTTGTATTTACAATATGTATGTATTTACAAAAAAAGTAATCTATGTAGTATATCAACTGTCTGGTATTAATAATACAAGCATTAGCTGCTTACTGTGGAACTAGAAGGTGCTGTGTGTGGAATGTGAAAAATATAACATGATATCACCTACATATTATAAAACAAACTCAAAAATTACTGCACCGGTTTTCATGTTGTTTTCACCAATGGATAGAGTGGTTATCGGGGAAGGTTTTAGTATATAATTTACAAAATTACGCGGACGATGTCGCTTGCACCAGCTAAAGATTGTATAAGATATATAAGTGCGAAAGATTGTGAGGATGTTACTAAACAGAATGTCTTGAAATTTTACAGAATTTTTGAATTCTGCGAAATTGAAATTGAAATTTTGCGAAATTTTATATTATTTCACGCTATAACTGATTTTTATGAAATTTAGCACATAGATAGTTTATTACCTGAATTAATATATATATATATTAGGATACTATTACCCTGAAAAATTTTAGGGTCTTGAGTGATCGTCTATAAATTTATAAAAATTAGGCGTCACAGTTTAAGTTATGATGAAAACATGACTGTGTGAAGTTATGATGAACGAGTAGTATACAGAAGTAATTAGAATTGTTTAATTGCAACGCAACAAATCGACGTAACATTGTGACGGCGTGAAGGCCACATCAAAGAGTTGGGGACGTGACGTCACCGCGCGTTGCCTCTCCCCTCACTTTTGGACTGTCCACCCTCGCCTCAGTTTATAACTACAAGTCAAACAATTTAACAAGGTGCAACATATATTCAGATGTATTTGTCCTAAAAATATGAGCGAATGTATGCTTGGATGTTTGTTAATCTAAAACACAAAAACGGTTGGCACACAAATAGTTTAATACCTGGATGAACATATCGGATATACTGGTTATAGTTTTTCTTATAGTAAAATAAAAATTATGACTCAACTAAAATATTATTAAATACAATCTACAGATTAATTAGTGTGATTAATAATGGTCCGAAAGCCAGGCACTAATTTCGTCAATGATTTCCTCTTAATCGATAATTTGTAAAATGCCTGAGAGAGTTGTATCATGATGCGTTGTGAACGTCAGCTACGGCTCCGATGGTGAGTTGAGCAGTGGTAACCCATTACACTTTCAGAGCATCAGCTGACAAGCATTCCACCAAGATATAGCAAGCTGACTTTTTTATTTATTAACAGTAATACATAAACTATCATGTGATAAATTTTACATTGGGAGGTAATCACTGCACACGTATATATTCGTGTGACCTGCTGACGTATAATCCACCATTTTATAAATAGCTGACAATTTTGTTTCTTCAAAATAATAGGCTAACTATAATTTGATGAATTTTTAATCGGGAATAAATGATTAAAAATTTTTTTTATTATGTGCGTGGGCGGCTACCACTCTACTGCTCAACCCCCCATCGGAGCCGCAGCTGACGTTCCCAACGCTTCATGATACAACTCTCTCAGTCATTTTACGAGTTATCGACTGAGAGGAAATTGGTCATGAAAATCTGTCGCTGGCTCACGAACCATAAGGAATGTTTTTATATATTTTTCTTTTTATTATTTTATCTTCCTTTTGCATCTCCCTCATTTCTCGACAAGTACCTATCTTTCATCAAAAACCTCTCATTACCTACAGTAATATTATGTCAATCTATAAAGTTGGAAAGTTGTTTGTTCGTTTACTTGGTTGTACGCTCTAATCTCAGGAACTACCGATTCGAATTGAAAAATTATTTTTGATAGTCCATTTATCGAGTAAGGCTAGGTTATAAAGAACGCGGACGAAGTCGCATACACCATAATATGAAGTATTTAATAACAGAGTAGACATTTAATGGCAATTCGCATTTACCAATTGACCACATTATGTAGGTAAACAAACAACTGTTGCTAAATAACTGAACACATATATTACTTACTTATTGACTTACTTACTGAAGCTTTTTACGATCATTTGTACGTGAATTTTATTTTGTCCTCTAGTCGTGACATATATGACGACTTATAGCGCGTTAAGTGTTCATTTGTTTTGCACTTTTGAATGTGTTAATCGACTTATGCGGCCGACTGTACCTGCGTTACAAACCAAACAATATGATGGCTAACAATATTTTAATTAAACTTAGTTGAACTATAAAATAATTTTTAATATGTGTTGCACATGCATTGATGGCGCGCATAATGCAAGGGCCGGTGCAAGCATACCTCTTGTGGAGCCGCGATTCGACACCTGAGTACACTGCACCCCTGCTTTTATTATGGGGGAGCAAACGTGAATCTTAATATGGAGACGGCTTCACACATTTCATAATATAATATTTCCTGACTATTTTTTTGTATAGAGTAATCCACTATGCGATCCACCACTGACCAGTTTTTTGGACCACAGTCTACGACTTTATTCTGGGCCAGTGTCATATTTTTTCATAATATGTAATTTTACTAAATGTTCGTTTAGTGATATAATATTATTGTTACAGTTAAATAACCAATGTTTTTGCACGCGACTTTGAAGTTTTAGAGGAACTTCACAGGAAAACCAGCTACACTAATCTGAAAATTATCTGAAAGTCTCATCAAAATCAGTTCAGCGGTTTTGGAGTCTATATGAGACGTACGGATACATACATACACACATCGCCTTTTATATATTAAGATTTATTATCCATGTTTTTATCCTAAAAATATTGCTTGTAAAACTCAGTGATTACTACAACTAATTTTTCGTACTTAAATTATCGTTAATTATCGTGTAAATATTTACTGATTCCTAACTAATTGATAATTTTAGTTAAACAAAATGATCTATTGTTTCTTTTTCATCTTTCTACTTTATTGAGGTTTAATCGAAAGTACGTACAGTGTAGACAAAACAGTTTTATAAATATACTAGCTGTTTCCCGCGACTTCGTCCGCGTTAAAAAAGATAAAAAGTAGCCTATCACGTGTCCCGTACGCCTAAATGTTTGTCTACCAAATTTCGTGAAAATTAGTTAATTCGTTTAACAGTTATGGAGGAATATACATACATATGTACAGAAAAAAATTGTAAAAATGGTCAATTTAGTTTCAGTATCATGTGTAGAGCCTATCTATATACTTGATATTTCTGAAAACAAAGTACGAGTAAATTACTTCATGACCGACCACTACAGATTTATTATTAGTATAGAAAATGTCCGGCTCCACAGTTTTTGTCACAGTTTTAGAGAGATTCGATCACCAACATTAGGGGGTGGGCAGAAAAAATTGTCACAGGAACAATTACACGGCATCTGTCGCGTCTGGGCAGCTCCCGGTGGCTCCCGTGCGCAGGATTGAATTTATGCTGATTGGATTTATACAACGTTGAGGAGGTGAACACGAGAATAAATTAGAGACTACACATGTGCTGAATTTTCTAGTGGATGACTCATTTCACCATTCGCTAAAACGTTTTATGTCTACGATACGTTACTAACATTATAATTATATTCAAATGTCTACTAATTTTACCAGGCACAAACAATACCAGGGGAGTGAAAATATGCTGTAAGTAATCGCTGATTATAAAGAATAGCCCGAAACCAATAAAATTATTTCGTGGAGCAAATGAGATTTTAGAGTTCGCGATTTTTTTTAATTTATATTATGGATAGCCAACGTAATAGTGCACATATACAAAATTCACAAATCACATTTACAGGCTACCACAGCATGAACATTAGTTAATTCTTAAGGTACATAATATTCAATTCAATTAATCATTTTATACATAATATTCAAAATCAATTCAGTCAAATATCAAAAGTCAATATTCAAGGCAAATATAATACACAATGTCATCGTGTCATTGGCTAAGTAGGTATTAAAAAAAAATTAAACATCAAACTTATAGAAATCAAAAATCAGAATATTGTATGTTTTTCCGCTAAAGTAATCATTTAAAATTTAATTATTTTTAGAAAGACAATGAGACTTGTGTGAGTAACAGGTACAGATAGATCAAATGTATTGATTTATGACTAAACTTTATTGATATTCAACTTATAGGTATCCACTTTCTTTTATTTTTTAAATTTTGTTAAATTTAAGTGTAAAAAACATAAGCAATAAATTCGAAAAATTTTGCTACACAAGGATTTTTTAAAAAAGAAAAATTTCATCATAACAGCGGCCTACAAATCGATTTGGAAACAATAGTCTACACGCCGACCATAAATACTTGCGTTTTATCGCATAGAGGTGAGAGGGGAAGCCCCGTTTGTGCGCACTTCCAAAAGTGGCCAGCACTTAATCCGCTATTATTTTGCTATCTTAGCTTTAGATAGCTATCCCTCTAAATTAGTTAAAAAATAAAATAGAACGCTACTTACATTCCATACAATCTACCTCCTGATTCATTTCAACGTTACATGCTATTTGTATCACTTTAATTAATCCGTCCTTACTGTTTATGGAGTCAATAAAGACTGAATCCACCTACCATCAAGTGGACCGCTTTTAAACTCGCCGGCCATAAATAAATAAAATAATTTTAATAATTTACGGCACATAAAATGTATTTAATTTTAAAGTCACTTCTTCGCACAGTTCGTGCGAAACAAAATTGTGCGAAACCACTAAGTATACTAAACCGTTTTCAAAATAAATCAGTCAAATCACAAGGGTAAATTTATTGTGACATATTATATTTTAAGTTTATTTCATTAGAAATATTTACAGCAAACACAAATGGAATTAAACTGTTTATAAATATTCAATTGATAAGCGGATTAGAAATCTTTATTTGTAGCTAATTATGGTCGGTTCAGTGTTTAGTTAATATTCTTTTAACACACACACACACACACATAGAGAGAGAGAGAGAGACACGCAGCCACACGGGCACGCACGTATACGCACGCACACGTAAACATCCAACGAAAACTGACTAATTAAATAGCTCATTTTCAAGTAAACTGTCCCAAGTGAACGTGCCGTAGGATAATACAAATAAGTACCTGGCGTGTGGCTGGCGATTGTAGGCCACAGTTTGGTGAAAATTTGGCGCAACTCCAGCCGGCGCGGCGTGGAGTACCTATACTCCACGCTATATGACATTAGGCTGCATCTGCTATTGTAAACGTGTCGATAACAACCAATATCATTATGCCCAATAGAACTAGATTGGAATAGTTGAGTTGCAAGAACTAGGTTCGCTCTAGCACTAGATTTTCTGTTATGATTTTTGGTTTAGTAATTTTTATTGTATTTAACCCATGTTTCTATAATATGTTATAATATATTAAGTTGCATGATAACTCATGTTTATAACAAAGAGTATAAAAACAAAACAAAAAAATACTTATAGATACGTATATTACTGTTATAATGTCATTATTATGTGCTAGCGTATTAGATTTCTGTGTGTCTGCGAAATAAATCAGTAGTTGTAATTCTCAATTAGTTTAGAATCTTAAAAGACAATGGGTAATGGTGGGCCCACCTCTCTATAGTAACATGTGATATACCGTTAGATAGGGCTTTTTAAGCGGAATATGAGTTACTAATAAACCAATATGATTACTAGTATGATTACTAATAATCAAATATTAGTACTTTCAAACTCCATACGTTTGTGCCTATTGTCCCCTTGTGACATTGTCATTTGTTTTACCCTTGTGACGTCGTCGTCATCATCATTATCATCATCATCATCAGTCTGTATCTCTCCACTCTTGGATATTATAATCCTCTCCCAAAGCTCGTCACCACGCATGGTTTTCTGATCTTTGAATCTAACCGCTTTGTGGGAACAAATGCCATTCAGGGCTTTTTTTCTGCAATAATTATTCAAATATACTTATTTGAATAAATATTCGCAACTGTAGGCTTTCGTATAATTACACTACTTGAAAACGAGTCCAACCCGTACTAATATTAAAAATGCGAAAGTTTTTATCGATGTATGGATGTTTGTTGCCCTTTCACGCAAAAACTACTGAACCTACTGAAATTACGCGGGCGAAGTCGCGTGCAGCAGCTAGTATTTGAATAAATAATCGCCCTTGTGGGCGTTTGTATAATAACACTACTTGAAAACGAGCCCAATAAAGAGGGTCTTACGGAAACAGTCTATTTGTGCGATGCCAGGTACCGTCCAGTGTGTAATAAAGTGACAAATCTCACTCGAACATTAAACGCCAAATAATTAACTGTGCAAACAAAATTAACGGCCAGTTATAAATTTTGCACGTAAATCAATTATGTTTTATGGCGTGTGTCAACCACCGTGTTACGGTTTGTGGGATGGTTTAATGTACACATAAACTGGGAGAACTAATGTTCAACTTAATTGAATGTTACACATTTAACCTAAATAATATTAGTTGTAGCATGACAATACTATTGTCTTTAACTTACCGTTATCTTAACGGCATCTGTGACATTGATTACTGCATTTATCTCTTTCTTCACACAGTCCTTAACTATTTAACTATTTATTTATATATTAACTAGCTGCTGCCCGCGACTTCGCCCGCGTAATTTTGTAAATTATTGTATGTAACCTTCCTCGAGAAAAACTCTATCCATTGGTAAAAAATTAGTGCAGTAGTTTATCGCGAACAGACAGATAGACAGGCAGACAGACGAGGAGGACTTTGTTTTATAATATATACTTAGCGATAATTAAATATGAGTATCAGGTCATTTCTAGGATACTTATGGCAGTAACCAGGCTCTAAGAGCATGAATATTATATCTGTCTGTCTGTTCTGTTACCTTTTCACCCTCAGCTATACCTACTTAATCAACCATCATGAAATTTTGCAAGAAAATAAGAATATTTGTAAAAAAAAATGAAATAATTATAATTTCCCTCTCCATAATATTGTAAACACCAAAAGAATAATAAGTGCACTCTCTCTCTAGTTTTTTTTTTTCAATAAATTATGAAAATTAAATGTCTTCATTTGGTTTTCATAGTTAGAAGTTTTGTTAGTGGATTTAAATTTTTTTTTCTATGTTAAGGTCGACAGACAGGCTGACGGTCCACTAGATGGTAGGTGGCTACCGTCGGTCCTGCGAGGCAAACTCCTTCCCAAGATGGAGGTTGTCTGCTTCGCCGACGACACTCTGGTCGCGGCGAGGGCACAGACGTGGGAGGACGCAGTGCGGTTAGCATCGGTCGGCACATCTTTGGTCGTCCGGCGCATCCGCCTGCTAGGATTGGAGGTGGCCTTAGACAAAACTAGGGCCATGGGCTTCCATCCCCCACGCCGCAGGATCCCTCCGGGGCTCCGCGTCCGAGTGGAGGGGGTCCGGATTCCGGTCGGGGTGCATATTAAGTATCTTGGCCTAACACTGGACCCCCGCTGGAGTTTCGAGGAGCACTTCAAGCTCCTCGCTCCACGGCTGACTGCAGCCGCAGCCGCGCTCGGACGACTCCTCCCGAATCAGGGAGGACCAAATTCGGCGTGCCGTCGACTTTACCACGGGGTGGTAAGGTCGATGGCACTTTACGGAGCCCCGGTGTGGGCGGAGTGCCTCACTCCTCGCACCCGGGCCCTCCTGCGAAGGCCTCAAAGGGTCATGGCGATCCGGGCCGTGCGAGCCTATCGCACGGTCAGCCACGGGGCCGCCTGCGTATTAGCGGGCACTCTCCCGTGGGATGTCGATGCCCTGGTTCTGTCCCAGGTGCATCGGCATCGGATCACCGCAAGGGCCCTAGGAGAAAGACCCGTTGCCGAGGAAGTGCAACGGGTCCGGGCAGAGGCGCAGGAGAGGGCCATGGACGACTGGGACGAGGCACTCCTCAACCCCACCGCCGGCCACCGGACGATTTCCGCCATCCGTCCGGTTTTAGAGGAGTGGGTAAGGCGTCGACGAGGTGGCCTTACCTACCGTATGGTGCAGGTAATGACCGGACACGGGTGCTTCGGTCATTACCTCCACCGTATACAAAGGGAGGAGTCGCCGCAGTGTCATCACTGCGGCGATCCTGATGACACGGCCGAGCATACGCTCCAAGTATGCTCGGCCTGGAGATCCCAGCGTCGGGAGTTGAGTGCGGCGCTGGGGGGTGGTGACGTCTCACTGTCAAGCATGGTTGAAGCCATGCTTGACAGTGAGACCGCCTGGAGAGCAGTTGCCTCCTTCTGCGAATCTGTTATGTCGCAGAAGGAGGAAGCTGAGAGGGAGCGCGAGAAAGAGGCCGGTCTCGCCTCCCTCCGACGCAGACGGTTGGGCAGGAGAAGGCGGGCATACCTAGCCCGTCTTTAAATGTCCAAGGGGGACCTGCGCACATGGTTGGCTAACTGTGTGTGCCTGCACAAGGTTCCCCCGTCTGGGGGTTGCCTGGGTGTCTCCGGGCAATCCTCCGTTGGCGTTAGCCTAGCCAGCAATGGCTAGGCTGCCCTGGGGTGGATCGGAGTTGTTGCCTCGGCAGAGCCCGGTCCACCCCGCTCAAAGGGCAAGGAGGCACCGGGGAGTTTTAGTGGGTAGGGGCCAGTTCTGCTGGTCGACCCCCACATACCCCTGCCGCCTAGCCAGTGGCAGGAAGTCAGTAAACGGATCTCTCCTCGTCAAAAAAAAAAAAAAAAAAAAAAGGTGGCTACCGTCGCCTATAACACAAGCAACGCCATAGGTGTTGCAAATGCGCTGCAGACCATAGAAGTATTAAGGATAAGGGATATGGGAGGGATGGGGTAATGGGCACTGGCATCCCTTACTCACTTACCGAAACACAACAGCATATAACCTTACATATAACAGCATATATGTAAGGTGGTGGTTACTGCCGCGAGACGGGCTGCCCAAATGACTGCGAAACGCAGTGTGCACTGCCACTACTCAATAAATATGGAAATAACCAGTAATTCGTGCTAGTGATTCCAAGTTGGAATGTTTACGAACCTTTTTAAACGGTTATTGTTTGGAGGTAGTACAGTCGATAACAAAAGGGCCACGTGTTGTCCGGAACGTGCATGGCGCCAGGTGTTCAGACCGCACGTCTCTAAATTTAACGTCTTTATTTGTGTTCGCGACGGTACACGCTGGCTTTTCGACTAACTCCGCAAAACTCCACCCTAATTGGAAAGTAAACATTTTAAAATAACTCCACTTATTTCTGTAACTCTTTTGTACGTGATGTTACTGCGTTTTAAAGCTGCTTATTTTATAAACTGTAAACAAATGACACTGTACCCATATCTAATCGCTAATTTGACTCTGCATGTCTCTATCAACCAATATTTGACCAATATTAGACGACACGTTTGGTCTAGTGGCTAGTAACACTAGCTTTTAATCAAACGGCCGCGGGTTCGAATCCCGCTAGGGTCAAATGTTTATGTGTTACTTTATGTTTTACTAGCGGCAAGAAGTTACAATTCCTTCAAAAAGACCACCGCAAAACGTAATATGAAGATTTTTCTGAGCTCTTATATTTTTCTGAGTAAATGAAGAACGTCAGAGCCTATTTCCCTATTTCCTCCTATTGTTTTATTCTTTATCATGTTAGTAAGCTATTGTATCAAGTGGACCGTCAGCCGGCTTGTCGATCTTAAGATAAAAATACAATTGTTTTACAAAAACACTTCAGAAATAAAATTGCGTGTGCTGTATCGGCAGCCGATCGTTCCGCTCCTGGGTCTTCATTGCATCGCTAATAGTGAGCAGTAGCTAAAGCATAAAATGAGCTGTATCAGATAGGAAATTCTTGTTAAAATAACCGGGAAACAAATCGAGTAAAGAATCCAATATGGCCGGTGTAGGGTGGCGGCGCGCGTAGCATCCACAGATACTTTATATCTTAACAAATTTAAATTGAGCAAAATTTCCAAGACGGTAATTAAACTGGCAAAGATACCGCATTAATATTTGATAACACAATTAATTCTCGTCGGAGGTTGGTCTCGTAAAATTTTCAATTTGCAGCGCTGAAAGTTTCACCTGATAAACGTGGGCAAAGTTGAAAAAGCGAAGATAAGGGCCGAGCGCTTGGTAAGTAATTACATTACTTACTCCTGCTTGAGGGACATGAATTATTTTCTATGATACATTTTTGGTACCCATACATTTACATTTACCATTTTGGTCTACTTGATTATTAATTTTACATTTTACAGTATATTTCTGGAGACGTAAACTGGAAAAATATTTTCTCCCATACATTTACCACGATAGTTTCAACACAAAAGGTTTGTTTGATTGTCGCACTGTATAATAAACAAGTAGCTACATTTTTCCCCTACATATGTATGTATGTTCCTCCATAACTCTTAAACGAATTGACTGATTTTCATGAAACTTGTTAGATAAACATTTAGACATACAGGACACAGAATAGGCTACTTTTTTCTTTTTCAACGCGTACGAAGTCGCGGGCACCAGCTAGTTCCAGAATAAGTATAGTACTTAATTCCTTATCGTATCATATTCATCATAATTATCTTTATTCTTATCGATTTTTTAGTTATAATGCTATTTATTGAAAAGGGCATTTTAAAACTAAACTCCTTTATTTTAGGTAAGCCAGTTTTGTTTACAACATTACTTTAAAGTAAGCTTTTTCAAACCATAACAACTTACAAACTATGCGAATGAAAACAAACGTAACCC
This sequence comes from Synanthedon vespiformis, assembly GCA_918317495.1. Taxonomy (NCBI): domain Eukaryota; kingdom Metazoa; phylum Arthropoda; class Insecta; order Lepidoptera; family Sesiidae; genus Synanthedon; species Synanthedon vespiformis. The sequence goes on along the minus strand of OU906953.1, from coordinate 10,687,349 downwards.
TAATGTAGGAAACGTACCTTCGCAAAGTATTTATTGTTACAGAAATAAGGACTCGGAAACAAACCGTCATATTTCAAGTATACGAATGAAATAATAATATTATGTTTGTGCAAATTGAAACAAACTTTGACCGTGAATAGTTGTAAAAAAAAAGCAATAAATATTACAATTTATGAATTTAGACTTTAGTAATCTTTTAAACTGCCTATCTACTTGGTTTCGAAGGTTTAATAGTTTAATATAGAACTGTAGCAAACCGTATGTATTCGGTACTGAGTAACGGGTGCGCCATCTAGTACCGAATAACGAAACGTTACACACGGATGCATTTCGTTACTCGCATCTTTCGTTACTAGTATCACTGTTTCATTCACGCATGCTCAAGTACCGTTGATGCGTGAATTGAAACGCTTGCTGGCTAATCGTATGTATGTTTTACGCATGCGCTTATTCGGTGAATTTAAAAACGTACGTTACAAAGAACGATGTTTGTTTATTAAGTAAACTATATTTTGGAAATTCGTCGTCTAATTTTTTTACTCTTTATTTAAGGTATTTCTTTGTTGTTTTAGTATTGTTTAAAATATGTTCTTATTTTATTATTATGTTTAATTTCATTCTAAGAAAAAAAGATTTATGTTTTTTAATTTTGTTTAAAATATGTTTAATTTCATTTTTTATGTTTACTTTCAATTTAATGTCAATAAATTATTTTCGACACCTATTTGTTGCTTCTTCATTATAATCGATGCCATAATAGATTTCGATTAGCCTGGTTTAAAATACGGAAAAGTAAAAAAATGCACCTTAGGCGAATGTTGCGATGCCGCGATGTCATACGGTGTACGCGTACCCAATACGACTTATGATGAGGGACCAAAAGTACCGAGTAACGTAACGATACGATAGTAACGAATACTAATTGTCATAGTACCGAATACATACGGGTACGCTTTTTTTCGTTACTTTTACACCTCTAGTTTAATACCAAACAAATTATATATATACACTGATTTCTAGTAATAAAATAAATCAAACACTACATTGTAAAATTACACACATTACAGGGAATCAAACGATAGCGCGTTCTAACCTGAAGGAGAGGCGCCATCTAGTGAACAGTTTTGGTATTATTTCGACAATGCGCCTAACAGTCTGAAAATAATTTGTTTTAGTAATACATAATTAAGTAGGCTTTTCAGACAAAATTATAGACTTAATTATATTTAAATATTATGTGATAAAATGATGAAAAATAATTATTTAATAAACCCCAATTACCTATAACTTCACTCTTAAAGGGAATTTAAGAGTACTATAATATACTATTGATCGGTAATATATTGATAGGTTAATTAGTTTTTTTTTATTAATTAGTCTTTACATAAAATCACACTATTGTAAGTCTCAGTTTAAGTTTACTTCACTAGGCGAGTAATTTAAATTACAAATTGACATTAAACAATTTTTCGACTGTTATATCAGGCATTATTCATTTATTAATTACAAAACAAAAGAAAGCAAGGAGAAAGCATATTAAACCACTGACTATTTTAACGAGCGATAAAACAAAAACGAAACTCGGTAACGAGACATCTAAAAACCGATTTAATTAACAACTAAATTTACACCTTAACCTTTTTTTAGATACAGGTGGAAAATAAACAAAGTGGATAAAACGCGCGCGGCACGCCGGCACGAGAGACGCGCGGCTGAAACGCGGCGGGCACGCAGCGGGAACGCAGCGGGCACGCGGGCGGCACGCGACGAGCGCCGCGTATCGACGACAGCTAGGTGTTAACGATTGATAGCAACCAAATTGTTGTGTAAAGGTGAACTCTAAATTAGTTAGAGATTCGACACTAAATCGACCGACTGATCGGGCATTAGAGCGCACAGCACTTCTATTAGCGTACAAAGTCAGGAGTTGCCGAAATAAATCTACACCTATATTCATATACTAGCTGGCACACGCGACTTCGTCCGCGTTGAAAAAAAAATTAGACTATCCTGTGTCCTGTACGTCTAAATGTTTATCTAACAAGTTTCGTAAAAATCAGTTAATTCGTTTAAGAGTTATGGAGGAACATACCTACATATGTACATGTGTACAATACAAATTTACTATTAGTAATATCAGCATGATTGATTGATAATATCAGCTCATGTCTATTTATTCATTAATTTCTTTTAAACCATCCAACCGATTTCGATGGGGTTTTCACTAATAAAAATAGCGATAAACAAGGGTTAGAGGAAGATTTGTGTGCGTATTTTACGTACACTGTATAAAATTTCATCCGTGCGAATACTTTACAATACTTTATGTATGAGGCTCCAACATTTTTTATTATTAAGATCATAATATTTTTTTTTTAGCAAGCATACAATCTACACAATTCTATGAATGTCAATGTAAAAATAATGAAATGAAATAATAATGAATTTCTGAACAAGAAATGCCATTTTTATACAAAGAATAGAAACGAAAGGTTTCGATTTTGTTAATCGTCTTTATTTTTGATTAAATGAAACGAAAGTTTTTACTTCTTGTTTTAAATTTGTAATTATGTAAAATTTTATTAGGACAGTTTTAAAATTTAAAAGCGAACTGCTTTCTTTGTGACCCAGTTTAATTATAATTTAAATTAAGAAATTACCATTAATTTCTCAGGTGTTATTCAATTGATTGCTATTGATCCAAATCCAAATCTAAATCTAAGTATTTAATCTTTTCTAAAAGCACAAAATGCTTTAATAGTATCAAATGAGTAATAATTCGAGTATTCAAATAGGTCGATAAATTAAAAATAAACACGTAAAATGTTTATTTTTAAATGTAATACTTATAGAGGCGGCTTGTAAATTACCTGTTAGTTCCATTGAAAATATTGATGCGTTTGCGCTTGAACGATATATTTATTGAACATGGCGCTCGAACAGTCTTGAGTTTATTAATTTTATTTCTACAAATATCTATTAATATGTATCTCTTAATTATTAATAAAAGTTTGTGAAGAAATTTCTATATCCTTACATATTATAAAACAAGGTCCTCCGCCTCGTCTGTCTGTTTGTTCGCGATAAACTCAAAAACTACTGCACCGATTTTCATGGTGTTTTCACCAATGGATAGAGTGGTTCTCGGAGAAGGTTTTAGTATATAATTTACAAAGTTACGCGGGCGAAATCGCGGGCAGCAGCTAGTTGTTAATAAAGCTTAAGTTAAATTTGCGAACAGATGGGTTTTGCTCCGAATATAAACATAGTATAGGATGCTTTTTTGTAACATACTTTTCTATTTCCTATTTAAAAATATAATGGAATATGAGAGACTGTTACCAAGGATTATAAATAAAAAACATGTTCGTAGCAAAATTGGTATTTTTTTAGTAATATTTCTACACAAACAAAAATATATCATCGTTCATAATATTTAAAAAATTTTACTAATTAAAAGCCAACTGTAATAAAGAATTTTTTAACTAAACGCAACTAAAAACTAAATGATCTAAGAAGCACCAAGTACTCAAGTACAATCAATTGATTCAATCAATTGATTTCAGATAACTAAAAACTAAATGATCTAATAACCCAAGTACTTGATTGATTTCAGATAATTTTATTCCAGTAAAAACGTATATCATTTATTTAATTAATTAATTTTAATTAACTAAAACTTTAATACTAGTATAACTGGTATTAAAGTTTTAGTTAAGTATGATAAGTTGGTCAGGGGGCCTAGCCAAGTCTGCTTTCTACAGGCGTTTACGCTACGCTACAAGTTACAAGTTTTCTCTTAGCGTAGCGTAAACGACTGTCGAAAACACACTTGGCTACGGGCCAAGGTCCTCTAAGGTCTTAAGCAACGTTAGGGAGATCAAGTTGCTCTGCCGACCCTGTAAGAATTGAGAAAAGTCTTTTGAAAGAAATTAGTAGTATCTTTCAAAAGCAAAGATAAAGTATCAAGATTGTTCCGCCGTCTGCGATCTGTTAGTTCAGGAAAGGCCATGTGTTTCTTGTCGATACGTGTGCGCCGCAATCCGGTCGCAATCACCATTACCTACCTGTCTGTGTATTTTTATACGTGGAGTATGCTATTTCTAAAGCAATAACGGTACGTTTATTTGGGGTTCTACATTTTATTAGGGTTTTCTTAGTTCAGTGACTCGCTCTCAATATTAATTCAAAATAAATTTTATACGATTCTTAATTTAAATATAATATTTTAAGTTTAACGGCATTTGAGATGAATGAATGAATTATTTGATAATTTTTTTTTATCCTAAACGTTTAAAAGCATAAAAAAGTTAAATAAATTGGCAATTAGACAAAGTGTCGTGTATTTCTTTTTCCTTTTATATTGGAGATCCATATAAGGCGAAAGATAGGTAGAGTTTGCAAACTTTCTGATTCTAGTGAAAAGCCATTAATTTAGTAAATTTAATTTAATTCAGTAAATTAATTAATTCAGTAGATTAAGTCCTTTTTAAAAATCAAATAAGGATTGGACATTATTTCATAATATCCACATATTTAACTTGGTCACAATACTTTGCCATACCAATAATTAGAAACTTGTGAAGTTTCAGTAAAATTAGTGTAATTTATTACACAATCTCTATACAAAGTTATAATAATCACCTGCGCACTGCTTTGAATGGATAAAGTAGACAAAACAAACTTCACACAAATGAATACCACTTAAAATCCGCAGTTAAGACCCTCGTATGAACCGTTAATGAACTTTACTAGTGATGTTCCTTAGCGGTTCGTATTTTTATCGATATCGAATGAATTTTATTAGTGGCTTATATTTGAAATATATTCACATTGTTTTTTATATAAAGGTCAGAAAGGTGCACAGTTCACTTGATGGTAGGTTGATACCATTCCCCCCCTAGGTGGGCCATGACCTTGTCGTGGTGGGGGGGCTTACCCTTGATCCGAGGGGTCGCAGGGGCCGGTGGTGGACAGAACCACCGACCTTTGCTCGTCCCATCGGATTATTGGGGACCAACAAGGCCCACACCCGTGTGCTCCGAGCGGGCTCTGTTCAGCGGAGCTCGCGGCGGAGCACACTTTGATGAAGTCACCCCGGCGGCTGGGGCGGGACGTGTAGCCCTCCATGCATGTTCTCGTCAGCTGTCGTCGGGGTGTTTTGGTGGAGTTCAGGAGAACAGGGAGGCCTGGGGGGTGGCCCCTGGTCCCCTACTCAGAGGAGCGGGGGGAGGAGCCAATGGACACTGCAGTGTCCATTGAGTCCTCCCTTTTAACATCCTGGTAGATGGCTGGGCAGGAGAAGGCGGGTATCAGCCCGTCTTCAAATGCCCTCGGGGACCTGCGCACACGGCTGGCTGGCTGTGTGTGCCTGCACGGGTCTCCTCCGTCTGGGGATTGCTCGGGTGTCTCCGGGCAATCCCCCCGTTGGCGTCAGCCTAGCCAGCAATGGCTAGGCCGCCCGAGGAGGGTGGGTCGGAGCAGTTGCTTCGGCAGAGCCCGTCCACCCCCCATTCTAAGGGCAAGGAGACACCGGGGAGTTTTAGTGGGCAGAGGTCAGTTCTGCTGGTCGACCCCCACATACCCCTGCCGCCTAGCCAGCGGTAGGGGATCAATAAAAGGATTTCTCCTCGATAAAAAAAAAAAAAAGGTTGATACCATTGCCTATCAAAGCCAAGTACTTTGCTGTCCTTAGTATAATTAAGAGTAAAGGAGGAAGGGATATAAAAATATTATCTAGCATTCCTTACCCACTCACCGAAACACAGTAGCACGTATGCTGTATTACATAGTGGTATTTGTAAGAATGTTCTTACTGCGTCACACAAAAACTAAAACTTATTTTAAGTGAAACGCATTTCTAGAAATACCTAAATCCTATGCTATTTTACAGCATAAGCATTTATTATCCAGCAGCATAGGTATATAAATATTTTAAATATAAATAAATTCTTATGTAGCTTTGTAAGAGAAATATCTATTTGATATTTCAAAACATGTTTTCGACTTCAGAAGTCATAAATAATCTATAATGTATATAAGGATTACATTATTAACATCGAGTTGTTTTTGTGCGTATTAATGCCCAATTTGAATTTTCATCGATGTTGTTACGCCAAACCCTACATACACATTAGGGTTGTCACAAAATGAAATTATACAACGATCCACCTACACACTCTTGCAATAATACGCTGTTTATTTTCTGCTCACCACTCGTAACGTTGACACAATCGATTTGTAACTTTAAAATATAGTGCATAAGAACTATAAAAAGTGTGCAAGAAACTTGGTTTCTTGTGGAAGTTAAGACAACCTGTTTCACGAGCCAGTGATCCCTTTTATCTTTAGGTGACATACCGCAGCTTATTATTTCTGCAGAGATACATTTGTAATTTACTTAAAGAAACTCCAGAGTTATTATATTAGCTCAGTCACACGTTAACTACACTGAATGTGTTTTTTTTTTGTATTTTGCATTTGAATGTATTGCACTTAGTATTGTTGAAACAGAACGACAGGAAATCTTTAAATTTATCAAAACCAATAGATGTTAGGATCACAGGGATTCACTAGGAAAAAATTAATACATAACAATGGTAATCTTAGTAATATTTGCTACTTTGAATCCTAAACGTTTACTAGTAACGACTATACACTATTTACTTGAAATAGAATATATCATAATGTATGAGTCTAAGACTAAAATGATCCAATTTGTCATTAGAAATGAATGCGAACTATGTAACGAAGACGCGAAAATAAGAGCAAATATTATGTCCACTTTCACTGTCATCTCGTCTGGTGCGCAAACAATAGAGCGGCTATTAAAACTATATTAATAGCCCCACACGAGACTTTGTATCATTGGCGATATGCTATACCAACAAAGAATATCTTTGTGTAAATATCAAACAAAATGCAAACAAATAATAAACATAAATAACTCAAAGGACATTAAAAGGTTGAGTTTTTTTTTATATTAAAAAAATAATAATTTATATCGATAATAATAATAAATCTGTAAGTGTACATACGTATGTATATTTCTCCATAACTCTTAAACGAATTAACTCATTTTCAGGAAACTTGGTAGATAAACATTTAGACGTACAGGACACAAATAAGAAGTCGCAGGCGTCAGCTAGTTTTAATATATAATGTGTGAAGATATTTATATTTCTATTATTTCTATTGCAGCTCCCTCATATTTCAACTACTTACTTGTAAGAAGTCAGCTACTATACCAAAACATTACAAATATCGAAACTGTGTTACATTTTATAGCCTATATGTTGAAAGACTCTAAATTGTATAACTTGAAAATGTAAATCATACTCGTTAGATGACCTTTAAGACTCTGATGACTGTTGATATTCATAAGACTCGACTGCTTAAAAATTAAATGATTTAGGGCTTACCTATGCCCTCATAAAAAAACGTTCAACTTTAAATAGGTTAGGCAAACAAATAAATGGATGCGTCTCTCGTAACCTGTTGAATTAAATGTCGATTAGTCTCCATTATGTTGTTGGCTTAAACTAGTCTCACTAACACTAACTAATAGTACTGAAACAAGGCGACACGGCTTACTGCTGTCAACATCCGCTAATTGTCTAAATTATTGCATCCATATCATCAGACGCAGAACGCGACGAGGGAGGATCAAAGGGCCAATTACAAATATATGCACAGGTGGCACAAACTGCTTGTACCTATATGGAGACCGAGCGAAATTACTCGTATGAGGAATATGAATGCCCTATACGAGCAAACCTGATTGGGTTGACATTGACGCTAATTGACGTCAGTTTATTAACTCATTAGAATCCCCTGTTAGACATAGGTATTATTAATTTAAGGTAATGTGATCTATTCTAGACTATATTCCAGTAATAAATCCCAACGCTCATCCGCTACTCGGCAGATTATGTCCCGCCCGCCCACTCTAACTTCTCCTGGTTGCCTTTTTGGGCAATGTTGACCACCTTGGTTCTCCAACTGTTCTCTGTATTTCAAATCATATTTCTCAGTGAAATTTGAAGCATTTTCTTCTCTATGCCTCACTGTAATTGTGCCAAAGACATTTATAGATCTTCGTCTTAACACATTGAGGGATAGACGATAAAATATTGGCAGGACTAAAAATGCTTCAAGCCTGCGTCGGCAGTCCTAGGGAAAATGCTTGATAAATTAATTTCGTATATTTTCGTTTGATAGAAACACGTCCGAAGAGTCTGCAAGGTAAACGGATCAAAGAGCCAATTATACGTTACCTAGTAAACTTGAACAAGCTCTACTCTGTTTAATAGTACGTTCAACTCGGCACAAGTTAGATGTGGTACAAAATTAATTTATGCTCTTTTACCATCTCTGAAGTTAAAAATACTCAATATATTTAAAAGTAAAATTTTAAATAGTAGACACATTTAAGAAAAAAAATATTTTTATTTTATTATTTATTCAACATTTGTTATATATTCAACACCTGTAGTAAATAAGAAAAAATAAAAATATTACAACTAAATGTTAAATATTTTAACTTTGAAATTTTGGAATATATATATTTGAGATATGCAACGAAGCGTGTTACAGGATAAATAAAAGTGAATATGGTCCCGTAGGTACGCATTACAGGTACTTACACTATTCAGTAACAGGTTGCATTTAATGGCATTCATGGCACATTATTGCCGGCGACTGTTGATAATGGCACTCGAACCGAGGCGTTGCCAATGTAAACCGTTATTCTAATATAAATAACCACATACCTTGGTTATTTCACGTGTTTTGATTCCATTTGTAAAACATATTTTCCCATTATTGTTCCATTCGAATATCCCATTATCATTATATCTATTTGCAAATGTATTAAAATGAAAATCTATTGAAGTCTTTTGTGAATAACATAAGGAGTGTTAAAGATATGGTCTAAATGTTTACATTTCATTATACTTACCTACATAATTTTTCATTGAAGTTTTTAAGAGTAAAATGTTTAGAGGCATATAAAAATTTTGCTTCCATATTATATTGATGGCCACAAAACTCGAAAATTAACCAATAAATTAATGCTTTAAATTTTTTTACATTTTTTAAAATGGGAGTTTGTTTATATAACGAAAATGGTCGGGTTCAAGTGGTTAAATACAAAAAAAAATATGACTATATACTTACCTAATACTGTAGTGCAATCAAATCGGTAACGGCCTGTTCATGTTACCTATCTTAACAAAAGATTAAATATCATTAAGATAATTAATAAATGCACAAATTTAAGACTAATTCTTTTAAGTCTTTTTAAGTGAAAACCCATCAGAATCAAATGTCGCAAACATTAGCAAACAATATAAGCTTCCCTGTTGTACTTGGCATCGCATCGAGTTCGCAACCCAACTCCGACTTACATCGACGATACAATAATATGGAAATAGATAATGTACTTTTCAAAAAAATGTTTTAATATTAATTCGTCTCCGTCCTGAATAGCAGAATAACCATTCTTTTTACCGATTTTTTTTAATACAAACTAAAAATAAGCCTATTTATTCTACACCTAATTTTAATATTAATTTCGAATAAAAATTTCACAATGTTATACTTATCGCTAACTGAATAGGCACCTATTGAAAATAACAGGAGACTTACTAAAGTAATAATTAGAACTTTAAAATTATTAAAGACAATGTATACTAGCTGCTTTCCGTGGTTTCACTCATATTTGCACTTTAATTCCTGCTGTGCAGCTAACTTGCTTCGTTATAACGAACCGCCTTCATGGCAACCATGTCTCAAATATTATATTTCTTTATATTGTCCTTCTAATGTCAGTGCCTCGGCCTAATAATTCAGACTGTATGTTCAGACAGTAAGTAGGTCATTTGGTAGAATGTCCTGCTACCAAATGCTACCTGCTAAAGTCTGATAGTAACCGCTACATATTACCACAGTAAAATAATAGGTGCAAGAGAGGGTTTAATTAGCCGTTCAAAATTTCCTATAAGGGTTGGTAGTTCATTTGAATCTCACTGACATAACGAACAAACGGTCTCTGGTGAGACCTAGTATATTATAGTATGTCCTCTCCCAATGCTGGTTATGTAAGTTGGTTATGTACGGGGAACAAGGGGTTGTTTCGTTCGTTCGTAAGTTTTCTTTCGTAAGGGCTGAGCAACTCGCACTCGCTCAACAGTTCGGTTCCCAAAATTATTGGCTTAGTTCCGAAAAAAATAGCTAAATCACACGGGGCTATCGAAGTTTGATAACATAATTATGATGCACATAAAGAAGCCAGTTCCACATTGAGGTGAGTACAGGTGACGCGACGCCGTCAGACTATATTTAGTCTGTGCACCTAGGAAGTTCATTAGTACGGGAATGTTGCTAATGTTACCGGAGTTTAATTGAGCAGTTTGCTCGGATCGCGCGAATTAGCTCGTCTGTTAACTGCTTTATGGTTATTATCGAGAAATTAATTGCCTGTAGGCCACATACAACTCAACCAACTGAGTCACCACATGCCAACTCGAATGTGTGTAATACACTTAGCAATACCGTTTCATTGTTTCAAATCAAACCAAATTCACAAGTTTCATGCCTCTTTTGCCTTACACATATGGTCACCTGTCTTAGAGCTTACTAATGACATAGGCTATCAAATAACTTACTATACATTAAGATCATTCATCCAATATAATTGAGTCTCTGTCCTGATGTGTTATAAATCTATTCATAAAATTTATGAAATTAGTCGGAATGAACCAATAATGTTGGCGACTTCGGAGAACTGTAAACTGCAACCGGGATGTAGTGCGGAATAATATGTCAAAGAATATAGAGGGCGCTGGGAGAAAATAGAGGGCTATTAAGTGTAAAATCGCACATAAATTAAAGTAGTAAATGACGGTAGTTCGGCCTGTGGCTATTCATCACGCGGACGCTGCAAGGGAGTGCGCTATACATTAAACACGCACCTACTATGACGATTTATATGCATATTTTATGGAGCTTCTACGATTTATGGACGGCGCTTAAGATTGTTTATGGACAGTTTTCTTTTTAGCCTTTGTTCATATTTATTACTGCCGCGGAAACCGTCTTTATCTTAGCGAAAATTAAGCTAGATTCATCAATAGACAATGTAACAAATACAATAGATATACCAAATTGGATATACCTGATTGGATTGTTTATCCCAAGTAGAATACACATCAACAACTTCGTCAGTTGAGCTAGAATAACTCAATGAGTTTGAGTTATACTTACTAAACTTATGTTTACGTAGTAGAAAATTAACTTGAACTTGAATAGTTCCTTATCTCGTTAGCTACGAAAATAATTCATTCGATTTGACAGGCTACGTCAGAAGGTGCTACGGGTGCCACAGCTACGACGGCGTAGAGTTCTACGCCGTCGTAGCGGACTCCCGTCGTATTTCAACTTATAAATCCTCTTAAATGGAAAGCAATACAGTGTACTACTTATTCTCTCACCTCGAAAGTGGGTAAAAAACTAAAAGTGGTGTGGATTAGCTGCCCCCTGCCGGGGTTAAGGTGGGGAGTACATGCGAAACCACTCAGTGATCGCCATTAGGCGAGTGTGTGTCGCGCAGCGTCCTACCTTATGTGTACTCGGCCGTATCACACACTTGGACTGCACTAAGTCGTATCATATTAACATTACAAAATTGTTACTAACAAAATTAACAAAATTGCTGCTGTTTCATTTTTTATAATGACCACTTTCACAAAATGTCAACTTTTACAATTTCAAGAATCACATACTCATTTTTTTCTAAATAATCCCCGAAAAACACGGTAATATTATATTAATTATTTTCATTAACGATGGCAATCATTTTCAAAATTTTGATTCCACATCCCAACAAGTTTATAAACTCTTAAACATCGTCAATTGTTAGGTACCTATTATATGATATAATTGCTGCACAGTAATAATAAAACAGATGTACAAAATTTATTTCTTGTTATACAAGATAAATACGTGATAATACGTAAATAAGTATTATATATATTTTGTAAATGTAAAAAGTATTAGAAATATATTAGATTATTTTTTACTTAAAAAACGTGCACCAATTATAAAAAAATATATAAAAATACAAACCAGTACTTTGTTAAATTTTACTCCAGAACCATTTCTCTTGAAATATCCCCCACATCAAGAGGCAAAGGTGTTCAAATTAAGATCTGAAATATTGCTTCCGACCCGTACAGTGTAGTCTCAAAGAGACGTGCTCACTATAAACATGTCAACATATTCTTATTTTGCAAATTAGTCGAACAAAATGATATCCAACTGTTCTCTTATCCACGTCGTATAATGAATCCCAATTAAAGGGTGCTAAGCGTCAGCCGAGTTATGTTTTGTTGTGACAAAAGACCACGATGCTACTGCATTGCCGCTATAAAGCCGTATTCAAACTGTTACATGCTTATAACAGCTTCATTGAAATATACTATCGATTGGTTACCGGTCCTCTTGGCAGGTGGTTGTAAATATTATAAATGGGCATTAGGTCTAAGATTAAATGGGGATAATGTAGCGCTCAACAGAAAATTTCCTCAACAGAGGAAAGATTTTATTGTTTGTTTGTTTGTTTGTATAGAATAGGCTCCGAAACTACTGGTCCGATTTGAAAAATTCTTTTACCATTAGAAGCCGACATTATCCGTGATGAACATAGGTTACTTTTTAGCGCGGGAAAATGCTTTATGCCTACGGGAAATCTAAAATAAAAGTAAATACTAGCGGCTTGGCCGGCCCATTTTTCGAAAATGAGTGGGCTAATATTTAAGATAATTTTCTTATTTATTTATTATTATTTATTATTTATTTTTTGATAAAGCATGAAAAAATTTACATTTAGCTCATCTTGAAATATGCATATCCACTCAGTTTAATTATGTCCGAATTAAATAAACGTAATAACAAAAATTGACTCTCAAACAACTCATGCTTAAGCAAATATCTGTTGAAATTGTTACTGAAAAAAGTCTTGTATATTCTATTCTATGATTTTTTTTTTAATTAACAGTGATCTGATATTATGTTCACCGCTTTATGCTGAAAATCGAGCCGAATTACTCAGGTATGTAAACGCGGCAGTTAGACGTCGACATGTGAGCGGCGTGCAATCATAAATCGCCCTTTTTATGGCCCACCACCTACGCTTTTCTTTTGCACGCAGGAAATAATGAATTTCACTAAATCGTACATAATGTCTCCGATATTTTTTAAATTTACTGAATAATTCCTCTATAAATTTCACTAAATCATGTTAATAAAAATAAAGTTATATTATTACCACACAACCAGGTATTCGTTTATTGTAATACAAGCTTACAAGCATAAGCTAAGAACATTGTAAAAAATCACTTTTGTCGACAGAGAAGATGACGGTCTATAGGTGTTTAAAATCGCCTATAACACAACTTTTTACGTATAAGAAAAATAAGATATATTTTTTTCTATAAAATACGTATTTTTTTTTATATAATTCAACTTACTATTAAGTAAATATGCATTTGAAAAGGCGTTATGAAAGTGTTTAATCCCACCCTGAGTATAGCACAAACATGTCTATATATAATTAAATTTTAATGAGACTATAGCCATGTATGGTCTGCGTATTTGTCCTCAATTAACGAATGTAATTAACTGGTATCGAATAAACGCGACGAGCTATCTATGTGACAACACTTGATTGCATACTTATTTATACAAAATAGTTACCGTAGTTGTTAATTTTATATTTACTTTGATTTCTGTTACTTTGGGAGTACCAACTTTTTTTACTGGTGGATACTGCAAAATATCCATTTATCACTACAAAATTTTAATAAATAAATTTTCGAAAAATACATGAAATGCTTTTGTATTAATCTATACTAATACCTACCATAAAGAGAGAGGACACATTTTTTCTTTGTTTATATATTCCACATATTACCTTCCGGTTCCGAAGATTACCTTCCACAGGTAATCTCCGGAACAACTCAAAAATAATCTCGGACGAAGCCGAGCGCGTCAGTCTAGTTATAAATAAATTAATGAATTTAAAATGTGCATTTTTAAAAATTAATTTATTCTTTTTTAGATGTAATTTATGATGTACTTAACAACCTAATTATATTTTTTTAGACCAACGCGTTCGAATTGGACGTGAGCACACAAATGGTATTAGCACACCATTTAAATGGTGAATGCAGTGGGCATTTGGGCAAGTATAACGCACAACGCGGTTATCCAACACGGCCCAATGGTTCAATACAAATAAACGGTTGATTTGATCGACGCTTTGCCAACCCGAAAACCGTCAGATGGAAAAATGGCAAACAAATCGGCTTCGTTCGATTGATATTGCGCAATTGGGCTTAATCAAATGAAATATTTTAAATTAATTATCGACAAAAGATAATGCCCTGTACAAAACAAACGATTACAAGATATTTTGAGAAATCGTAATTTTATTGCTTAAAAAATATCGAATTGATTTCTTTTTATGTTTAGGTCTACAAATAAGCTTACGGTCCACTTGATGGTAGGTTTCTATCATCGCCTAAGTATGAGATAAGCAACTCCTAATCCCTAATACATTATCCTAATTAGGAAAAACAGCGACATAAAGTTTGTCTGTGGTTTAACAGAATCGCTGTGGAAAATCTTTTCATATTTTGGAGAGTTGTAGGTATATAAATTGGGCGTTGATGATGTCTAGTTGACGAGTATAGTCTATGGTATACCACAAATCGCAACAGGCAGCATTCCAAACGGTGCGGTGCCAAAATATCCCGCACAGATGCCTCGGGCACCGCGCGTCCGCGCCGTGGATTCCTCTACCGATAATTGAGATTGACAATCGATAGGGTTGGGCGTATTGACATTAAACATATCGATACATCCATAAAGATGTAAGTAATGTAACTGTTACAAGAGTTCAAAAGTATTTTCGTGTTGAGGTTAATGACGGGCTGACGTAGAGTCGAATCAGAAATGAGGAGATCCGTAGAGAACGAGTTACTAAATAACCCCATAAGTAACTTGAAATGGCAGTAGGCAGGATACAAGGTCCTCGAGTGGAGGTTTCTAATCTAATCTGTCATTGACCTGTCCTATTCGAAAATTAAGTGGGTGGCCTATGTCCAGCAGTGGACGTCGTAAGGCTGAAGACTCCCCTTCCCGCTTTCTTCCATCGGACATATACAGACGTGCGGCCACCTTCATTTTGTCGAAAACCCTCTGTACTTCATTGTGCTCTTTTTATTTTTTTTAACTTAATATTAAAAGATAGGAAACAAATTTTCTGCCTGAATGTCCAGACAATTTGGGTTCTATGTCATTATGCTATGTAGGAAAAATATGCGCTAGTTAATTTGTGTCATGGTAGATTTGAGTGCTCGACTCATTATGTAGTAGTCAATTTAAGCTCTAGTCAAAAATCAAATGTACTTAGTCAGATTGTGTTCTAGACAGTCCAAGACCAACCTCTTTTTCGGACCAAGTGCTTTAAAACATCCTAATAATTTCGCACTGCCAAGTTTTGGAACTCCCTGCTGGCGTCTGTATTTCCGAGCCCATTATAACCCAAATATTTTCAAAGGCATCTTCTGAGCTCGCTCCATCATAGACCTCATCCTGGTCTCATAGACTCAGCTGGTTGTTGGCCAAGAGTACCTCTCTAATAAAAAAGAACGAAAGATAATGCATAATATTTGCATTAAGTCCTACAAAACAAATATTAAGAGTGAATCACTCACTAGTTTCCGTGTTTTTGATATATGTAAACAGAGTCGTAACAGTCAATAATAATAAAGCCAAAATTAGAAGAGATCCATAAACATTTTATACACCTTTAATGTATAAGCGAAGTGCTTCCAACTATTTGCAATTATTGCTGTTTTACCTTTCCATTCCAGATTTATTATTATCGAAATCGTGCGCTTTTCATACATATTTGAATTTAATGTTTTTCTAAAATTTTCATTGTTAAAAAACGATACTTCTAAAGTAGTGTATGGGAAACAACAATGTTTATTGGAATTTACTAAAAAAACAACCACGAAAAAAGGATCTACTCTAGGATGCAATTTACATGGTGATCAAAATATCTCAAATCAACATAGATTCTCCCAAAGATATAAGATGGCCTACAGATACATGATTAAGAAAAAAAGGGTCTAAAATGCAATAAAATAGGTACACCGATCAGTAGTGGTTCCATGCAAAGGGAGGAGAAACCATATATTTTGTCATAGTTTTAACCTTTACATTATTTCTCTGTTAAAATGTTAAAGATATGTTTTAATTACTGGATGTTTTGACTTAGCAGTAAAAGATTGCAATAAGTAAAGTAATGCGTACTTAATATATCCTTATGTCCAAAAGCACTCATTTTTTGGCAAAGACTGTTATATATAAAAAAAATTGTCACGTTGTTTGTCCGCGATGAACTAAAGTACTGAACATATTTTAAAAATTCTTTCACCTATAGCATTACAGAAATTAACATAGACTATTTTTTTATAAATTTTCGCGAAAGAAGTCGCGTGCAACAGCTAAGTATATTATAAAAGGTCATCGCGTGTACTCGTACTCATGATTTTCTATAAATAATGTTGACGTGTTATTATAACATGTTAATTTAGACTCACCTTAAAATACTTTGCTGGTACTGTCTAAGTACTGGTACATAGCTGGTATGTATAAGCAAAGTTGCTGTCATTTCAATATCGTGTTAGAGAAGCAGGCTCGTTAAAAAGTTAGGCGGCTCTATTGCGAGCTTGATACAGACTCGATCACACAACGGAACGAGGTGAGAGCCTTTATGTACAGGATGATTTAATGTATAACTACGATGAGCTTGTATAAATACGTATTTGAGATAAGATGTAATTATAATTTAGTGGAAACTTTGTTGATTCATGTTTTACTTGTATGTATTATGTGTATAATGTGTATCGAGATATTGTATGTTTCCCAAATATAAATAAATAAATAAATAATGGATCATAACTATTAAAAAAAAATCGCCAAAAGTTTCTAATATTTGTCAATTCGCGAAAATAAAATTGAAATTTCTTATGCTAGATTCATTCATATGGAATATCAATGTACCTTTAATTATCTGCACTCTGAACAATAAAATATTGACGATTATCAGTGACTGAAATAATTAGTCCCTTTGCAAAATTTTATTCATTTTCATGACCAATTATAGAATTGAAACACTGTATTTTCTCTTGAACGCTATATAGCCATACAATGAAATGCATTTAAGTTACGAAACGAAGTTTTAACATGAGACAATAAGTTTCTGAGTGAGTGAGTGCTGACAAAAGCCAAGTTATATCGATTTTATTATTGTCAAACATACTGTATAGTTAAATAGGTAACAACCTTAAGTAAGCATGTTTTGTCTCTTAGTTAAATCTTTGTTCGCGGTGATCCTCAGAAGTCACGAACCTTTCCCCCCCCCCTTTCCCCCCTTCACTCACCCCTTCCTGTCACTTGTGACATCAAACGCGTTCCGCGAAGTGTCAGGAAGCTACCACCCATTGTTAAGTTTTGTTAAATTTAATGAGTACATTGTGATGAAGTAATTTCGGTATCTACTTACTGCATTAACAAAGTATATACTGCTTCTGTTGCCATAATTATATTTGACTAGCATTTGTCCGCGACTCCGTCCGCACCCCTTTTTCTTAGGTATCAAAACATTTATTTGATCTTTACTCTCTTTTGTAGGCATCAAATTTTTTGATTTTATTTTTATACAAGCTGGTGCCTGCGACTTCGTCCTCGTTGAAAAGGAAAAAAGTAGCCCATCCTGTGTCCTGTACGTTTAAATATTTATCTACCAATTTTCATGAAAATCAGTTAATTCGTTTAAGAGTTATGGAGGAACATATATACATACAATACCTATACTTACGGATTTATTATTAGTATTTAAGTCCCTAAGAAATAGTACTTTTTCTGCATTTCTGACTGAGTAAACCACTTCTCAATTCGAAACTAATATGATTCCAGTAAATACGATTCCAGTAAGAATTCCAATATGATTCCAGTAAAGACTCCGTTTAACATTACTTTATTTAAGTTGTAATAGGATATTTTTAAGATTTTTGCTGACGGTATAGCGGTGAGTGAAGCCACAATCATAAATCTACTTTCGCGCCCATATAAAGCCTACACCTACTTCATTCGTCATTTCTTTATCAGCAAAAAAGGCAATCTACCTTTGGAAAAATGAGCACCGCCCGCCCTACGGGCCCTTAAGACAACTATTTATCGGAGAATTCCCCATAAATCAGGGAGAATATTTTTTATCTTCCAATCTGAAGGTGCGGGGGTAACAAGGTGTGGTATCGCTTTAAACGTTTTATGGAAGCGATTGTCCATTATAAATGGCTCGCTTCATTTCCCGATTCCATTTTTATGATGATGTCCTTTTAACATCGTGTTCTTATATAGAAACTTCTGTTGTTCAGATACCTTATATAACGCATTAACAGAAATAGCTCAGGCAATAGCGATTCCGGTAAATGTGCGGTTTTTTAGCTGTTAACTTTTCGAGAAGTCGCCGTAAAAGCTCATATAAATATGTAATAAAGCTCACCCCTGTTACCTCGTTGAAACACGCATTTTGTAGATAAACCGCCATTACAAACTTATTCATACAAAGCCACTTGATTCCCGCAATTAAAACCTTAACATATAACGAACACCACCTTCGCTGGTGATGTGAATAACTTAAAGGGTACAGCGAAAAAGGTTTACAAGAAATAATTTATTGAAGTGAAAACTTCTTTAGGTGCGTTGGGCATTTTTTGAGATGAAAAAAAACCATTGAACTCGCGACATTGTTACCGTAACCGACACGTCACGTTACGTTAGGTAAATTGTTCAAAATTTCACTTCTGTCGGCACTCCCGGGGTGCCACTGTTTTTTATTTAGTTTATGTTTAATTCTATTTACACAAGTAAAATAAAATAATATAACACTTCATCTCTGTAAGCTACAAAAAATATTTGTATTCCTTGCTATAAATAATAATCGTATTTATTTATTCGTTCGTATTTATTAAATTATTTGTATGTATATCCTTCGTAAGTAGTAAACTCCAGTCGTGCGTCCGAGCTGACACACTCATTTTTTTTACAATACCTAATGTATTGACTTTTTGTAGAAAAGATTTCCTCATGTCAAATTTAACTAAAATCTCAGTAAACGTCAATGAAGATCACCATTCAATATTTTTTTTCTGAAAAATTCCATCGATGTCGATAAAACAAACTCCCGGTGTAAACACATCATTAAATCTTTGAATTAAATTACACCTCAACATTCCGAGTCGCTAACTCAAAACAATAATCTTTAACATTTGCCTCCGCCTCCCGTTTTTCCCTCCCTCGTTCCTCCTTACCTCCCGGCCACTCTATCAAATCCGTGGAACTAAGCCGTTTATGACGACGTGTTGTTAAGACGTCGTGCCACGTCGAGATAAGTCGATAACGGCTTGTACTTCATCGACAACGTCGCAAACTATATTTACTTCGTAATTAGAGACTTAGTGCAACTGAACATTATGTATTGTATTATTTACAAGCTGCTGCCCGCGACCACGCCCGCGTAACTTTGTAAATTATATACTAAAACCTTTCTCGAGAAATACTCTATAGTAATGACAAAATCAATACTAATAATAAATCTCAAGTGTAGGTATTGTATGTATATATGTATGTATGTTACTCCATAACTCTTAAACGAATTGACTGATTTTCATAACTGAAACTTGGTAGTCAAACATTTAGACGTACGGGACACCATATTCTATGACTTCAAATTAGAAGTGGATTTTAAATTGATATATATTTATAAAACAAAATAAAAAGGACAAGGTATATAGGTAAATCCTCCCTTCTGTCAGAATACATTGCTTGTGTTCTGCCTTGGTTCTCAATTTAAACAAGAGTCCAAAGCAAACGAAGCCTAACTGGCTGGCAAATGCCAGTGTCAATGAATAAGCAACAGGGAGAGAGGTAGCCAATTAACAAAATGTCACATTTAAAGGTACCCCATTAAACTAACCCGTCCACAACCGAAGGTGGTCCAAATTGGGCAAACAATTCATAAGGGTCCCAACGATCTTAATTATTAGTAAGGTGCTTAAGGGTTGAATGTACGATGTGTTAATGCGACCCAATGTGAACGTCTCTCGCAATTATCCGGACCGTAAATTAAATTTACCTGAACGTCCGGGTCATTTATGTCCCGAAACAGTTGTTGCTAATTTTCAATTGATACAGATTAAGTGTTATTAGAAATTAAGTTAACACTTTCCTAAATATTATTTCTCTTAGCACCAATAAGGTTTATTATTTTCACATTGTATGGCTCAGGTTTTAGCCCTCATAACAATTTTTTAAGTACCAATATCTTCAAAAGTTAAACTCGTGTTTATTTTCTAATTTTGGCTACCTGGGAGGTTTTATTTGCATTTATTATCTTCTAGTTATATGTATAGTGATCGGATCCTATGATTAGGTACCACTAGGACCGAGGTAGGTACTTAAAAATAAACTGATTATTTTTTAAATGAAAAATTATTTTTATTTTTGAAAATAATATAGAAACATTTTAGTCCAGAAAAAATTACTAACAAATATTGAATCTTATATCAAAAATTTAGATTTATTAGTAAATTTTTCTGAACTCATTAGGCTAAAAGCGATTAAATAAACTCAGCCTATGTCATTTGAGTTTTAAAATTTCATAAACTTGTCTAACTGCCATAACTATACCAAAAAAATGATTACAATCATGGAAATAATTTGATAACTAATTGCGATAAAAGTTAAAATAAAATACATAAATTACTGAGAAATAATCAAGTTATTTACCAAGTAAGTAATAATTAAGTCAAGTAATGTAAGATTAAAATTTATTTTTCCATAATTTCAAGCATTTATTAATTATTGGAGCATACAATTGTGGACTCATCGGATAGATAAAGATTGTACCATGAAGTTATGTTTTGAGTGATGCATGGGTGTAGCACAAAAGCCGAAGTGTCAGAAAGTAAACTATCTCCATGAAGCTGAGGACACTGCAACCAAGGAAGAGTCCTGCCATGCTGCCGACTGCCACTGCCAAATGAATACAATGTGATAATATGGCAATACTCACCCATTTTATTCTTGTACATCTCTAAAATTACGTGTCACGTTGTTTAACGCCAATGAACTCCTAAACTCCTAAACTACTATATTGATAAAACTTCGTAACTATGTGTAATTTGGTCCAACTTAAATGATAGGGACATTTTTATTTTTAACCCGGGCGAAGCTGAGAGCGTGTAGCTAGTTTTATATAGGTCTCTTTATTGTTTACATTAGACAGTATATATTAAGTATATTTCAATAATATGTACTAGAGATTCTAATGTTCAGAAAAATACATAACTTGGAGAAGTTGGTAGTAGTTGGCAGTAGGTCTCGTGGCCTCTTAGCTATTATAAAGACCAGGTTAATTATAAGGTTAGGTTATATTATAAGACATCACAGGCCTTACAGTTACGACCGCTAGAAGAAAAGCTGAGGATTAGGAGAGGATGGAGTAGCTGATGGTAGATGTCACCAAAGCATTTCTTTTAGCAATGAAGAAACCTCGTCTTTGATTTATCGAAAGAGTAAGTTTTTATTTCTTCGCCCAAATGTGATGTGTGAGATCTACATGAAATAAAATATGAAATAGTAATAAGTACTAATTTTTACGATAAAAAAGGATGACAGTTAATATGCCAATCTTGAGAAGTCTTACCCAAAACATCGGTAAATCCAAAAATGATGTCTCTTCTGTACCTCATCCTGGGGTAAGTAACAATGCCCCATTGAAGGTTGGTCCCCAAGAACCATTCTTGAAGAATCTAACAAAAATAAAATATAAAGATATTATTTTCGAATTGGTAAGTAAGTACAGTCGGCCGCATAAGTCGATTAACACATTCAAAAGTGCAAAACAAATGAACACTCAACGTGCCATAAATCGTTGTCACGACTAGAGAACAAAATAAACTTCACGTACAAACGATAGTAAAAAGCTTCAGTAAGTAAGTAAATAAGTAAGTAAGTTGAGTGTTCAGTCATTTTGCACTTTTGAATGTGTTAATCGACTTATGCGGCCGACTGTACATAAGTTATAAGGACTTTATTTCTCTTTAATCTCAAGCACATATGATTTTTTTTATATATCTAAAAATACTATATGAAATCGAAATAAAAATATTGGAAATTACTCTGCATTAAGAATATACTCGTAATTAAAACACTTACGTAAGATTGTATAACATAATTGACATCGTCACAAATCGGTAAGCAACCGCAATTAATCTTCTTTTCATCCTTATCTTGTAGTTTGTACAGTTCGTCTATAATTATAGAATAATATGATAAAATATTTGAAGTATTGTTACTAAGCTATAAGTTACAAAGAAGTTACCTTTATACGACGCTAAGCAGCGCATACCAGCAGGGTCGCATGTTTTTTCGTTACCTAAAAATTTATACTAAAATATGTAGGTATATTTAAGGGTTTTATAATTTACTAGCTGCTGCCCGCGACTTCGCCTGCGTAACTTTGTAAATTATATACTAAAACCTTCTTCAAGAACCACTCTACCCATTGGTGAAAACAACATGAAAATCGGTGCAGTAGTTTTTGAATTTATCGCAAACAGAGAAACAGACAGACGCGGCGCAGAACTTTCAGACAACGTCATCTCTGTTGTTTTAGCTCCATAGAAGTCGTATAAAAGCTTGAATACATATAATATAATAATCGTTCTGTAACTTTGATGTGTACAAAATTACCTATTCTCCTATAGAAGTGGGGTATACAGTTACACCAGGACAAACATAGTCGTATCCGACATTCCATGCGACAAGTAGTGTAAGTGTACGCAGCGTTATGCTTCAATATGTTCTCGTGGGGAAATCGACAGCGTCTTTGGGCTACACTCAGCCTGCAAATATCGAATATTTCATTTATATATATACACATTACCTCGGCTTTCTTATTCTGTGTGCATAGGTTTCTTTTATAAAGGATGCTTAAGTTATTAAGTAACCTATGTTCCAATTTACAGCTGAGTTCCAATTCCAATTTCAGTGAAACGATTTCATATCACTAAGTACATAGGAAAAGTCCATTTGTATGTGTGCATTCAATTTGGAAAATTGTAAACTTTTTTTATTTTTTTTTATGTCAAGACAAGCTTGAAGGTTCACTTGAAGGTTTGTAAAGAAGTCAATAAAATACATATAAATATAAACCGTTTGACATACCTAAGATAAAACAACGTATAAAAAAATCTGTCTAAATAAAAAATGAAAAAAAAAATGCTTTCAAATTTCAGGGCAACCGAAGCCGCGGGACACGGCTAGTTGTAATATGTTTTCTTACTTCGCAGCTTCAGGGGCTGTGTAGACGGTAAGTGCTGTCACATAGAGTTTCATATAAAAATCTTGTTCCGAATGTTGATGCTTTGTTGATATATCTGGTACCTCTAAAGGGCCATGAATATATACCTGCAAATATGTATATGTTGTTTATATACACCTGGAATGCATGACTGTTAAAATTAGTTTGCAAACACCAAAAACTTACATCATAAGACGTCGACAAATTTATCACTTGAGCGAAAACCTCTCCGTCCAAAGGATGGACGAAAAACGAGTTGTTCTTATTAGTAACTAAATCCCATCTCTTTGCTCGTCTGTAGCTAAAAGGAATTAATTGTGCGGGGAGTTATTTACCAAATAAATTGTAATACATTATCTAAATTTACTTAGACAGCTAATAAATGAAATACTTACGAAGGAGAATTGTACACGGCTACTTTTGAATTGACAGCGTAACACAGTCCCATTTCGGTGATAGTCTTTTCTATATTAAGATTGATTCCTGATGCTCCTATCGTCAATGTAGGTCCAAAATTCAAAGAGAGGTTCACTAGAAGCGACATATAATCATCAGGTTTTATGCCGTCGTAGTCCATCACGTTGTCAAAAGACTCGTAACTGGCATTGGCGAGACTTTTCAAGAAATTTTCTAACTTCTCTTTGTCAGGTTCTTGGGAATTCCTAAAAGCATTTTTAATATTATATTTGAATGTATTCTATCTAATTTTATGGTAATCCAATATTATAATAAAATTATATTTGAAGACATGTGTGGATGAAGGTGTTATGTCGCATTTTTGGGTTTTTTGTTTTTTTTGCGTTTAGTTGATATTTCTTTATGAATGATTACAGACCTTACCTAAGATCGTCGATTTTAGACATTTTTGGAAAATAAAAAGTTGAAAAAGGTGTTATGTAGGTACAGTTAATTTTAAAAAGCAGAGTGCAGAAAAAATTACTTTTGTCAAGGAGCTATATTCACTTTTTTTCAATTAAATAATAGAAGTGTTTAATTGCTATCATACCATTAATATTTCAGGTTGTTTTCACAACTTTGCATCATAATTTAGTACAAAAATCAGTTCCGTAGCGACTTAGCTCAAAAATTAAAAGAAAAACTTAAACCTCGATTTATTCAAAATTGGAATTATGCGACATACCACCTTCATCCACTCACGTCTTCATTTATAACTCTCTATATCTGTAAGTTAAGAAAAAATACTCACTCGATGTATTCACTAAGTTTCTTCGAATCCAACTTGATGTTGGGGCAGATGGTAACGCATGGGAACGTGGTGTTCCAAGCGAACATGTCCCTGTCCATGGAGACAACGGTAGGCGAAGACTGGTACCTGATCCATGTAGTTCTTGACAGATAAACGGAACCAAATACTGATAACGCTACCATGATCAACCACAACAGCCTGAGGGGGATAATTAGTGAACACAGTTTTTTCATACATGCGCATTCATAACTTACACATCTTGTGATATGATTAGAAATACACTATCTGATTTGAGACAAAATAAAAAAATAATCATAATTATACTTTACTAGCTGTTGCACGCGACTTCGTCCGCGTAACTTTATAAATTATAATACATTCGTGTCTGTAAAACCATGGAAATACTCACAAAAAATTTCAACCCAATCGGTTCAGCCGTTTAGAAGTTATGTGAAAAAGAATTAAGTACGGAAGGATAATTCTTACTACCCGTTGTCCTATTACCCGTTTTCCCATAGGAATGAAGCATTTTCGCGCGGTAAAAAGTAGCCTATGTTCATCAGGGATAATGTCGGCTTCTAATGGTAAAAGAATTTTTCAAATCGGTCCAGTAGTTTCGGAGCCTATTCTATACAAACAAACAAATCTTTCCTCTTTATAATATTAGTATAGAATAGATAATAAAGTAGCGGCCCGCTTCCGGCTTATATATAAAAAAACTTTCCTCGTTTAACGCTTTTTCCATAGGTAAGTGAAAACCGCATTAAATTCCATTGCGTATTATATACTTTATATATAAGATTTAAGCGTACTTGAAACATATAGGGTTACAGGAAGTGCCTAGAAGAGTCTGGTTCAACAAATTTATTAACTCGAACTCCAAAATGAAACAAAAATGTTTGAGCAGAAAGTCTTATTAAGTATATTAAAATCTATAAAGTTGTTATACATACAATAACCAAAAATATAAACATAATTATATGCCACTGTCTAATTAATTAATCGTCTCAACATCGCTTAATTTAATCATAACATCAGTCAACAAAAAAAAAAAATATTTTTTGGTTTCTGTTCTAATGTTTAAATTCTAATTCTAGACATCTAAAAATAATTACATTTTCATTTTTAGCTTTTAAAGTTTGCTTTTGCCTGATTTATGACGATAAGTAAGATACGAGACAGCCCATACAAACATAAAATATTCATTTTTGAACTTAATTTTTCCGTTATTTTACATACATTTCCTGTAGTTTATCAAAAATCTTAAATGACAAAGGCTCTCTAGTGTTCAACAAAAGCTTTTCTAATTGTAATTGAAAATAAGTATGGAAGAGTATGGAAATAAAATAAAAAAGTATGGAAATAATGTATGAACCTATCATTTGTCTTAAAAAAATTTAAAAAATGCTCTAGTTTCTACAAAAGCAAACTTTGATCAAAAAAATTATTTATTCCCTTATTTTTAACATAGAAGAAATCAAAATTTCATACGCAGAAGCCAGACCCAAAAATCGTGTTGACCTGTGAATCATTGTTAGGTTAACTTAGTTACTTAAACTTAACTAAGAACTTACACTTCAAACAGGTGTCTTCTTGATGCTACCAAGTGATTAAGTCCGTGTATAGACGAGGTGTCCAGGAACATGACTAGATATGTCCTAGCTTTAACACCGAAACGATAGAACATACTTTCCTGTTCTTTATCCTCGTAGAATTTGGCCGAATGGTAAGATACATCTTGAGGGGAACGAATTCGAAATGTAAATTTGCCAAACATTTTCAACCACAAAGTAATTTTTTTTATAACATTAATTTTAGATTACAACATGAAGCTTCTGTCAACCGTCAGGCAATAAAAGCCAACTTTAAAATCAAATAAAAATGTTGTGCACGCGATAAAAAAAAATTAATAACAAATTACAATAAATTCATGAAACAACTACAAAATAATTCGTGACACAACATCATTACTTCATAATAGGTAACCATGTCACGGATTGATTAATAACCAGTAGATAATCTTATAATTTAATTCAATAGTTCAGTTATTTTTTTAAATTAGCAATCTTAAAGTTTTATTCTCTTTTCTTATTATTTTAGCTTACATATGTTCGTTTTTTTCTGTCTTAAGTGGCCTTCACACTTGTTTAGGTGTCCATTTTTTTATTAGTGCACAAAATTTAGCCTTTGTACGACCCCTATTTAGTTCAGTATTTTTTATGTATGTTAAATTTATTTAAAACCTATCATGAGCTGCCGGCTCTCATAGAAAGTTATATTACCTCTTATTTAACTATTGTTATTTAACTGCATGCATTAATAAAAATAATAACCTTCAAAATTGCTAGCGTTTAATCCATTATTTTTACAATTATTTTCTGTTAATTAATTGTTTATAAAGTAATATAAATGTGCGTTTAATTAAATCCATAAATTTTTATTTTTACATTTATTATCTGTTAATTATTTTTTTATAAAGTAATATAAATGTGCGGTTAATTAAATCCATAAATTTTTATTTTTACAAATTTATGTAAACTGAAAAATATTTTTTTATAAAGTAATATAAATGTGTGTGTAAACACACACTCATTTATAATTTATATCATTTCACTACATTGAAAGCTCCATCTGAATCGTGTATTGGGTTCTCAATAATAAAGGAAAGTAAGTTACAATCCCTTACTGTTCGATATCTGCAATACTGTGACAATATCAAAATAATAACATTCGCTGACAAGTGTGTCGGTCCGTGCGTTTAATGAGTGTATAGCAATCACGGCCGTGTCAACATTAATGAGTTCCATAGGGTAACCCCTTCCCCACCTTCCATTAAATTCATCGATATCGCCATTCGCCGCCGCACTTTATTATTACATTGTCATAAATGCTCATCCATTTGTCACTTTTTGTGGTGTTAAAACAATGACGACTTTTATTTTACAAGTTGGGCAACTTATCTATATACAGGGTGTCCAAGACTATGCGACATGAAGGAAAAGTACCTTAAATGTCGTAGTTCGAAGCTAAAAGGATATTTTTCTGTAAGAAGACTTTGTTATTTTTAAAAGTTAGTAATACTGCATTCAAATGGTCTGTATTTGAAAAGTAGTTGTAGGGCACACTGCGTTTCACACCACACAACCAGCACCTTACAGAATACCACCGTGAAATAACAGCATACATGTGCTGTTGTGTTTCGGTGAGTAAGTAAGGGATGCCAGAGCCCATTACCCCATCCCTCCCTTATCCCTTATCCTTAATCCTTCCATGGTCGGCAGCGCACTTGTAACACTTATGGCGTTGCTTGTGTTATAGGCGACGGTAGCCACCTACCATCAAGTGGACCGTCAGCCTGTCTGTCGACCTTAACATGAAAAAAAATCAAAGATTTTTCTAAAAATTACGTCATCGTTGGCAATAAATAATATTCTTGAAATTTAAATCAATCATTTTACGTTATTTGTTTCTTTTAAGATACTTAAGAAGAATGATTTTATTTTTTGGTCCATTCTTTCGATTGGCATCATAAAAATACGGGTGACGTTTTTTTCACATTTAATTCGGTTCGATTCCCAGACGAAGCAAGTAATTTTTAGAAAATCTTTGAATGCAGTATTACTAACTTTTAAAAATAACATAAAGTCTTCTTTTAGCAAAATATCCTATCTACGTTATTTAAGATACTTTCCCTTCATGTCACATAGTTTTGGGACACCCGCTATAATTATTATTTATTTTGAATATATTTTGCTTTGTATATAAACTTTGAAGAGAATGGATTCATACATCTAGCCCAAAAAGAGCAAAATAAAGCATTTTCCTTTCTACCGGAAATGTTTACAATTATTTCTGTAAACATTAAAAATAAAATTAATAGGTCTTATGACAGACACCAAACTCTTTCACTTTCGCCAGAAAAATGGCGTTCAAAACATACAAATTTAGGCGTGCAGGGAATTAGAGGAAAGTGAAACTTATGGCGCTGAAAATACAGTAAAAAAATGAAGACGAAATAACTTTGTTAGCGTGTTTAGAAAAATTATCGTCTGTCATCGAGTTGACGGTTGAACAACACTGATTTTTAGATGGCTCATAGTTTGGACTTGTTTAAACAGAGCTTTTGATAAATGACTCGCCCTACAACTTGTTAAAGGAAACTGTCAATTTATCCCTGCTAGACTAGCGATCCGCACCGGCTTCGCATGGTGTTGAAATTTTCAAAAAATCTGCTCAAGTTATATACTTAAAATAAACTCAATGTTCCCATTTGCAGATTTCTAGATTTAATTGATAGTCAGTCAGGACAAAAGATTTTATAAGTAAGTAAGAATTAAATTTTCCCTTCAAAAACACCTACACAAAGAACTTTTTCTTTTTACTCAAGTAATTCTATACGTGCAATCGTCCTGAAAATTTCAAGCAAATATTTGTTGTTCAAATGGAATCAAATGGAATATAGAACGTGCAAATTCTAAAATTAAAAAATCCACCAAAACAAAACAAACATTGAGGAGAGTTTTTGAAGAAAATAAGCGCCAAAAATTAAAATGTAAGTAAATAAAAAGTCGCTGTAAGAAATCCAACGAAAAAGGTAAACAAATTGAAACCTTACCTACGGAAAAGGAGCCTAGTCTAATAATTTCCGAAGTGTCATGTCGCCGAGAAATAAATGAAGTGAAGAAAATAAATTTCATTTAAAAATCACGGCACACCATTATTTTCCGAGCTTCCCCTAATTAATTTCTTGTCACCGTCTGGATCGGCCGTTGTGGTTGTGACAGCCGCGGAGAGAGAGACGCCAATAGCGAATCCCGGGACGTGCGAGCGGGACAGGTGTATAAAGGTGAGTGCGCTTCATTACCATCTTTTAGTAGTTAGAGCGTTAGCTGATACGAAGTTTGCTCCGGTCGAGTTCTGCTCGCTTGGTACTTCTTATTAATGACTCTGAATATTAATAAATTGTCAAAGTTATAAATTTATGATATACTTTACCTACATTTAAAGGTTTGCGAGGCAACGCGTAGTTTAAGGATAAACAATGAATTAATTATGATAAACCAATTTATTATACGTTTACCAATAAACAACCAATAAATAATAATTGAATAATAAATCGGCATCCAAAGTAAGTAAGACTTTGTGTTATGGAAATCGAACCCTGGACCCTAAGTCAGAGCACTAAGGCAATCTTTAAGAGTAAGCATCGGACTATACTCGATAGGAAAAAGTATTTTCATCCAAAACCATATAGTTAAAAAGTATGAAATTGAAATTAACATAAATTAAACAAAATCCTGTTTTCCCAATCAACCTGGCATTATCTACCGACAAGAAAGGGCCGTGTACACACGAGAGACGTAATTAAACAAGCTTAATTTTCTTGTACGAGTTATATTCGAGATGTTCCCGGGAATATTTACAGAAAGTATTGGGTAAATATTGCGAGCGGGAACGCAGAGGTGGAAGTCTTTGATGGTAAATCTCTATGGAGTGGGTTTCCTAATATACGTACTTCGTTAAAATATTTTACATTTGTTATGTTAGATATCTTGGGTTATCACAGGGAGGCCTTCGCGGACGCATCGGCTCTTGGGTCCCGTGTGAGGAAGTCTTCGGGGGCCGGAATGACATGAAAACACCCTACAGACACCTTTGCTGACGCAGGTGTAGGTACCACCTCCGGCGAATGGGTAGGGACATACATATAGGTCCACTCCCGAGTTTCCCAGGATCCCTAACTCACTCCCCCGACGACTGCTGGCGTGAAAGCAAAGGGAGACTAAAAAAAGCTATAATAAAACATCCCAGCACCGGCATATCATCAGTATATGAAGACGTAATATTAATCGTTCCCAACACATGTCTTAATTTATTTAAAATTAAGAAAATTTAGTACATTACTATAATGTGAAAAATGTGTAAAAGTGAACCGTATTCCTTCTCCTTACTTAGTTAGCTTCGACACCGCCGCTGCCACTTAATTTGAATATCCAGCACAACTGAGTGTTTAATAAAACATCCACTTTGATTTACATTCTCGCAAATCCGTACCTTTTGCGCTTTGTTTAGTGTAAACACGCCCTTACAACGTTACCTCCGCTCCTATTCGCAGACGAGTTTTCCTACCACAACGTCTTTTGAAAATATGCATACTTAATGGATAATTACAGACATTATATTTATTTTTAAACATGATATTAATATAGTAGGTACATCTCTGTCTCTATTCAGCTATACATTTGAGGAAGTGTTGAATTTATCACTGCGAGAAAGAGTCTCTTTAATTATTTAGAAGATTGCTGTCATTGCAATAAAGGTATGTATATGATGATGATGATACTCTGTAAAAACAGCTTATATAATCGGCAGTTTAACTTAATTTTATTGTGTTTAACGATCTGTGATACTATTGTAAATATAAATTAATATCAAATAAAAAAATGCAATGTCATCTTAAAGCTCTCAATCTGTGAGGCATTATTATTACTGTATAGGGATAAGCACGTATCAAGGTCCACACGTCATATTAATGTACATATACGCATAGATTTAGTATTACTACCGTTCCGTGTTTACCATTGTTTCTCTAAACTTTGACTTTTGCTCGCGATTGTACAAACGCTCCTAAAATAAAGTGTATAATTTGAATGGTGCTGTCAATAATCGCTTTCAACCGGCGTCGACAGAACAAATTGGTTATTCATCGATACCATTAGATGTGAGACGAGATCAATCGGACCGGAACGGACACATCCATTGCCGGACGGCCGATTTGTCCGACTGCCGGCAGCGTTTTGTTATACCTCGCTCATTTGCTCATTTGCTCACCTACATATATAGGGCATCACTAAACTGAACGGTTAGTTTTGGAGCAACAAATAAACAAACAAATCTTTCCTCTTTATAATATTACTTAGTATAGAAAATACCAAAAATGTTGAATATTAATCATAGTATTATATCTAACCTTTAACTGCTATCACACTTTTGTGTCATCTAATGTAATAGACATTAAACTGATTGAAAAACTAAACTAATTCACGTTTAAAAATACTCCTAAAGTAGAAATCCAATCGTGTCTGGTAGCTGTATATGTATTGGATATGTGTATACGAACGAGGAGGGAGTTGTAATAAAACGCAGGCAAATCGGCTCCTGTGAGGTAACCTCCTAATAAAAATTCCAGCAAATCAATACGTTCTCTTTTACGCTTTTTGTATTGTATTTTATTTTGTTATACGCCGCCGTTCCATGTTAAAGGGACAATACTGGGACCTCGTGTGATAGCACTACGAATTACCTGATTGATACTTGCCTTGCAATGAAGTTTAGAGAATAATCTATTCAGAATATAATTTTTAACGTGCTTTTAGCAGAAGTAGTCGATGTCACAATTGCTGAAACAATTATACTAAAAGTATCATCCACCAGACTTTTAATAACAGTGTTTATAATAATATATGCTCTTAACTGTACTAGTTAGGAAAATCCATCTGGATTTGAGGCGTTTAGGTAACTACGTTGCTAACTGTACTTGGAATAAAAATAGTCATTGATACACATAGAAATTTTGACTTATGTTTACTCTTTTTTTAATATATTAAACTCGATTAGTACAATGACAACTTTAAGAGAAAAAAAATAGCTAGGAACAAGTAACTGTTTTGTACTGAACTTACTGTTTTGTAAATTGGAACATTGAATAATAATAAATCTCATAAACAGGTAAAGAACTAAGATAGTTATAACTAAGCGCATGCGGTACACTCATAACATAATTTGCTATCTGCCAGTGAAAGTCCCATCAAAATCAATCTAACCGTGTCGAAGATTAACTTCAAAAAATTCTATACTGCGTACACCTACTTTGATGTCAGTAATATTAAGTTTGGTTACGTTGACATTACAGATAGACACTTAAATTTTATTTATTAAATAAGGAAAAATAACAAAGTATCAAAACCTTTCAATGCTATAAGAAAAGCAACAGTAAATAGAATACACGTTGGATTCCGTGTTCTATCTTTGCAATTTGCATGCACTCGCACACGTGTGAGTGCTCGTGTTACACGAGAATGTGTCTGTGTGTGCGCGTGCCGATTGACATAAAGGAGCTAAATGCTAGGGGTGTGAATCGTTTGAAACATTTAGCAGAGTATTTATTGGCACGTACAGGGCTGGCAAAAATTCCAATAAAAGTCCCCGAGTCCTTAGGAATTTGGATACGAAAAGAATAATGTTTAATTTGCGCGATGAGGGAACGAGCCAGTGATTTACGTTCTATTTGCGTCTTACTTTCAAACGAATTGTGTGTTCTCAAGGAAGAGTTTAGTGTTTAACTCTCCGATTAAAAGATATCAGCTTAGATTCCTAGAAAGATTGTCTTGATGGCGTATTTGCGATCATCCACATAATATATGATTTTTAAATAATAAAACTGAATTCACCTAAAATAATAATAACGGTCATGAATAATAGAACATGTTGAGACATTGAAGTCACAAATTCAAAGTTGAATTTTTCAAAAATTTCTTCTTTTAGCGGAAGCTTTTAATGGTAGGTGGTTACCGTCGCCTATAACACAAGCAACAAGATTAAGGATAAGGCAAAAACGATTATTGTCAAAACATTTAATGCGCGCACGTCATAAGCAATCCCGACATAGGTATCTTAACAAAAACCTTGTCAACTGAACTAACAAAGTGTGGCTTTACAGATTATCCCCTGGCGTACAGGATAGGATAGTTATACTCCACTAGACCCGTATCATCTTCTTTGTTGTAATATTTAACTTTAATTTCATCATTAATTTTCATTAATTTCATTTCTCTAATTAAGATTTCCTTCTTTGTGACAACTTGAGTTGAGGTCAAAAGAAGTTCAAAAGCTTCACCATCAAGTACCAAAACACAATTTCATAGTGAGCGGAGTATTTCGATTTTAGATAACAAAAAATAAAACCGCCGAAAAAAACTGAAAAGCATAAAATAATCTTATTATCATTTTACCTAAGTAATTTTGAGTAATTTTTGCTTGTTTGGCGCCGATTCAAAATTACTTAGGTAAAATGATAATAAGATTATTTCATGCTTTTCAGTTATTTCGGCGATTTTATTTTTTGTTAAAAAGTTTCTTTTTATGTTTTTTTGTGGCTATAATCTAATATTTACTACATGCTTAATTTTTAATTTTTCCACCGCCATTTTCCCACCCTTAGGGTAGGATTTTTTTTTCCAAATTTATACGAGACCTACTTTGAGGGTATAAAATCGGATATACAAGTTATGCGTGATCATACATAAATATATATATATATACATATATATATATATTATATATATATATATATATATATATATTATACGCGTCGAATTGAGAACCTCCTCCGTTTTTGTTTTATCGTTTTCGTCGGTTGAAAACTCGACGATTGCTTTATAATTGCTTACTACAAATGACGTAAAGCTTGGATATTTTTATCTAGCAGCCTAAAAATTTTCTCTTAAGATATAGTTCATCATAATTTATCATAATTGTCATCATCTCAGTCTCAGGACATCTACTGCTGGACATAGGCCTCCCCCATAACTCAACCTTATTAGATCGTCTGTCCACCTTATGGGTAAACGTCCTACTCTACTCTTGCCAACAAGATGACATCCATTCAAAAACCTCAGCTGTCTGTATAGTTTGTGCCAAAAAATTAGTGACGAAAACACTTCAACAGAGTGCTATAAACAAACAAAAAGTTGGGTTATTTCCTACCTAAATGCCTGCCCAATTGTTATCATAACGTTTTTGAGGATTCGAGGAAAGGTTTTGATACTTAGATTATTTAATTTGGTCAGTTCGGAACTTTGGTTTACAAATACAACATTATATTTCTTTCTTTCGCTTTAAAATGTTCAGACCATGGCAGAATCCCAGTAAATCTAATGAAAAAAATAATTTATTAAATAAGCATTTAGAACCACAATCACAACAAGTGAATAGGTTTTTTGATTTATGTGAAATCTAGAAAATATTAAAAGTTATATATACAATGTAAAGATGTTTAAGAACGACGTCACGGTTGTAGACAATGTAGATTATCTGATTATGTGAAGGAGAGAAGCGGTAAAAAGTAAGCTGAGTGAACAGAGCTCACCTCAGCGAAAATGCAATTAGATTCGTCTCAGGGGACTGATGGAAACAGCATTCATAGCCGAGGAGTTGGACGAACGTTTTATACAAATTTATATATTATTTTTAACAGTTCAAATCAACTCAATATAAATAGCAAGTAAGTTGTTTGACATGCAAATATTTATTTTACATGCATTTATTTTTTATTTAAAATATGCATGTTTTAAAATATTTTTTTCAATAAGATATAAGTACCTAAGAATGTAATCATATAATTTTATTTTATAGTAAACACACACACGCATATATACAAAACATTTAATTAATAGTTTGAATTTTTTTTTCAAATGTTATTAATTTATTATTTTCTGTCCTCATTATTTTTTTTTATTCACTATCATCATAATCTCAGCTGCAGGACGTCACTGCTCTACATTAGCCTCACCCACAATTTTCCCTTAGCAGGTAGTCTGTCTGTCCTGTAGACGTCCTGCACTGCGCTTGTATTATGCAAAAAAAATTTTTAACACATTTAACTTTATTTTTTAATTCTCTTACGCCACTAAGCGCCTGTTTCACAAACGTCAAGTAGGCCAAACTGTTATTTAAAGTCACCGGTAACCGGGGACAATGGAGCTGGTATACCTTTGTTTGTACGGTAAACGTCCCAAACATTGAATAGAAAATAATAATAAAAAATCGGCTATCGATGGATACACTAAACCGAGTGCATAATTCAATAAAACAGAAAATGATTTCTAAAAGTAACTAATCAACACTTTACTTGACGTTGGTGAAACAGGCCCTAAAACAAAAATAATATTTTGCCTGCTATTAATCTTAGTTTCGAAAATATGAAAATAAAAATAAATAAATGCCACTTGGCTCCGTGACTATCTCGCCCCGAACTGATTTACATATAAATTGTAGCTAACTCACGTGTCGTCTCTTACTTTTAACTGTCCTAACCGCACTCTTGCGGCGCTTCATCCCCTCTTATAGCGACTTTTGTAACCATTGTCTTATATAAAATTTTATTTTATGTAAAATATATGAATTGGTAGCATCGATTGTAGGTAAAGTATTCTTTTTTAATATGCTACATTGCACAAAAACAATGCCATAGTTGCTGCAATACTTTGCATCGAACTTAGTAGGATAAAATGATAAAATATAGTTAAATGATTATGTAAAAAAATTTCAATTGAATGAATTGATTTTGAAACGTAGTGTGCCCTGTTATCGCACCTTAATCTAAATATCCTTATTTAAGTTATTAAAAAAAAAGCATTAGAATGGTATTGATATTTTTTTTATATAATAAAACAATAGGGAGTAATATGGGAAAATGATGAGACATGTTAAAGAAATAAGTAATTCCTTTACACATTTAAATTATACACATTTTCAGTTAAATTGATTTTTTGGAAAATAAAGAGTGCAGATATATTTTAATTCATGTAATTTTGATTACGTATTGATTCCAGTATTTAGGAATTTAATCAATTTGACGGTATTTGTTGCAGCACGTATACTTAACTTATATATGAGAATACAATGGTTCCATAATTCATATATATCCATCATATCAGCCGTATTTCATACAATAACATGTCACAAAAGAGGACTCGAAAAAGAAATATATCCGGGAGTTAGTGGACGGTGTAATTCAATTTAGTAAATTAGATTTTCCGTCGAGTTACCTGCTTCTTCGCCCCTTCATATCATGTCATGTTATGAGATAAAATGTATCGCCAATGCGCCAACAATTGCACAAATGTTTGATCCAAGATATAATGTCATAACAATTTTACTTTTCGTACTGAAATGTTAAGGCATCGTTGACTATTAAATTTTTGACACATTTTTGATTGACCAAATTAAACATTTTAAAATTTAGTCCAGGTAAGACTATTCTAATAAATAAAATATATTAAATTTTTGTATAATTAGTAAAATAAATAAATAATATATATATAAACGGTTGTTTTAATTTTTGTCTGTCTGATTTTTCGGTTTATCTCCAAAACGGTTGGACCGATTTTGACGGAACTTTCTCTGGCATACAGCTGATGCTATAAGGAGTAACTTAGGCTACGTTTATTTTAGAAAAATAAAATATAAATATTCAAAATTAAAAATTAAAAATACAAATTAAATTAATTAATAAATAATTAAATTTAAAAATTGTGTCTAGTAGAACATTTTTTCAAAATTCATAAAACATTAATACAAATAGAACTATTTGTATTTGAAAAAAAAGACTAGCATTTTGTGAGAGTTCGAAACGTGTTTCTTACGTATGAAATATTAACAGGAAAATATTTTTCTAGTTATGTTTGTCGGTTACGTTTGCCAAATATTTGTAGTAGGGGCCAAATCAAATTTCCACAAGTGGGGGCAAGCGACGACAACGCAAAGTGGACAATGGCTAAACGAAAATACACCAAATTACTTTTGACATGTCAAAATAAAAGAATAAATGACGAATGGTTCTTTCGCTTTAACATTTTAACTATGATTAATATTTTGTTTATTAGAATTGAACGCCATTTTAATATTTTCTGTGATTGTGTTTTCTAAAATTATTTAATTAATTATTAAATAATTTTAGAGTAATTCCTTTAAATTCTATTATTGATCCAATAAATCAATATTATAATTTTTTAAATAAATATTTTAACTGGAATTTGTTGATATTCTTATTATAAAAAAGTTAAATCGTCATCGTCGTCATGAATCGTCATGAAATGTTTGACGTAATACACATTATCAGAGAAAAATAAAAAGAAACACCTGAAAAAACTATAACAGCTATATTAGTGCTCATAATGTTTTGTCAGGCGTTATTTTTTTAACGCGGACAAAGTCGCGGGCATTGGCTAGTAGCTTATCCTAATAGAAATATATTAAAGGTACGTCTGAGACTCTTCTACTTTTGAGATGGCCAGTTCGCTTTCCAATTTATTTTTCTAAGTTTAAATTTTCCGGAGCTTTAAAGTGGTTAATAAACGCTTTTGTATTGGAATTTAGAATGGTTTTTCTAAACCAAACTCCATAAGAAAGTAATAAACGTGTATGTCCCGCGAGTGCTGTATGTTTGTAGCCCCTCGCTCCTCTCCGGTCCGCCCCGTGAGCGCCACTTAATATTTTTCACCTTGTTTCATTTTCCAATTTTCCGCAAGTCACTCTCCGGGGTAACGGGCCGTGCTTTGATTCAGATAATACACTACATTTTTGTTATAAAGTTAAACAAACTGGTTTGAAATTCTGCGGAAAATTTTCAAAATTAATTTCGTGATTCCTACTTCATGAACAGTTGCATGGTTTTATCAGATGTTTTAAGCCCTTAATTACTATTCTCAATAAACCGTTGATTGCATGTGTAACTTTTGAATTTTTTGATAATTCAATACTCAATATCATATGTTACATAATGATATCTACTATTTACAAGCCGTGGCTTCGCCATAATAGTTGTACTACATTTAAAAAAAAAAAACCACTTAAACTCCTATACGTTTATATGTAGACTAGATTTAGGACTCGATTTATTACTATTTTTCAAAGAATTTTTAAAATTATTTTTATAGTGTTGGAAAGCAAAAATATCTATTTAAATTTTTACCATTTTTCTTATTTGGCACCATTAATTTTAATTAATATAACCTATAGCTAATTTGTTCTAACCAATAATAACATCTTAACGAAAACAATTCCATACACATAGACATATAGCTTGAGTCTAGTTATAGCTTGCAATAAATTTGTCCTACCTTCAGAAATGTCGAAGCACTTTGTCAAGGTAGGGGCATTCATTGGCAGTCAATTGAGCTTACAAATCGTCCAGGGAGCTTTAAGCGGAGGCTTTTAGCGAGCAAGGGACACCGCCATCACGGAATCAACACACATCACAGTTGTGGGCTTTGTATTGAATTGATGCTTTTTGTAAGTTCACTGATGTGGTAATACAAAAAAAAATTAGAAATAAATGAAAAATTTAGTATTATTAAATACTATTTAATATGTATAAGCAATTAATTACTTGCTTGTAAGCCGACAGTCAAATTTGTTTATAGAGGCTAATGTCGATTGACGACACAAGTATCACCAACCTGGATATAAATGAGCTGTAGAGCCTGAGTGCCTAAGTAGTTGTAAATTAGTTGTTGTAGTAGTTTCCCTAAGTAGTTATAGTATAACTCTTTTTGTAGACCACTCTATAAGAACTTAAGGGCCAGCCCTCTATCTTATTAAATGTAAATAAAATTGTATGCCAATTTCAGCTAAGTTTCCAGGTCATAGTTTAAATACTCCAAATAAGCCGATAACAAGTAACATTTCTTCCAAATAAGTACACATTCGAGACAGAATGCTTTAAAATAGATGTATGTGTGAGTGAGGGTGCAGTATATGTGTTCTTTCACGGTCGATCGGGTGCCCACCTCGTTTCACCTCTTTATGGCCGCGTGCTTCGGACTCTGATAGCTCCAATTACCTCTGCACACGACGATACAAACTTATGGACATTACATTGATAAGAACATGCGTTTTGGAATGTTCTATGTACTTAAATTCTTTTTCAATTATTTGTATCGGACATTTCGATTAGAAGTTACGATGGCATTAAAAATGGTGTGATGTGCCGTGATGTGATCCGCGATAGTTTTTGAGATATCCGCGAAAAACCAATTTTTGGTGCATTTTCCCAATCTTGGGCCACTTTGATACGGATTTTGAGGGGACGATTACGATTTTCGGATTTATCCACCCCGAAAACATAAAGTAAGCCCTCAATCAAGGTCAATAATTTACAGACCTTAGGGCCAACAGACTATATTAGTTCTTTAGAAAGTTATATAATATTAATATCTTAAGATCCACGCTAACGATGCTAGCTAATGTTAGACAGAATATATTTCTCTCCAATCGGTTCCTTTTTGCGACAAATGTGACAGCCCTATTATTTTCTTATAATTTTATTGTATTTGAAGTTAATTTACAAATAGTTTCCAGTGTTATCCATATTAGTCTGTCGTCACTTACGCGATGTATGGCGGTCGGTCACTCCCTTAGACTTTGTTACCTCTGTCGGGAAATTGTTCATACACTACCTTCCAACATAAGTATATGCCTATACTTCCTTGGGTGTACCTAAGACATATTTTTACCATGTTGGTTGCTTAGATTTTTCCTTAAGATTAAATTTGGATCTGTGTATATAAAATTTTTGATTTAATTATTTAGAAAAAAAAGTAATAAGAAAGTAATGATAAATTTTCATGTCGAATTTTAATGATCTATATTAATATTACTCAAAAAGTTCAGCAAAATCAGAACTGGCTGTCAATGTCTTGTAATTGTTGTATAAAACTTGAGTGCAGAGATTGCCTACACGATCTAGGAGTACTTTTTCAAAATCACACTTTTCCTCTTGATCTAAGTTCTCTTTGACTCGTTCTAGACCTGAAAAATAAAAAAATACACACAGTTTTTTTTTTGGGAAAATATAACACAACACTTAAGTCTTGTCAGTCAGCCAAGACCAAGATATTAACTATATACGCTGCAAAGCTAAAACAATAATTATAAAGTCTAATTAATCGATACAACATGCTTCGTTAGATCGCTGCTAGGTTTCCTAATAATTTTTCCGCAATAGCTAGGTTCCTAGTAGAAGCTAGGTGAGGGTCGATAAATAATTGACATTTGTAACTACAGTAAGACAGCTTTGTTCTAAATGTTCTATTGAAAATATAAATATGTACCTGTTTTTATGTCTGTAGTTCCTCCGTCGACCAAGGAAGTTAAATTAAAGGTCTTTAAGTACTCTTTGCCATTACAATCTTTAACTTTTTCAGCGTCCATTGTGTTCCAAGCAAAAATATTGTCTAGAAACAGTAGGCAGTGTAAAAATAAATTCAAATTGTGTAATTTTAAAAGGCAGATAAAATTTTGATTAAAATATTTCCGATAGCTGTTGAAGCTTTCCAGATTTTAAAAATAAAATATTTCAAGCAGTTAGTAAAGTTAGACCAATAAATCATTGTTGTTGTTTGTTTGTTGTATGTTTGTTTTGTTGACTATAATTATGTATATAAGTAGGATATAGCAATAATGAGTATCATAATGAGATTGTTGGACAAAAATATTTTCGGGCAAATATCTTCCTTTTACAGTACCTAGTTACTTACTGAAGTCAATTTGAAGAGGACAGTCATCGACAACTTCTTCTCCTGTTAATATATCGACCAAAACTGATCGTTTTGCATTCAGGCAAATATTATGGGTGAACGAACCATTATATGTGTAGACGTTTTTATTTACAACGACACTGAAAATAATAACAGCGATAAAAATCGACAAATACCAAAATACCAAATTCTTATTATCATCGTCATCTAAACCGTAGTATGTCCACTGATGACCGGCCTATACCTATAATACTTCCCTTATAATTTTCCCAAAGGACCGGTCAGAAGAACAAGAAACTAGATGCGAGTTTAATCATGAGAGATGAATCTCGATTTACACTTGAGATACAAGACTGAATCAGTTATACAATTTGGTACAAGACTGAATTAATATTTTGATTTTTAATTTGTACTTGAAGAAACAGATTGTTTGTTTCCAATGAATTTATAATGACCATGTATTGTATATACAGGGACGTTTTAGCTAACATACATAAAGAGGGCCATCAAACTGTTTGCATCCATTATGATATAAAAAAAACTATGATCCTGTCATTTGAAATGTAATATTTATTTGTTATACTCACTTGTAAAGTTTAGTAGAACTGTTGATCAATCCATAAATTGTAACATTAATCAAATCCACTCTCTTACAGTCAAGTGGAAGTTTTATCTTGTCTATGCGATAAGGGTTAATATTTTCAATGGGTAAACTTGACGCCTCTTTACTTTGATACAACTGTCTCAAAGCTTTCTCCTGTTCTCGCAAGCATTGAATATCATCGAGACGACATTTAGTTGGTGGTGCTGTAATAATATTTTATTATTCATTATTAAATATTGTCCCTACACATTGTAAAACAAAATATATTAAATACACAAATGAGAACCTATGAGTTTTGCAGGGTCTCAAACATTTAGATTACATTTAGTGGTGGCAGGCCATCACACTTTGTTTCGTACTCATAAATTCTGTAGTTCAATTACAAAATTGTTAAGGCTAGCAAGGGATGCCAAAACCGTATCCGTATCCAAAATAATAGGTAAAATAGCTGACAATTCGCCCGCCCTGGGCGAGATAAATGCGGGCGATTTGTCTATTATCTCTTCCAAATCACTTCTAAACACCAAGTGACCCTACTTGCAGAACTTTATATTATGAAGAAAAAAGGAAAAAAAAAAGAATAATTCACGTATGACCATAAAATATGATAAAAACTTACATTCACATTTGTCACTGCAACAAATTTTATTGGGAACAATAACTGTTATCACAAAAAACGACAACGTCTTAAACAACATTTTGGGCTAATTTAACAAATACCACACGCGAAATAACTCAAGTAAAGCGTTTCTGTCACCTTTATACGTTTTTATTACG
This sequence comes from Synanthedon vespiformis, assembly GCA_918317495.1. Lineage (NCBI taxonomy): Eukaryota > Metazoa > Arthropoda > Insecta > Lepidoptera > Sesiidae > Synanthedon > Synanthedon vespiformis. The sequence goes on along the minus strand of OU906953.1, from coordinate 10,644,939 downwards.
TGGGCAGTAACAAGTTGATGGCAAAATGAACGCAGTTGTTTCAATAGGTTTTAATTTATATTCGTAGCTTTGCAGCTGCGTATACAAATGCAGTCTTATTATTTGTTCTATATTATGTAGGCAATTACAAACTTTAGACATTGACGGCTAGGCAATTTGCTTCTTAGTCAATATAGGTATGATACAGTAACGGAGGAGGTACTCAATTCGACGCGCAATTTTTTTTTCTTTTTATGTGATATGATCACGCATAACTTTTGACAGGGTGGTCCGATTTTGATAATTCTTTTCTTATTTGAAAGGGGGCACCCCCAAGGGAGTCCCATTTTAATTTGGAAAATAAATTCCAACCCTAAGGGTAGGAAAACAGGGGATGATTGATTGTTCACTCACCGATGGTAGCGTATAACCACGCATAACTTTTTACAGAGTAGTCCGATTTTGATAATTCTTTTTTAATGGATAGGGTATAGTCGAAGTTGGTCTCGTATAAATTTGGAAAAAAAAATCTTACCCTAAGGGTGGGAAAATGAGGGTGGGAAAATTAAAAATTAAGCATGTTGTAAATATTAGATTATAGCCACAATAAAATATAAAATAAAACTTTTTAACAAAAAATAAAGCCGCCGAAAAAACTGAAAAGCATAAAATAATCTTATTATTTTACCTAAGTAAATTTGAGTCGGCGCCAAACAAGCAAAAATTACGTAAAAAGTGATGCGCGGCGGCGACTCAAAATTACTTAGGTAAAATAATAAGATTACCCTTACCATCGACAATTCGATGGGTACCTCAGATATATTTTTCCCAAGATAGATTTGCATCAAATCTTTCCTCTTCATATGAAACTGTTTATCATCAATAAACTTAATCATCAAGACGTTTGTAGAAATGGAAAGTGTTAATTAAGAAAAAAGTTTGAAGATTTCATTCAATAGGTACCGAAATCCGTTCCAGCTTAAATACTATTTCTGGCATACCAATTATAACCATGTAAATTTAGTAAATTATTAAATAAATAAGGTTAACTTATCATGTAATCTCTCTCAAATTCTTGATTTAAATATTCAGAAAGAAAAAAAAAAGAAACAAGACAGTGGAAATACTTTAATGACGAATGTTCATGTAGAATTTTAGTCAAATCTAATATTACTCAAAAAGTTTATCAATATCAGCACTGGCTGTCAATATCTCGTAATTGTTGTATATAACTCGTGAGCAGAGATTGCCTACAATATTTGGGATTACTTTTTTGAAATCAGCCTTTTCCACTTGATTCAAGTTCTGTCGGACTCTTTTTAAACCTGAAAAAAAAAACACTGAATTGGATTTCTGTAATTTAATGCAGATTTAATGAACTAATTCATTGAACTAATTCACCAAAACCAATGTATATAGTAAACTTTTAACGTCATCTAGTAACAGAAACAGTACAAGAAATATTGAGGTTTAATGTGCTAATTACTAGAGTACTCCTAAGTACACAAGTTTTGTTCAGTACTAGTTACATATATATACGCTACAGGGCTAAAACAATAATTATAAAGTCTAATCAATCGATACAACGTGCTAGGTATAATTTTCTAGCAATGAAAAGGTTGTAAGTGTCGTATTTTCTACGGTGTTTATGCATTGTGTTCAAATGTTCAAATAAGCCGTAAACAGTACAGAGGCCCTAGCCAAGAGCACAATGCAAACGGGAGCAAACGATAGAAAATAAAGCCCGGTGATTGGATAAAATTTTGACCAATCACCGGGCTTTATTTTCTATCGTTTCTTAAATATACGCAACGCTCCCGTTTGCATTGTGTTCTTGGCTAGGGCCCCAGTACAGTGTACTCTAGGCCAGAAAGCTCTAGGGCAGAAGGCACCTAGCGAAAGCTATGTGTGTATCGATAAACTGCAGTAAGACAGCTTTGTTCTAAATATAAGATATTAGTTAGAAGCTAACCTGCTAACCACAATATAAAGAAAACATAAATACCTGTTTTTATGACTCCAGTTCCTCCTTCGAGCATAGTAGTATACTTATAAGTCTTTAAGTACGCTTTGCCATCACATCTGTTAACTTTCACAGCATCCATGGTATTCCAAGTAGTAACATTGTCTAAAACGATTTGTAGTGTTAATAACTATTTTATTCGGTGTATAGTAGTACAGAGTAGTTATTGTTAGCACTTATCTCTTTCTTTCAATTACTTACTGAAGTCAATTTTAAGAGGACAGTCATCTATAACTTCTTTTCCTGTTAATAAGTCGACCAAAACTGATCCGTCTGCATGTAAGCAAAGATTATGGGTGTACGTAGCATTGTATTTGTAGATGCCTTTATTTAAAACTATACTGAAAAATAATAAGATTTTTAGTATATACAATTATATTTTGTTTATTTTCTATACAATTTTTAATACTTAAAAGCTGTGATTGTGTTAATTTTTACAGTTTCGAAAATTCTTTCTTTGAAAGTGTTTTATTGTTAACATCTTTACATAGTACTTCTTGCCCCTCTGTACTTATGTATGTACGATTATATCTTTTAAACTAAGTAACAGAGTCTAATAAGGTTTTCACAAGTGGAAAAAGCATTACACGAGGGAGGTTTTTATAGAAAAATACAAAAAAAATTACTCGTGAAAAGCCGGAAGCGGATAGCTAGTTTTCTCAATATTTGTAAATTAAGTTGTTTCTTGAGGTTAATTTATTTAAAAATAAGAATAACTCACTCATAAATTTTTAAAACACTGTCGTTCACTCCATAAATGGTAACGTTAATCAAATCCACCCTCTTACACTCAAGTGGAAGTTCTATCTTGTCTAGGGGGTAAGGGTTAACATTTTCAATGGGAAAATTTTTTGCCTCTTTACTTTGGTACCACTTTCTGAAACCTTTCTCCTGTTCTTGCATGCAATGAATATCTTCGAGACAACATTTAGTTGGAGGTACTGTAACAATATTTATTATTACAGGCTTCTGCGACATATGCGCGAGTACTTATGCCTGCGTTTTCCTAGATATTAGAATCACTTTGTTTCACACTTATAAATTTTTCAGTAACAGCTCCCTTACAGAATTGTTTAGATTTGTAATCAATTTGTCTATCCATTCCAAATCCATTAAGCACTTTTCTTTCACACTACATGTCGGCAGCGCATCACTTGTACACCTATAGCGTTGCTTATGTTAATTGACAACGGTAGCCTTCAAAACTCCTTCTAATAGTAAAACAATGTACTTATGTATTATACAACAATTTTGATAATTTTGATACGACACCAGACCGTTGGTTCCTTAATTGTCTAATGTCTAAAAAGTTATACAGTTCATTTTTGTATGTATTCTGGAGCACCACCACCCTTTTTTATGGTCCCCGTTTGAAGAAATCAGAATAAGAACATATTCTGTGCAACCATAATAAGATAAAACTTACATCCGCATCTGTCTTTGCAACAATAAATGTTATTGGGAACAATAAATGTTATCACAAAAAACAATAAAGTCTTCAAGAACATTTCGATATTAAAATTTAACAAAAATCACACGCGAAATAACTCAAGAAAAACAGTTTCTGTCACCTTTATATATTTTATTTACGTGGGCAGTAACAAAAGTTGATAACAAAATAAACACACTTGTTTCAATATATTTAGCAAATGTTGAATAGTTAGGATGAATAGGTTTTAATTTTGTGCGAATGCAGTCTTTTTATTTATTCAAGTGGTTATAAATGAAAATACCTGCTACTGAAAACCTTCAACAGCGTGTCTGTGCTGACTCGCACCCTAGTCATCAGGGATGCTATTCTCATTCGTAATATAGCATAATAATCTGCAACTCTTGCATTGGCAAACATCTCTGATGTAGCGCGGCAGTCCCAGAAACATATACAAATTCCAAAAATACTGTTAAGAGTTTTAAATTATCAGAAGGGAACGAAAGGTTATTACTGTAACGAGCCCATTGGTTGAGCGTTTTAACTCAGGAGCCCCGCGTTCCATTCCCGGCAAGGCGAAACCCCACAGGTACTAAATAAGCGTGAAAATATTAAGTTTGAGGGATAAGGGATTTGGAATGGATGGCATCTCTTACTTACTTGCCGAAACACAACAGCATACTGTTATTTCACTGTACTCAGTAAGGGGTTGATTACCTATAACTGTCGCCACCCAGGCTCTCCAAATAACTAAGAAAAGAAGCGTGTCTACCATTACTTTCCAGATCCAGACCAGATCTGAATTATTTTCATTTTCTGAAAGCTCATTTTCAAAAATGATATACAAAAAGCTAAGTATAAAAATTAATTTAAAAAAAAAATGAGAATTCCATTTCAACTTAGCTAATCTAGTAGCATTTATAAAAAAACCTTGTATATTTAGAAATTCTTGATTTAAATATTCAGAAATAAAAAAAAAGAAACAAGAGAGTGAAATACTTTAATGATGAATGTTCATGTAGAAATTTAATAATCTAATATTACTCAAAAAGTTTATCATGATCAGCACTGGCTGTCAATATCTCGTAATTGTTGTATATAACTCGGGAGCAGAGTTCGCCTACAATATTTGGGAGTACTTTTTTAAAATCAGCCTTTTCCACTTGATTTAAAATCTCATGGACTTTTTTTAAACCTGAAAATAAAATACACTAATTAGTTTTCTGCAATGTAATGCAGACTTAATGAACTAATCAGCCAAAATCAATATATCTAGTAAGTAAGTCTGTAACGTCGTCTAGTAACAGAACAGAAATTTTCCTAAGTACACAAGTTTTGTTCAGTTTTAATAATAGGTACAATATATACGCTGTAGCGCTAAAACAGTAATTATAAAGTCTAATCAATCGATACAACATGCTACGTTAGATCGCTGCTAGGTATAATTTTCTCGCCATGAAAATGTTGTAAGGGCCGTATTTTCTACGGTGTTTACGTGTTGTGTTGAAATCATTACATCAGTGTACAGCCACAAAGCCATAAAGCAAGGCATCTAGTAGAAGCAAGGTAAGAGCCGATAAATTAAGATTTATAAATACAGTAACAAAGCTGTTCTAAATGAAAAATATTAGTTAGCAGCTAACCAATATAAAGAAAAAAGAAATACCTCTTTTTATGACTCCAGTTCCTCTTTCGTTCAAAGAAGTATACTTAGAAGTCTTTAAGTACGCTTTGCCATCACATCTGTTAACTTTTACAGCGTCTATGGTATTCCAAGTAGTAACATTATCTGAGAACGATCATCATCATCTCAGCCGTAGGACGTCCACTGCTGGACATAGGCCTCCCCCAAAATTTTCCAATTGGACCGGTCAGAAGCAGCCTGGATCCACCGTCGAGAACGATGGGAAATGTTAATATTAATTATATTCGGTTTAACATAGTAGCAGCATCGTAAAAGTACTTTTTAATTGTAAAACTTCAATTACTTACCGAAGTCAATTTTAAGAGGACAGTCATCTACAACTTCTTCTCCTGTTAATAAGTCGACCAAAACTGATCCATCTGCGTGCAGGCAAAGATCATGGGTTAACGTACCATTATATTTGTAGATGTCTTTATTTATAATGACACTGAAAAATAATAACATTGTTAGAATTCGACAAAAACCAAAATATTTTGCTTATAGTTTCTCTATATGTTAATTTTTAACCTTCCATTCACTCACTTGTAAAGATTTAAATATGTGTCGATCACTCCATAAATTGTAACATTAATCAAATCCACTCTCTTACGATCAAGTGGAATTTCTATCTTTTCTAGGGAGTAAGGGTTAATGTTTTCAATGTGGAAATGTTTTGCCTCCTTACTTTGGTACCACTTTCTGAAACCTCTCTCCTGTTCTTGCATGCAACGAATATCTTCGAGACAACATTTAGTTGGAGGTACTGTAACAATATTTTATTATTACAGGCTTCCCTTCTGCGAATACTTATGCCTGCGTTTTCCTAGATATTAGAATCAAAGGTTGCAGGCCACACTTTGTTTCACACTTATAAATTTTTCAGTAACAGCTCCCTAACCTATCATAAAATATACCACACCCAACGTAGGTTTCTCTTGTGCGAGTAATTATGCCTCCGTTTTCCTACATAACCTTTGAACACTTTGTTTCACACTTGTTATAAATTTTTCAGTAACAGTTCCCTTACTGTTTAGGTAGTTTAGAATTGTTTAGATTAGTAAGGTCAATTTCCCTATCCATTCCAAATCACTTTAGGCACTGTTCACACTACATGTCGGCAATGCATTTGTACACCTATGGCATTGCTTATGTTGGCATCGGTAGCCTTTTAACATCAATTAAAATCAATCAAATCAACCTACCTATCGAATCATGTATTTAAAAAAAATATATTCAACTTCTCAGTGTGTTATTAGAGAAATCAGAATAAGAATATAAATAATCTGTGCAACCAATTATGGTTAACCAATATGATAAAACTTACATCCGCATCTGTCTTTGCAACAATAAATGTTATTGGGAACAATAAATGTTATTACAAAAAACAACAATGTGTTCAAGAACATTTCGGTATCAAAATTTAACAAAAATCACACGCGAAATAACTCAAGAAAAACAGTTTCTGTCACCTTTATATATTAAGATTTACGTGGCCAGTGACCAGTTAAATAAATACACTTGTTTCATTGTTTCACTTGTTGAATAGTTAGAATGAATAGGTTTTAATTTCGTGCGAATGCAATCTTTTTATTTGTTCAAGTGGTAAATGAAAATAACTACGCAACTTTCGCAGAGGAAAAAGGTGGACGTCTCGGCAAACCGAAGCTACTCACGGAGTTTCAGCCTGTTAGTAATCAGAAAAAAATCCAGGGGAAGGATACTGGACTAGTACGTAGCTATCGACGTTAGGATAAAAAATAAGGGATAGGAAGAAGACAGACCGAATCATCTTTGTTATATCTTACTGACCGAAACACAAAAACACACATAATGATACTTTTCGGTCACTTTCGCCTTACGGGCTTCTGAAACGGTTTACTGCGAAACGCTATGTACCCTGCTAAAAAAGATTCTTCTCAGGAAATACACACCTCCCTTCTGCAAAGCAAAGAGTACCAAAATGATGACATTAAAATAAAATAAAAATACTGTTCGTATGGCTTTCTCTGTATAAACACGGCGGCAGCTCCCCCAACAAAACACAAGTTAAACACCTGAATGCTATTTGCGCCCGATAAAAGGTGGTATCCGGTTACTGCACTCTCGATTTACTAAATGGGAAAACAATACAATGCGATATTTACCACGTTAACAAATAACGTTTCATTTTGTTATCAGATCCAAGTTCATATATTATGACGTCCATTGGTTTCAATATTTTCATCGTAGCTTCGTGTTATCTATGGTACAGCTTTACACCTGTGTCAATTAAACTCTGAATTAAAAGAAAACAATGATTCATTTTTAGTTGCCAGATACAATCCTTGTATCAGTCATGCATACTTAATGTTAGTAATGCCTTGTCACCTGTTCACGCCTTAACTACTCAACATCATGAAATATTGCATACAGAAAAGAACAAGGCCTGATAAAACTGTAACAGCAATAAAGATTTAATTAATTATTTCTCATACATTATTGCTTATTGTAGCTAGGCTGAAACATCCTGGAAACATCTTAAAAAAAATATCAGGATAAAGTTTTTACTCATCCAGATCTCGAGGTACTAATTGGGACAACTAAAGAGAGACAACTAAAGAGAGACGTCACGTAGATGTTAGCTTAACAAGGTTCCTGCGCACTACCTTTAATGAGTCTAGATCTTGATAAAATCTAGATGTCATAATGGAACCATAAGCATACTCGTAACTAAAGGAAACTTAAGCTTACCTAGTCTTTACTTTAAGCTTTATAAGGGCCCGTAGCATCCGTACTAATACCTTGGTTAGTTGTTTTAACCATCTGGTAAGTGGCTACCATCGCCTAAAACATAAGCACTTGTGCGCCGCCAACCATAGTTGAATTAAGGATAGGGATTAAAGTCCTATCCTTAATTCAACTTTGAAAAGAGTCAACTCTGAAAAGTTCATTTCCAATGTTGAGCTTGCGGGAATCGAACCCAGAATACAGAGCGTTAAGGCAATCACCCTAACCATTCAACCAACGGAATTGTCAAAGGTGACCTTATGTAAAAAGGTAAGAAATGTAAGAAATAACGAATATTTAGTAAATCAGGCAGCTAAATAAATATTACTTTACACACTACAAACGTACAACAAAGTATACACTAGAAATACGTAAAAAATATTAAAACAATATATTCAATGTCAAATACTCGTAAGAGTTAAAAATTATTGACTAAGAGCCAAAATTCAATCTATTGAAATGCCTATTGAAACTATTGAAATGGTTGAAAAATAAAAAACAACGGGTTAGCGCAAGGTTAAAGTTAACGAATCTAATGTTAGCAGAGAAACAGACAGTAGTAACAACAGTAGAAACAGACAGTTAGTAGAGAAAATATTTTATGATATGTTTAGACATAGATAAATAAATGTCAAACAGTTTAGGCAGTTGTTTCAATCACTGTCGACTGTTGATCGATGTATGTAATTATCAAATAAATTCCCTCTTATAAAAAGAAGACGTGTCGTCGAAAGCCGGACTCGTATCAGTCTTCAGAAAACAACAGACTACTTTGATAAATTGCTAAATGCGTTTCAGTCGTTCTGTTTACCTACATTAAGTAATTATAGTAATAGCAGTTATGTGGATTGATAACCACTTGAACTAATAGCTCCTTTGCTACGAAATTTGAAAACGTATTCAACATTTGCGAAATTTATTGAAACAGCTGCGTTTATTTTGCCATTAAACTTCTTACTGCCCACGTAATATAAAAAATCTATAAAGGTGAGAGAAACAGTTTTCCCTAAGTTATTTCGCGTGTGGTTTTTGTTAAATTAGTCAAAAATGTTCTTTAAGACGTTGTTGTTTTTTGTGATAACATTTATAATTGTTCCCAATTACATTTATTGTTGCAATGGCAAATGTGGATGTAAGTTTTATCGTATTAGTTCTTATCCTCATATTCTAATAAGACTTCGAGAAGTGGTGTTTTCTTTTTTCTTAATATAAAGTTCGGCAGGTAAACTGACGGTTCACTTACTGCTTCTTTCACCACCTGTCCAGTAGTCACCTGTCACCGGGAATAATTTTGTTTGTACGGTAAAAGTCCCAAACATTAAAAAGAAAATAATGAAGAAAATTCGCCTATCGAAGGATGCATTAAACCGAGTGCATAATTCTATAAAACATAAAATTATTTCTAAAAGTAACTAATAAACACTTTACTTGTAGTTGGTGAAAGAGGCTCTTAGTGATAGAAAGCCACCGTTAGTAATTAATACAAGCAACGCCATACTGTGAATTTGCGACGAAGAGTAAATGTTTTGAGTGATAGATTACAGTAATGGGCTCTGGTATCCATAACTTACCAAAATATGACCAAAATCTGTTACTGTCATTTTTTTCTACTAGGTGATCTAGGAAAACTTCAATGGGCCAACAGAGCGGATTTTAAAACCACATCTCAACTCCTCGTAGAAAGTAGCATTCTGAACTAGCAGTGGCAGATACATATAGGGAAATATTTAATAAGGAAATTATTCCTATTGTATTAACAATATTGTTACAGTAACTCCAATCAAATGTCGTCTTGACGATATATACTGCATGGAAGTTCAGGAAAGGGGTTTCAGACAGTGGTACCAGAGTAATGAGGCACCAAATTTCCACATTGAAAATATTAATCCTTACTGCATAGACAAAATAGAACTTCCACTTGAGGGTAAGAGGGTGGATTTGATTAATGTTAAAATTTATGGATTGGGCGACAGTTATTTAAACATTTACAAGTGAGTATAACACATAGATACTACGTTTAAAATGATAGGATCTCACATTACAAGTTCTTTTTTTATAGTAATGAAGGGATGGTTGTTTAAACCCAAAAATAAATCGAGAATTACTTGAAACAAGGAAATTTGTATTTGTATTAGATCTTCTTTTTCTAATTGTATTATGAATATGACCTTTTGAAAGTAAAGGAAATGTATTATGGTATTTGTCAATTTTTAAACAATATAACACTATAATCTTTATTTTTCAGTGTCGTTATAAATAAAGACATCTACTCATACAATAATACGTTGACCCATAATCTTAGCCTGCACGCAGACGGATCAGTTTTGGTCGATTTATTAACAGGAAAAGAAGTTATCGATGACTGTCCTCTTAAAGTTGTCTTCAGTAAGTAATTGAAAGAAAGAGATAATCAGGAACGCAATTCTATGGGTATTCCGCAGGGTACTATTCTCGGGCCGATTTCTCTAGTGGTTTACATAATTTATCTATACAAACTTTCTCATTTATAATGTTACTAGCTGGCGCCCGCGACTTCGTACGTGATGATAAATTAAAACAAAAAAAAACAATTACAACGCTTGACGCCTTGTTGCTATAACACATTGGTCAGGCTTTAGTTACAGTTTTATATTTTAGATAATCCCTCGGAAACAGTACTTTTTTCTTGGTTGAAACCCTATCTCCTTTCTGGTGTCGCAAAAAACGTGTATGCAAAATTTCATGATAATCTGTTCTGTAGTTAATGCGTGAAAGCGTAACAAACAAACAAACTCACATTCACATTTATAATATTAGTAAGGATTAGGATATTAATTTTAATAATGTAAGGTTTGGATATTTGTTATTCAATCACGCAAAAACGGCTGAAGAGATATAGGTGAAATTTAGCACACGGATAGTTCATTACCTGGATTAATATATAGCAAGTTTTTTATCCTGCAGAAATGCTAAAATCCCGTGGAATTTTCAAAATACAGCTCGAATCTAAAACCGAAGAAAATAGATATTAGACTGTCCACTGTTTTCAGACAAAGCCACTGCTTGGAATAGCTTGGACGCTGTAAAAATTAACAGATGTGATGGCAAAGCGTACTTAAAGACCTATAAGTTTAACTCCTTGGTCGGAGCAGGAACTGGAGTCATAAAAACAGGTATTTTTGTTTTCTTCATATTCGTTATAAGCTGTCTTACTGTATAAAATAAATCTCAATTTATCGAATCTCACATAGCTTCTGCTAGGTGTCTATAGTTTTTTGGGCTAGAGTACACTGTACTTTAATCTATACACCTTATATGATGATTTGAACACAACGCGTAAACGCCGTAGAAAATAGGGCGCTTGCAACCTTTTCATTGCTAGAAAATTATACCTAGCAGCGATCTAACGTAGCATCGTTGTAGATACGTTGTATCGATTGATTAGACTTTATATCATTATTGTTTTAGCGTTGCAGCATATATAGCTGTAACTATTATTAAAACTTAACAAAACTTGTGTACTTAGGAGAGTTTCTCTAGTACATTTAGCACATTAAACCTTAAAATTTCTTGTACTGTTTCTGTTACTAGACAACGGTAAAGATTTACTAGATCAAGACTTATGAGACCTATCTAAGTTATCCTGAATTTCGCATTACATTACAGAAAATTAATTAGTGTGATTTTTTTTTAATTTTCAGGTTTAAAAGGAGTCCAAGAGAACTTGAATCAAGTGGAACTGGCTTACTTCGGAAAAGTTCTTCTAGATAGTGTAGTCAAACTGTGCACTCAAGTTGTATACAACAATTACGAGATATTGACAGCCAGTGCTGATCTTGATAAACTTTTTGAGTAGTACCGTATCATTAAAATATAAAATTTATTAATTAAAAAAATTATTTATATGTATAACTAAAATAAACATCATTTTCACTTAGGCATTCGATCCTAGGTATATTAATTTTTGCAGAAAATCGTTAAAAAAATTTCATCATATAGGCTTGTTTCAGTTAATAGAAATATCCTACGTAATAAATATAGTGAGCAAATCTGTGTAGTCTTTATTGCTCGATATTATTAAGTGAGCCGGGATTACCTGCCATAAGCCACCGTTACGAGCGGCGTACGTGCCGACGCTACCTTCACCTTTACTTAGCGGTTTAAGTAATGGCGGTTGGCGGTTGCGCTAAATGGAGCTCTATTATGATTGGCCTAAAATATTGCACTGTTTCAGTGAACTGTGAAAAATATTCTTAAATTATAGTACATATAGTACCATGTTAATAAAAGGGAAAAAATTCTAAATAAGATTTTAGCTAAAAATCCAAAGTTAGTAAGTATATTTATTTAATAAAAAGTATAACAATTATTCATGTTGAAAGCTTAAGATTAGAAAATAGAAAATTTTCTAAAATGTATAAAAAATAGTCATTATTTTCAATATCAAAAAATTTTCGCAATAATTTTTGACAATGTAATAATAGGAAATTTCGTTTGATTACATTGTTAACATTGTTCATTATAGTAAACATATTTAAACACATATTTTACTTTACATAATGTTTTCAATTATATCTGCACACTTATTACATAAATATATCTTAACCTTTGTAGTTAGATAAATACGTTTAATTTTGTTTTTCTCACCTATCCAAACTAAACAGTCTGGAAATTATGGCAAATGTCATAAGTCCTATTCTGTGGGTGACTTTTAACTTGCCACAAGAATAATACGAACTATCGTCTCATTTTCAACTTTATTCCCCAGTCAATAGAGACGTAGACGACTGCGTTTGTTGTTGGCGGTCCCCTACTTCCTCGGTAGAAATATCTGAAGACTTGTGACGTTTAATCTTGCGTGCGACGCGCCCGCCGGCCGCGCGTATCACTCGCCACCCGAAAATAGAGAAGGGAATGCTTGTATCGATAAACTAAATATTGCTACCTGTCGCTTCTGCAATTCACGAGCATTGTTATGCAATGTCTTTGACAGATGTAGCCAAATTCAAACAGAGTGATATGTTTAACTAGTGTAAGCACGGCGTATATAAATATATATACATATAACAAGAATTAGATTAAAATTATTATATTAGCACCAATATAATTATATTAAAATGAGAAAAAAATGACAGAAATATTGCCAGTCCCTGATAAAATAAAATACATTTTTTACTTACATCTCCAATCCCTAATTTATTTGTGAATTCATGTTACTAAAAATTTATGTAGATATGTAACATTTTTTCGTAACTTATTTATTCATAATTTCATTTTCTTGAAGATCTTTAAAACACAGTTATTTAAAATATAAAGGTTAGAGTGTTTACTTGTTTACTTAATTGGGAAAATTTTAAATTAGCTAAGGATGTTTGCCATACAATTCAATCCAAGTATCGATATTTTTCTATCGACATTTCCCATCCTTGAAACCGAACGTCTGCAGAAATTCAATTAACATTACCTCCAGTCGCGTGCACCTTTATTTCCGTTCGGAGTCACTTAGCTCCCCCCCCTCGACCATTGGCGGGGGAAAGGGGAAAGAGGAAAGCCGTGGAGAGGGGGCTAAGACGTCGGTAATGAGGTCCGGTGATCGTTTAGTTTGTAGGTAATGGCTTACGTGAGGCAGAAGTTTTTACTTAACCGTGGAATAACCGAGACCTTTCTTACTAAATGGTGTGAGAACTATATAGTGAAACTCGATTAAATACGATCTAAGCTATGCTAGGGATAGTCACAAGCGCAGTATACATAGTCTAGTTGTATCTAGGAAAATAGAGAGAATTATCCATAAAATACAATAAATTAAATAAATGGCTAATCAATTTGTACGTATACTAACCAATATACTAAATAACAAATGTGAAGGTTATTGATGACAACCATTTTGTAACTTTAAGTGTAATCAATGTATCAGAATAAATTTTTTGAAATACGATTTGTATCTTAATTACAACATCTTAAATATAAAGAGATTTGTATCTTAATTAATGTATAAATAATGTATTATGTTGTACAAAAATAGCTTCTATAATTTACTTTATAAATTCCTTAATAAGGAATTTATAAAGTAAATTATAGAAGATTAAGGAATTTATAAAGTAAATTATAGAAGCTATTTTTGTACAACATAATACATTATTTATAAGTAAAAAAATTAATAAAAAATTAAAATTTTAATAAATATGTGATTTATTTTTTTCTGTAACATAAATAATGGATAAATAACTTATGTATATTAGAGCGAATTCATAGCTTTAAGTTGTATTACATAAATATATTTTTACATGCCAAAATTACAAAGAGATAAATAAACCTTGTAAACATAGGGTCGCATAGGGACTTATTGCATTTTAAAGATTTATTTTTAATTTTTATAATAGGTTAGTTTTAATCTATAATAAACTATACGTCAATATAGTGTTAATATTATTATAGTTAGCCAATACCATTAGTTTAAATAAAACTATAAAACTAATGGTATTAATAAACTAAGACAATCTTATCCAATAATTAAAAAGAAAAAGTTAGATCGGTCATTCAGCGAAGTTCGGAAATTCAGTGTAAGATAAAATTGCAAAAGGTACATCGAAACCCCAATTTGATATATCTCGTTACCCACTGTAATGGAACCCCTTCCTTCAGCCCACATTGGATAACAACTTTTCCACCTTGAGGAATTCCTATCTATTCTGATAATCTTGACATCCATCCGTCTGCGTCAAAGGAGTTTTTCTTTGCGGTCATTGTTATAACTAAAATTGAGCGGATTTTCTACGTGTTTTCTTTGTTAAACTTAAATAGAAAATACTTTTTGTAACAAGATTCTAAAAATAGTTTCAATTTCGTCGATTTATTAAATTATGATTGGCTCTATTGTTGTTGATAAATTTAATTATTATTACACTTTAATATATCATTTTGTATAATTATATAATTATTTTACAACTAGCTGTTGCACGCGGCTTCGCCCGCGCATCTTTATAAAATAAAGCCTATGTTAGTCGCTGTTAATATAGCTTCCCCACAGTGAAAGAATTTTTCAAATCGGTCCAATTCAAACAAACAAATGTTTTCTCTTTTTTAGTATAGATAAGTAATTAACTTCATAATTTAAACAGATGGCTAATAATTGAGATATTAAATTTTAAATTAAAAAATATACTTGCCTAAGTACAGTCGGCCGCATAAGTCGATGAACACATTCAAAAGTGTAAAACAACTGAACACTGAACGCGCCATAAGCCGTTGTCAGGGCTAGAGAACAAAATAATACATTCATAAAAACATTCAGTAAGTAAGTATGTAAGTAAGTAAGTAAGTAAATTGAGTGTTCAGTTGTTTTGCACTTTTGAATGTGTTAATCGACTTATGCGGCCGTACATAAATAATACAAACTGGTAAAAGTCAAACAATATATGCACAAGTATCAATTCTTAGTACATCGGTGTATTGAAAAGTGGCAGCATATTTCCAGATCTCCGGGAGCGAGGCGGACGCACGGCGGGCTGTGCGCTAGTGATGTAATGTAAATAGCTCAATAATTCATCGATATACGCTAGACGCCAGACTGCATAACTCAACCTGTGTCAAGTTCCGAGTGCTGGGACGATTTGCATTTTGTCGATAGAATCGTCTTTGCATAATTCAAACTTGGCGTACTCTTGTAAGATCCATTTTAATAAATTTTTGATCGCTTAACTAGTAATTTAAAATTTAATTAATTTCACATTTAATAATAAACTATTTATTTAATTGACAAATGCCTTTAAATAACTTTAAAGGAGTTTTATTTATAATCGTTAATTAATACGATTTTTTAAATTTTACTGAAATCATAATTATCTTTACTATTTAAATCTATAAACTTTGTTATGCTTTTTTTAATCTATAATTAATGGTTAATATATTTAAAAAAAGTAGAGTCTTTTGTGAAGTGAGCCCATTATACCGTTTTGTACCACGACTATTGTTAAAATAACATTTTTATGTTGTGTTATGATTTAAAAAAAACACAGAACTATAAAAATTTGTTAATAATATTTTGTCATATTGTTTGAGATCGTTAATATAATGAAGGTTTAGCAATTGAGGCATAAATAAAAATCATAGTACTATGTAGTTTGTACAATATTTCAAATACTTACTGCCGACAGCAATAAATGCAGCCTAGTCTATTTCTAAGTGTGAATTATTTACGTCTTTATAACATTTTGTACCGATGTATCGACATTTGACAGCGCTTCACTATTACCTCACACGGTTTCGTGACAAATGTTATGGAGTCACTCGACCCAGCGCGACTTCAGTTTGTCTCTAAACACACAATTTCACTCTTATTTCGGTAACTAATGTACCGGCTACGACATATTTTTACTTTTACTCGCTACTCTACGCTTTAACAATTGCTATTACGGCATCTACAACGTAATGGTACTGTTCCTCTTTCATTTAGAACACTGTGGGAACTTTTTTAGTTTTATATAATAATGTAAGTAAGTATATTTTGACAAAATTATATTGGTAAAGCAGATAAGACTAAAGCAGACCTTCAACCCATTCAAGCTTAATACTTAAAGGCCTAGAATAGCTACGTGATTACAATATATTACAGCTTAATATATTGTAAAAACTAATTTCATTTCAAAATGTTATACAATTAAAAATTTTATTTAGTTAAATTTTCAAAAAAAAAATTTCTCGGTGAGTCAGAAACTCTAAAAATAAATAATTTATAACTTTATAACATTTTTTTTTTTTCAATTAAAATTTAATGGAAATGAACGTTAATTAAACATTTCCCAAACGTTTAATAGAACACCTTAATCTACACAGAATCTCATTGTAAGAACGACATTTCTCTTAATATTAATCAACGGTGTAAAGGCTACCACAGACGCAAGTAATTATTTTAAGTTTTTTGGCAATAAAGTGATACCTAATTAAACAAAATAATATTTCACATAGATGGCTAAATATACATAATTAGGGAGCCATAATTTACATATTACTGTTATAGTAATTTCACTAAACTGGGTGAAAGTAAAATTATGATTATTAATTATTATGGGTGAAGTTAAGTTATGTTAGGTTTAAAGTTTTTAACATGTAACAACGAAAGTCTGACTTTCGTTGTCATAGATTTCAAAAAATTCAAGAATACTTGAATTAATAAATAATTAATAATTCAAATTATGTAACCGTTCCATTAAAAAAACTCCTAAAACGAATTTTCTCGAAGGTCCAAACGTCATCTGTTATCGAGTAGTGTTATTAAGTAGCAAAAAAGTATTAACATCTTTAAGTTAGTACTTTTTTTTTTATTTATGGTATAATTTACTTATTTGTTTTGTTTTATAGACGCCAGAAGCAAATAGATCATCATTAATCATTAATCATTAACATCATGTATGTGGAGTCAATTATAGGAATTCTACGACATTCATAATTAATAGCTACTGGTAGATACATTTATGTGAAATGCTTTTATGTTAAATATTAAAACCGCAGCGTTTTTCGTGGCCTTCTGTAAACACTTTTACTTAAGTGCGCGTTCTCACTTTTGTTTGAGGCAGCAGATTTGTGAACGCAGTCGGACTGCTCTTAATTAATTGGCTTGCATTCGTTTGCATGAATTAACCAGGTATTCGAAAGCACCCCTCCGAATTACTCCACCCCTCAAACGGAATTTTTAAAGGGCTAAACAGAATAAAAATACAGAATTAAGATTTTCTTCGCATTAGGGATAAATATTATTTTTTTATTAAATAAAATATTAATAACGTTCAACGGTTCGGGTGTATTAAATAATTCATATGGGACTTCTTTATCTGTAGACTCTAAAACTTTTGTGGAATAATTAAAATGTCTACTAGAATTGAAAGTCTTTGCAGGCATCTCCGTTTTGAGACAAAGTTCGCCGAGCTTATGTCACGTAACGTTACACGGAAACTCCGTCGCCTGCCACAAGTCGCCGCGGCGGATTGTACCGGATCAGGTGGACCGGATTATTCCGGTTCGGAGCCGCCTGAACCGGATCAAACACGATTTTAGACTTAGAGCGTAAGGTTCGAGGTTCTCAAGGTGGGCGAAGAGGTGTATGTTTAGTGTTACACATACGAGTATTTTACACAAATGGCTTAATTGTCTTAATATTGACAGATTTCTGTCTTAATAGAGTTCTTTTTTGGAATATATCAATAGAGTTTTAAAGTTTAAAAAAAAATACTAATCGTCAATAAAAGTTTACACATTATAACGCACCTTTGGTAAGACAAGGGCATAACTTACAAAAATTTTTAAAATGAGTTAAACTTAAAATATATGCCATTTGATGAAGGTTGTTTTTAACACAATATAAGCAGAAGAATAAGATATTGAATGCAAAAAAATTTACAAAAAAAAAACTCCTGTTAAATTACAAAAAGTGCAGTTATGCCCTTGTCTTGCCGAAGGTGCGATATATATTTTCGAGGTAGTTAGGTACTCATATCTCCCCAGTGTACTCTCCGAAGCAAAAGTTTATAAACACAAGTCACCTGCCCCGTTTTCATATTTCACATTAATCTGTCAGCCGGGAGCGGGAGCGAGCTGTCGCAACTTTGCTGCCATTGTCCTCTCTCCCTCAGGACGTAATCGTTACAATACACTATTTAACAATATTACCTGTAAACAGCAACAAATCATGTAGCCAACGGAAAAACATGACTTAGTTTCAACAGAGCTTTCTCGGCGGGACTTGAAATTTCTTATTAATGTTTCTTGATTTATCAAAAATATTCGTTTGTCTACTATTTATTTATTTAATAAAGTACACAGACAAAATACAATTATGTACATGAATACTATAAAATACAAAATATTCTAACTGTAGAAGAAAAGGCTAACTTATTTCTCCACCAACATCACGTGCTTTTTTATTAATTTTTAAATTATTTTTATAATTTAATTTTAAAATAATATAAGTAATTTAGTTTTATTTGATATATTTAGTTAAATTGATAGTAAATATAAATTATTACTCAATAATTCAATTTGTTTCATAGTTTCATTTTTGTAAGTAGGTACCTTTTCTTTTTTTAATTCTTAACTAACCAAACAAAATTAGAAATTACAATTGCCAAACTCGTCAATTTTAAAAAGCTAAAAGCACCTGTTACTTTTATAATTACAATAAAAAACATTCATTACGTAACTTCCCGAAAAAAGTTTTCAAGTTAAAGTGAAAACGAGTAAAGTATAAAGGGAATGTTAGGAAAGTGTCGTTTGGTGGTAACTGGCGAGGTAATGATGTCAAGCGAGTTGTACCCGGGGCTTCAACCCCTGAAAGACGACAAATTGAAATTATTTTTTCATTAAAATACCCAACTTTCAAATTTCCAGGTGAACTTCTATAGACACTCGTTTCACTGGAGTTTTTGATTGGCGCTACCTTCCATTTGTGGCTTTGTAAAATAGTACCAAATTATTTTTAAGTTTTCAATCTTTTTACTTTTGACATATTATTTTTTACATTGACATTGTATTCTAATTTTTTGTTTGTAGTGTTTGTAATTTTGTTAATTTTTTTTTCCATTTTATTATTTCGAATTTTTAAAATTTATTTGTTTGAGTTTGTGTATTTGAAAGTCTTACCTTTTGAAAATCTGACCTTTTGAAAGTGAATTATGTGTTCAGGTGTAATTGGCTTGCACACTGGACCTAGATTTCGAGCGATGTGGTTACTGTTAAGTGTGAAGGCTGTTGTTGTTTTAAATAAATAAATAAACAAATAAAGACAGCATATCGTGAGATAACAGCATTTAGGCAAACAGTTGTCTTTCAATACGTAATTAAGGGATACAAGAGCCCATTTCCCTAAACTTACCTTAATTCTACTAAGGTCAGCAGCACACTTGAAGAACTTATGACGTTGCTTGTGTTAATACGTAACAGTAGCCACTTGCCATCAGTGTTTTTAGATCTTTATATAAAAACAAATAAAAAGTCACTTCACAACTCTGAAGGAATGAAACAAACTTGTCGTGATAAGAATTTACAGGCTCTTCTACTTGATCAGTCTTTATCACCTGTCTATCTTATACTTACAGTTTCTGTCTATCTCTTTCAAAGATCTTACGAGAAAATATTACGCTTCGTTTATGGTGAAAAGACAAGCGAATGGGACACGGGGAATCCCACACGGCAACTAGGTCTCAAACCGACAGAGACATCTGTCGATTGCACTCAATTCAATAATACATCATCAAGATAGACGAGGGCCAAGTGTCCCTTGATCCCCTAATACCAGGGATCGCCGCTCACCTGCCCGGATTACGGGATTCGCGTTTATCCCGTGTCGCGATACGACACACTTTGCGTTTGATTTCCGGTTTTAGTGGTAACATTCAACATTGGTATTAAAACTAAATACACCCCAATTTACTGTGTAGTAATTGCTAAGAGTTTTTATTTTTGTTCGACTTTCAAGGATCATAATATCGTGATGTTAGCTTAGAACCTCCGTCAAAAATTGGGCTATTAAATGAAAAATATTTTTAATGTCGACTTGTAACTTCAGACTTTTAAAACAAACTTTTCAACATTATAAGTATTCGTTAAATAAATTCGAATAGATGCCCCTTATGAAAGATGAGCTCAAACCACACACTAAACTTACAAAACAAAATAATAAATTTAAGTTATTTGACTAAAATAACTTTTATAGGATTGCTTTTTGTACCTCTTTGAGGTTTATGTCAAGGGAATAATGCCTATACCAAGAGACCCCCTTATCAGCATGAATATATATATATATATATAAAACAAGTCAATTAAATCATTGTAATATGTGTATATTATTATGCTTTCGTAGAACAAGATTCACAGTAATTATTATGATAATACATAGTTATGTCATTTACAACAAGATCCCGAACAATATTAAGGAGCTCAATATTAATTTATTTAAAAAGAAAATGAAAGAATTATTAGTGAATAAATGTTACTATGACTTAAAAGATTATATGTCTGATAATTTAGTGAATATTAGTAGTGAGTGATTGTTTAATTTGATATGTAGTGTTCCAAAAATATTTTCACACCCTAAAGGGTAGAATGTAGCGAGCCTAATCCATCGTAAAACCATTATTGTAACCTATATTCAGCAAATAAATTATTATTATTATTATTATTATTATTATGTGTATCTCAATTTTCTTCATGTAAATAGTAATTTACTTAGGTGGCATGTTCCGTCTGTAAATAAAACATGGCCACCCCCTCGTTAGCGGCTTCGGCAGGTACGCGACGACGCGCTACGCAGTGAATAAACAATTAATTTTATTTCGTACCGTCTTGTTTGTCGCTACACTGGCTCACTGCGAGAATTTTAAAAGGAAAAAATTAAACGTGGGACATTTTATTTGCTAGTACAAAATTACAAAATCTATCTTACATAGGTATTGTCGTCTTGTAACAATACCCATGTGACATGTCTTGCAGAGATTTTTTTTATTCTGTCATTAGCAGAGATAAGATTAGATAAGTTAGATTAGTTAAATTAGATAAGTTGCCGTCTTGTATATTTATAAAAAAGAGGGTTTGATAGGAAATAGGTTTAAGTGTAAAATAAGCTATACTTAAAGGTTATAAAAAACAAATAACAGAACAAGTGCTGTTATTTCACGATTGTCTTATTTAAGGGGATTATTGTCTATAATGGGCTACTCGACGACTTTTGAATTGTTTCTGTGCAAAGCCGGGGTGGATCGCTAATTAATAATAATAAAAACATGCAATAGCAATGCTTTTGTATATGTGTGTGCATTTATTCATTTTTTCATAAGACGTTGAATGTTGAGCGTCAGTCTAGATGTCTTATTTTGTAAGTCCTTATCACAGATAGGATGACGAACAGTCTTTTTTTGTCTGGAAACAGGAAAATAATTCGTTAAACTAACTGCTAGACATAACAGGTCACCTGGTCAAGTGCACCTGGACCTGGAACTTCTGTACAGAGCTTTGTAGATAGTTTTCGTTACACAATAAATTATAAGATTGGGGGAATGTATTACAACGATGGCATTAGTCGATTTAAAGTTCCCTCTACTGGATGATTAAGGGGCCCTTCGGCTTGAGGGGAGCTCGGGGTATTATCTCATGTGCGTATGGAATTGAAATTTTGTCAGTATTAACACGAGCCAGTAGGAAGGTTCAGGCGTCACTCGGCCAGTGGGTCGTCAACCGATACTGGTACATTTGTATCCGTCTGCAAGTTTGGACCGGGTATTACTCTCCCAGCTAATCCGGGACCACTATTAACCGTTTCGGTTGGGAACGCAGGGTCGGATTTCAATCTTATTCACTTATAAAGACGTATATTTAAATATGTGTTTACAAATACTTACCACCGAATTTAAATACTGATTTTATGTGGAAATAGATGGCGCAAGCGACTTCGTCCGCGTTGAAAAAGATAAAAAGTATATCCTGTGTCCTTTACGTCTAAATGTTTATGTACCAAGTTCTAATTTTTATCTTTTTTAACGCGAACGAAGTCGCGGGCAACAGCTAGTAAATAAATAAAATACGAACAACATTTTGTATTTTTATAGCTTTTATTTTATCATTCTTTTATTTTATTTTTTCTATAGAATTATTAACACATTATAGCTTCGAACGTGTATATATGTAGGATACGACGCCTGATACCAACTGGAATATAAAAATATTGAACATTAATCAAACACCTTTCACGATGTAAGCAGACAAGTTAAAACCCAATTCATAATTCACTCGCATAAAATAATTTCTTTGAAATCCGTCCCCTTGTGACAAAGAAAAATTGAAACGAATAGAGTGGGACTCCTGAACAACCTGCTCAGGAAACCTTTTGTAAACTCGCGTAGACCCACTTCTTACTCTAAGCCCATAGCAATAGATTTTCAAATTGTTTGCTGTGTATTTCAAGTTGTTGTTTTAACAGCAAGTCGCAAACTGAGAGCGAAAAAGAAATAATCAACTTTTGTAGGTAATTCCTTATTAATTAGTCTGTACTTTATAACTCTCTAGGATTAGGCTTGAAACTACCGATGTGGAAAAAATAGTACAGCTATAACTGAGAGCACAGTTACATTTATTATATTAGTAACTAGTGACCCGGCCCCGGCTTCGCATGGATACGATTTTGAGCAGAACTTCATTCTCGAGAACCACTCTATCCATAGGTGAAAATCTGTGCAGAAGTTTTTGAGTTTATCGCGAACAGGCAAACAAACGCGGCGGAGGACTTTATTTTATAAATACCTATGTAAGAACTAGCTGGCGAATACTGTAAGAATAGATACATACATACATATAGGTGAATTATTTCCCACTTGTGGGGGAATCGGCGCAATGTGTACAATTGCGCACAAAAATGCTAAGGAAAATGACATTTTTTTTTTCTTATTTCGTAATTTTTCACCTCACTAACTTAACATTACAGGCAGTGTTGATATTCCTTCCATAAAATCATCGTGCGATGTCGAAGGACAACGTTTTTTTAGGCATTTATTCACCATGACGTATTTACTAATACGATAAAACAATCTGTACGCAACAGTACCTAAGAGACTCGAAACGCGCGAACGAAGTGCGGGAGGGGAAGAGCGATGAGTCTACCAATAACGTGTCGGCACACCAACGCGTACCCGCCCCTCACTTTCCTCTGCCCGAGAAGTCTTTATTCGCTAAACGAACTATACATACATACATATATTGATACATATGTATACTATTGATGATTGATGATAAAATAATAGATAGTTTAGATTAGATTAGACTTAGATAGTACATAGGATGTTGTTTGGAGCTTTTATTGGTGCATGTTGAGCTTCCAATAATTGCGGCGGCATCCGCCTAGTGATAATTATTTTGAACAGTGTTTTATAGTTAGATGCATGCCTCGTTGGTTGCCTTGTTTAATAAATAAATAAAATATAAATGTTACTCGCTGATAATGTAACTTTCTATATGTGAAAGAATTTTTAAAATCGATCCACTAGCTTTTGAGTTTATTTATTACAAATATACAAATCTTTTCTCTTTATAGACAGAACAATTACCAATTGTTCTATAAAGCATTTATATTTCCGCTGATTTTTTCAACTTGCACCCCAATCGAAGGTAAGTCAGGCAAGATGTCTGTCATTAATACAGTCGGACTGGATGAGTAATGGCAACCCGAGTCCGTTTTTCCTGTAAACGCCGGTATAATGCGGTTGTTAACTCGACTCAATAGGCTGATTCATTACAAAGAGATTCCGCTATTCTATCGGAAATGAAAGATTTACGAAGGTTCAAATTATCTGTTAATGCTTAATTACTAAATACCTAAACGTTTAGTTGTTTCCCTTGCTGTGTGGAACAATTCTTTCAATATATCTAGTTTGTCTCCTTACGACGAAGGACAGTCTTTGCACAAGACTAATCTTTACCTATGCCAATTGCCTCCCTTCTAATAAAGCTTCATTCAAATACCTACACATAGGTGTAATCGACATTATTAAGACACGGAAGTGTTGTTGTATGAAATAAATGACTCCAATGATGCCTTACTTCACTGTATACATAAGTACCGTTTGATCTGAAGTGGGACTATTTGTCTAAAATGGGCTAATAGCGGTACGAGACAGGTACACATGTATTTATGTGTTATAAAACGATGTTATTAAGGCTCCACAATTCACAGATTGTCATGAAACGAAATATAGCTCTATTGTAAGTTCAATAAATCCAATAAAGTAACTAACTATGTCTGTCTATTACCTTTTCACGCCTTAAGTACTCAACCTAATAATAATGGAATTTTATATACACGTTCTCAGCGATACAGAAAAGTACTGTACTTTGAATTTGTAAGATAGTTATATTTTTAATGTGTTTAAGCAATAATAAATATACATACAAATTACAAGGGATTATGAAAATTTGAAAATTGTATGGGGGGCTTAAGGCACATAACAATAATTCATCTAAAACAATAAGTGAATACAATTATTCTAGACTAGCTATTGCCCGCGACTTCGTCTGCGTTGAAAAAGAAAAATGTAGTCTATTTTGTGTCCCGTACGTCTAAATGTTTATCTACCAAATTTCATGAAAATCAGTTAATTTGTTTGAGAGTTTTGGACTAACATAGATACATAAATACATACATACATACAGAAAAAAATTCTAAAAATGGTCAATTTAGTTTCAGTATCATTTATAGAGCTTATATACACGATATTTCTGAAAACAAAGTAAATTACTCCATGACCGACCTCTACAGATTTATTATTAGTATTGGTTTGAAACAGTTCTTGCTGCCCCTTAACAGTTATTATAACTGTTGTCAATTAGAGAGATTAATTTATATGAGCGTTGTTTGTCGATGCCAAACGTGACCAGAGCGCAGTGCCAGCACTCACTCTCTCGAGCGCCCACCGGCCATTCCTATTGTGACATTATTGATCACTCTTCAAACACTATTAAATCATTTCACTCACAAATAAATAATTTAGTTTTTAGGTCCAGGTGTGCACTATTTTTTTATTTAATTTTTAACTAAAAGTTCTATTTCAGTTTCTCACAATTCATATAAACACTGCAATAGATATAGTCTATTGTTACTGATAACTTACGTGACATGATTCCCTCGTGATGTTTTAGAAAGTGGTACATTTTTTACTTTCTTTTTATTTCTCTCTAAAAGAAAAAAAGAAAAAAATTTAAAAATCAAAAATCAAATAAAAAAAATCAACCAAATTTAGTTGGTCGTATTTCTATGACGTTGCGTCATAATAAATGACTATTATAATAAATTATTCTATTATTCTATGACTATTGTTATTATATTATTCTATGACGTTATAATAAATTCATCAATATTTTTTAATAAGTCAATTATTCTCTTTAATTTTAGGGATTTTAGTCTTATTAAAACTTTCAGTGCCTTATACTATCTGTATAGCAAAGTCTTAGTTGTGATATAATTATAGAGTGAACTCAGCTGAGCAAGACTGATCTTTGACACAATTTAAAGCAATTTATAGCTGACGAGTATAACACAGTACCTACCTTTGTTTCATTTCCTGATAGCACTGATACTTTTTTCAAACATCTACCGACTTGAGAAGCTCCCCAAGTGTGGAGAGAACTTTTTTTTTATTTCATATCTAAATTGAAAAATTGGCACATTTTGTTAATTAAGTACTTTCATACTGTTTAATTAGTACTATTTATTAACGATTGAGTATTTTAAATTTCATTTATGGATTTCCTAGCACATCATTTATATTTTCGAATTATTTTCCAAACAAATACAAATACTGATATTTTGTATGTCATGTATGCGATTCATAATTATTTTTTTCAGTTCCTGTTGAAATTTGTATAGCAAAATTTTGTAATGTTTGTGTGTATTTAAAAATTGCACCTGGGCTAAGCCTAGCGGGTCGCTAGTTAAGTTTAATCTGAGCTTTTAGCCTACGAGTATATACCTATTGTTTGAAAGTCCGCCTCCGCAACAGAAGACAGATCACGTTATTAGGTATGATCGGGTCGAGGCAGCACCGAACTGCGGATTTCAATAAAGCGAACGACCTTTTGTTACGTGTGCTATCAATATTTGAGCTCGGCTTACCCGATCCGATATTAAAAGATTCATTTCATGAGCACTCGTTCATCAACCAAACACTATGCCCGCTTTAACTCGACTAAACGCCTTTGACTGGCCCTCTTTCAATTCTCCCACTGTTGACCACACTTTTGTCACAATTTTTCCAAAGAATACCTATAATTATATTCGTCTCATATTTTCTTCAAATATCATATATTATCAGCTCTCCTTGCGCCGACAGAGATGTGAAATTTGGTACATTTAAACATTATATGGAGAAGGACTAGAGAACTGACATTACACATAATACCGTTTGATACTTATGATATTATGTTTATAGTTATGTTATGTTATGATATCCAAAAAAATATTGGAATAAGTTATGGAATTTAGTGATAAATCCTGAATGCTGATACAACCGATACAACCAACTCAAATCGAATTATTACATTAGAATCTGCAATAGAGTGAGCGAATAAGCATACTTTGTAACATAAGGTGGGCTCAGATACTTCCACAATAAAGTAGGTACAATATTGAAGAGAAAAATTTAGGAAAAATTCAAAGTAGAAACTTCTGTAAACAGATGTCCCCGCCGGCCCCTCGTAATATTAAATAAGATTCTAGACGGTGGCTCAGAGAGACAATGCATAGGTAATGTCTTCAAAACTTCGCAATATAAAAATCATGGGAACTCACTAACTTTGCCTATGGAATAAAGTATTCATTAAAACTGCGCAAAAGTTTGCGGGGTCAGGTGGTTACTCTGGGGGATTCATTTGATCGGTAATATTATTATATTATTTTCATTGTTATCGTTTGAAGTATTTTTCAAGTATATTAGAAGTAATTACTCATGGGCCTTTATGACCATCTCTCGATTACTGAGTGATTTTATGTGTAGATTAGGTATAATGATTAGATAAGTACTTGTTTGAATACTAACCTGTCTATTTAAGGTTAACAATTATAGACCTTCAAAAAAGTCAGCGATAGAATATATCAATCACGTAACAAACAAGCATAACGACGGACAGAATACTTAAAATTTAAAGTTCTATTTAATTTCATTTCATTCAAGTTTAAATGAAATTAAATAGAAACGGTAAACTACTTAGAAAAGTGATCTCATCTCATTGTCTCTGAATCATGTCGGAGATGTGACTCAGAGCAATTTTGAGGGTTGTTTTCAACAAAATACCTGAAATCAGAGGTGACTCATTACTTGTAGAAATCTATGATTCATATAATCAGATGTGAATTTAACATTATTACTTGATTAAAATATGCTTTTTTACAGGATTGCTATAACATTTGTAACAGGCGTTCCTTTTTAATTCTACTCAAGGTTTCTTAGCACTTATAGACTTATGTATAAGTTGCGTTTCGCAGTTAGAGTAAGTAAAAGATGACCTTCTTCGCTTTTTCTTCGCTAACTTCTTATTGACTAATTTCATTAGCCACCCGATACGTTTACGTTTATGATACTAGTAGAAAAAGCGATAAACAAATCGATTCGCTAGTTAAGTTTAAATAAGACAAAGGAGAATATTATACTCGTAATACATAGTGGTTATAATTTTATATTACTTAGCTGTAACAAGAACAAAACCATAATATCTGAAGCCGAGCGCAATGATTATAGCAGTTACTAGTTGACTCGGCAAACGTAATTTTACCAGAAAAGGGAAAAAATTGGAATTTAAATTTTTTTTGGCTATTCTTACCTACTGAATATACACAAAAATTTATAAAAATCGGTCAAGCCGTTTCGGAGGAGTTTTGTTACAAATACTGTGACACGAGTTTTATATCATCAATATTAAATCAATGCTAATAATAAATCTGTAAGTGTAGATATTGTATGTATGTTCCTCCACAGCATACATAATAACTCCATGGGCTACTTTTTCTTTTTCAACGCTGACGAAGTCGCGGGCGCCAGCTAGTATTAGTAGAGTGTTTTGACGTGCAGGTGGTTATTTGATGCGCCATTGCGGGCGAATTTCTTTATGCATGAGAGCTCTTGTGATTCGGAACGCACGTCGTCGATATGTGCTCTCAGTGAATCGACAGCGCAGAAAGGCAATTATTATTTACTAGCTGTGACACGCGACTTCTCCCGAGTTACTTTATAAAATATAACCTATTTTACTCGTGGATTTTTAAAACCGGTCAAGTTATTTTTGAGTTTATTCATTACAACATAATTGTTGTTGATAATTTATAATTTAAAATAAGCGAGACTTGAATTTTGTACACACATTGGACTGTATTCAAAAGCCAAACTCCGATATAAGTTTGTAATCGAACTAAGAGGTCAGATTTCATTTGACCTGATCTGTTTTTATCAGATTTGATCAGGAATCAGAATTTATCCTTTTATTATTTATTTATTTATTTTATTTTATTTATTTGTCAGATTTTATCCTTTTGATTCTAAAGCTTAGAACTACGTCAAGGTTATTCAAAATACTTGTAAATTATAAGCTATTTTCTCTTCACACTTTATTCATAATGTTTATTTTATATGTGACTCCTTGTCTTTCAAATCAAGCGATCCATTTGATAGTAAGCTGCTACTCTCTCCTATTAACACAAACATCATATGTACTGTAAGTGTGCTATCGATCCTAATAGTCATCTAACAACACACACTAAACAAAACATGTAAGCTTATATTACATATAGCATAAATTTGTATTTTTTTTTAGATGCTTGAATGTTGTTAAATTATGTCAACTCTAGATTTTTAGTCTTTGCGTTACATCTGGCCAGTGTACCTCCAGTACATTTACATTTATATTGGCCGGAGACGTCCGAGCCAAACCCTCTCACCTTCAAGAAACTTTCAAGTACATACAAAGTTGAACTGAATCTTTTCAATTACTTACAATAGCGTGTATTAAAAGCACTTGTAAATTTTGTGTCAAGTGACTGAATTCGCAAGTGGTAAGATGTTCTTTTGAATAGTAAAATAAATGAACGAGACATTTAAAAACAAATAAAAAAAAAAGAGAAACAAGTAAAAAAATTACATTATAATCAGAGAAAAATAATCAAATTGGACTATCTATCCGTCTGAGAGAAATAAGAAATCCTTTATAGAACACTGTCATAAAACACGTAATAATTTATCACTTGCATACTCTCATATTATTGCTTGTATCCTTAAGCTTAAAAGCTTCTTAGACTTTTACCCTTTTCGAGTGAAAAATCTGCAACGCAAAAAAAGTAAAACGAATTTAACCGAATAAAAATAAATGTATTTATTTTAGTGGCATAACATTATTTGTCTAAAAACCTTGCAAATTATAAGAAATATTTATTTTCTCATATTTCATAAAAGGATAAATGGGAATCTGTTGTGAAAGATGAGGGGAGTATGGACAGACAAATCCAAAATGGGCAAGTAACCGTTCGTTTTCAGGGTTGTTAATTCTTTAGTATTGTTTTAAACCCTTACAGAATTAATCGGATTTATTTCACAGTAAGAGGGGAGTGAAAACTTAACTCCATTTCAAATTAATGGACATTCTCTTTGATATAGTACCTATTTTTATAAACTTTTTATCCATTCTTTAATAGGTGGCTCGATAGAAGTATCATGTTATGAGAAATTTTACTTAAAGCTATATTTATTATTAGTATTATTAATAACTTAAAAGTTATTGCAAAATAATGATCAGGTGCTGCAAAAAAATCATTATTTTGTAAATATTTAAACTGTTGAAACCAGTCGGGACGCTCGTAAATCGTAAGGTTCCACTGTCAACTAAATATTTGATCTGGTTAAGTATGTCAATGAATTTTATATTGTTCCAAGACTGTAATGTTACTGTTGTTTGAATACATCCCAAGTTGTTCCCAGTTTGTTGCTTCGCCTCTATGAATAATTCATTACTCTTTGACAACATTTCGCGAACAGGTAACTTGCAACTGCACTTGTTTGGATTCGCACAACTCGCTCACCACTTTCTAATTAAAATAACACCAAAGTTCTGAAAGCTCCTTGGTTTTTGATGCCTTTAATTCCTTATTGGCCTTACCTAATGTTCAGAACCTTCATTACATTTAGAAGCAACAGATAGATTACATTTGTTGTTGAATTAAAATTAGCATGTGAAATTAAAACAATTGGAATTATAAAACCTGACAGCATTCATATATGTACTTATTTTTATATATACAAAAAATATATTTTTAGCAAGTAAGTTAACTAATTTTTAAATGAACACTTGATAGGGATAAAAAAATTATGCCATTTAAAAATTCGTAACTTAATAGCTTCTGATTAGCGGTGTAAAATCTCTGAATTGTAATTTTTTTGTTAATTTTAAAAATATTTAAAAAAATACGCTGAAAGTATAGTAAGTTATTAATAATATTGAAAAAAAAAAATACCTAACTACTAACATACTATTTTCTTTTTTCTTAGAACCCTATATTGTATTTTTCATGTCACAATAATCTGTAGGCCAAAAATGGATCTTTCTCTCGACTGTACTACAATACCCACATACATACGCTGAATATTATTTAGGATTGTGCAATGAATGTACACTTTATCAGATAAAGATAATCGCAGCACCTCCAGGAGGTGTAAAGGGGATCAAGGCAGCCCCTGCGGATGAGGGATGGAAGGATGAACTGATGCTATGCGACATTGATTGATACACCTTGGCGATTCATTGCGAATTGTATCGACGTGTTGTACAAACATAATTTTTGAGGAAATTTAAACAAAAATGAACCTTACGCGGAAGGGAATAAGAAGCTTACGAAAGAAGATTGATGTTGGTACGACGGCAGCAATGGCCCTTTTGAATGGAGCAGACAGTAAAACGGATTGATATGGAGGGGGGATTTATCATAAGCTTGAGTTATAGCAATTTTACCTTTTGTATTTTATGTTTATCTAAGATACGGCTTCTTTTATTAAGGCGTATATTTATGTAATCAATAATAATTATGTATTTGAGGAAAAGGCTTTTATATAACAATTAAAATTTATTTTATATTTATTTTTTTGCTGAAAAGGCTTTTATTTTTACAGAAAAACACATTTTCACAAATTAATTAGAACCTATACTTAATTGTAGTTTGATTACTACTATTAGTAGTTACCAGATTGGTTTAAAAAATGTTTTACTATTTGGTAACGTAATTCTTGAGAAAGACCACCGAGAATTACCGAGATATTATCGAGTAGAGCCGACAATTTAAACTAACGATTTAACATTTTCACTTAAACGGTATCTTATCAGAATAATACAATATCATGACATAGGAAAACAAACTTTAAAAATAATCTGCAGAGTTGAGAATCCTGATTTCATTGGAATGAAACCAAAAAATAATGGTTATCATTTGCAATACTGATTTATACCTACATGACATAATATTGATTGTAAACCTACATAAAAATAAATAAAAAATTTGTACGTCGTAATTACGACAGAGTGTGCATAGGACTGTATGTGTAATAAAGTTATTATTATTATTATAAACCTATTTTAAATACAAATACCTATATAAAGTCTAATTATTGCAAAGGTTTAGCGATACACTTTGTAAGAAGCAAAAAGAAACACTTTTAATAAATGCAAAGAAAATTATTTAGAGATATACTTTGCAGGAAGTAGTGACACGACATGTCCTGTTAGGGATTAAATAGAAAATCCCATAAATTGGACACGAGCTCACCTGACCGTCCGACCACCCTCCACTGGCTTCATCCGTTGTAATGAACAAAAAAGGCTACACTTAATCCTACACAAGCGCACGACTACAAATTAATAGGGACTAAGAAAGGATAAGGTAGGTACATTTGTTTTGATGTCATAAAAAATGCCTGCTATAATGTATAAGCCAAATTATTAAAAAGTTTCAATAAGTAAAAAATACAAGATAAAGTTGTAAATTTTAAAGTTATTTTTAAATTTTAAGAATTATTA